>SKCR01026504.1:0-116792 GCA_019454045.1 Zanthoxylum bungeanum
TAAGGAATCACCCTTAAGTGCCATAAAACCAATTTTAAGCCCATAAGGCCCAATAAATTATAAACCCATTAATTAAATTTTAATATTCCAAACATTAAAGTTCAATTAATTAAAGTGTAATATCAAGATTAATGTATTAAACCAAATATTTCAAAAATACCCATTTAATTTATTAATCATCAATTTTTCAAAATAAATGTCCAACATTAATTTTAACAAAAATCAACTCCTTTACATGTCCAATGTATTCGGCCAAGGTGAGTTTTTTGTGTCGATTTGTTTTTCAATCCGATTGAATTATTAATCTACGTCCCGTACACGTTCTAAGTCATCCAATGATCTTAAACACAAAAAAATTTCAATCCACTCCAAGTAGGAACACATTCGGCCAAGGCATGATTTTGGGGAAAAATTCATCCAATGCATTTTTCATAAAATTGATTCCATGTATCATCATTCTATATACATGTAAGCATTCTTATTAATCAAATTTCACAAGAACATGCTTCAATCAATTTCACCATATCATTCGGCCAAGGTCAAAATTTTGGGGAAAAATCATCCAATGCATTTTTCATAAAATTGATTCCATGTATCATCATTCTATATACATGTAAGCATTCTTATTCATCAAATTTCACAAGAGCATGCTTTAATCAATTTCATCACACCATTCGGCCAAGGTTAAAATTTTGGGGAAAAATCATCCAATGCATTTTTCATAAAATTGATTTCATATATAACATCATTCTATATACATGCAAGCATACTTATTCATCAATTTCACAAGAACATGCTTCAATCAATTTTATCAAATTTTAACCTAAAGTATTTCATGCTTAAACCTAGCTCAATGATACCATTGTTGGTTTCTATAATGTGTCCCAAACAAGATTAAGCATGTGAAATACTATATTTGAATATATATAAAAGACTTGAAGCATGGCAGAATCATACTTACAAAGCTATGTGATGAAGAAGATGATCAAATGGTGGAAGCTCCAAGTGTTGGAAGATTCGGCCAAGAGGAGGAAGAAGAAGGAAGCTCCAAGCTTTGTGTATTCCTTGCTCTATGATGGTTTCCCTATCACCTCTTTTGATCCCTTGAAGGTGCTAGCCTTGCATGTTCCAAACATCAACCTTTTCTTCAAGCTTTTGCAACCAAATTTGAAGAAGATGAAGACCAAAACTGCATGCAGTTTTCGGTCAAGTAAAGGAGAGAAGAGAGGATTTTCTTAATTGATTTTGATACCAAAAATCAATTTATATTTATGTCATAATTTTATTAAATTAATAATAAATCTATGACATAAACCATGCAATGGCTTAGAGTGTCAAACACTCAAACTCCATGCAAAACCTTTGAGTGTAATCCACACTATCACCATGCAATGCCTTAGAGTGTTTTGTACACTATTAACATGCAATGCCTTATCAATAAAATAATGCATATATGACAAGTATCATGTGGGCCCCACACGTTTCCAAATGAAAGTGGGCCCACGTCCACTCACGCGTTCGGGTTCGATATTTCCGAAATACCGAACTTGCGTCGCGACGTTAATTCAATCGAATTTAAATATAACCGCGCCTAGCGAAATTATTATTTACGTCGCTAACGAATTATTTCTTATTAATTCGTATGCCCGAATTAAAATCTAATTTTATTTCGCGTCGAATTGAATTTCAATTATTATATCGAATATAATAATCTTACTGATTAATTCCAAATTAATCGTTCTCTCTCTCTAAATAAGGCACTTTATCCAAGATAAAGTTTCTCCGTAATTAATCCAAGATTAATTAAGTTCGAATCAAATATCATAGGTGAATCTTCGGGAAGCGACCCAAGAGACCTCCGGATATTTTGGCAGTAAATACGGTCGTCGGATAATCCGAACACGTACGTACCTCGTAGTACGTCTTTACCGATTCACAAGACAAGGTTGGCTTCTAGCAAAGCGCCATGCCTACCCAATTCTCCAGAAATATTCTTATAGGAATATAAGATCTATATCAAGCGTAGTATACCGTAGTATTGCGTACATCGATCCAGTATCGGATGATCACATGCTAGGCCTAGGGCTGGAGATGTGTCTGCCCCGTACGAAACATATAATCGGACATCAAGCAACTAGTCTCTTTAAATCGGACAATCCTGACCTGGTCATATTGTCCCGACGGTTGCAACCTTTTATAGAGTACTAGTTCTGTGCCCTGCGTGATCATCACCTCCATATGTCTGAAGCGATACTTCCATCTTGACATCACATCCAGTACACTACGCTTCTCGATAAACCCAGAAGAGGTGTACACAGAACCGGTTAAGGTCCCCAACACCAAAACCAAAGTTACCGATTGTCGCAAGTACTAGCGATGTAAGTCTCAGGTTAAGACCATATACACCTACCCTGATGGCGGCCTCCCCATAGACACATAGACATACTACCAATGGGATTCCGCGGGGTCTATCCAGAGCGAAGCTGTTTTCCGTACCATCGGTAAAACACAACCTCCTATCGCACTTGCATAAGTATCCAATACTTAAATATATGAGAACTATGCCGTTGTGCCCTCACAACGTGCACAAGCGCAATACTAGCCTATTCCGCATTATCGATGTCCAGTCTCGATAATACTACGGCTAGGGATATTTAATGATTAAACCTTTATGGATTGATACTGTCTCATATCATCTCAATCCAGTACTAATCATATGGACTTTCGCCATTTATATATCAAAGTAAATAAATTACAAAACGGCAAAAGGCAATTTCATTATCACATAGTTAATTTTGTACAATAATACAATATCATTTACAAACAGTGACGCTATGGGACATAATGTCTAACACCTTGATCACTCAGCCCCTTGGATGCCATGATCACGGCATCATCTTGAATCTTCACTGCCACTTGATCTTCAAGGGACTGAGACAAAAAGAACCCTGACCAGATCATACGGCTTCATCCTCCCTCACCATCAATCTGCTCGTTGGATCACCATACACGACAATCACCATCATCTTCAACCATCCACACACACTTGATCACACGGCATCACTTGGACGATCACGCCATTAGATCCACCTTCATCTCTCATCACTTTGATCATCAAAAACGCAGATCAACCCACGTAAGAACCCTGACCAGATCACGCGGCTTCTTCATCATCACACTCGACCTTGACTCACCATCAACGCACCACTGCAGCTCACGCATCCTCTCGGCCTCAATCACTGCCCTAGCCATCCATCAACTTGAAAACACCATCCATACAGCCCCACAAACTGCCGAAAATAACACCTCTGAACTGTTAACAATTCACGCCTCCATGCACACCTCAACACGCACAAACAGCCGTATATAAAACATCTTGGGGTCGCCACTGCTGCAGCCCAAAAATTGGCTCAACTTCACGCCATGTGCACCAAACCAGCCCACTGCCAAGAAGCCACACTAACTGAACCCTAACCTCCTCTCTAACCGAGCCCTAGTCCTCATAAAATAACCCAGGAATGACCCGAGAGAGAGAATGAGAATTTGAGTTAAAAACAGAGAGAAAACAGCGGGTGAAAATAGAAGAAAAAATACAAAAACGGTGAAAACAGCGGACCCGTTGAAAACGGAAAGAACATTGAAAACAGTGAAAACTGCAGAAACAGCGAACCCGGATAAAACAACAGAAAAGCGGACAGGGAGAACAGCGGAACGACAACCCTTCCGGCACCGCAGAACGCACTCCCGGACAGCGACTAAAAAGGTAAGACCTGAGGGCACCCTTTGTTATTTTGTTGTTCCGGACACAGCGTACTCAGTTGACGTCGAATACGTCTAATCGGGTATGCGAAGTCCTATATTGAGAACGGCCAAATTCCTTGGCCACATGTTTATTCCGCATGTGTTAATTTATGATATTCATGAGATTGTATGATGCATATTCTGGATGAACGGGATATGCGTTTTCTTTTGTGGTATATTGGATGGAAACCCGGACGTAAATTCCATAGCCGATTCCGAATGGACGGTAGTATGGTCGGTACTTGGGATACAACGCCACGTACCACTTAAGATTCGCATATCTCGTCTCATCCAAATTTGTATTTGAGCATGTTATAATCTTTAGGTTATTCGTTTATTATTTTAAGCATGATTTAGTTTAGTTTGTTATTTATTTGTTAAGGCATATTTAGGCTGTCCTTTATGCATGTTATTAGTTTATGATGTGTTTGGGTAATGATTTATACATGTTAATGTAATGATTCAATGTGCTCTTTGTGTTATATTGCGTGGAATTATTTGGATGAAAGCATGTTAGATTTAAGTACCCTTGAGCATGCATGCTAAGTAGACTTGGTTAATATTACGCAAATCACAAACATTACAAGTGACATAAAGTAAGAGACCATTCCGAACCCAACGGTTTGAGGTCTTCTCCTGCGAGGGGTGAGTGTGGCCTTAAATCTTTGTCCCGGTTCACACCGGGTGGCGACTCCATGTTATTTCGAAATCCCGACCTGGCCGCGAGCCCGGAACAGCGTCGCCCAGTTTCTGTTGTCTACACTGTCCTTTGCGGATTTTCAACCCAACGAGCCTTTATTTTCTTTATTTTTTTTATGTAAAGTATTATTTCAGCCTATCCACGTTGATGGGCTCGGTGAACTCGTTCCCTTCCAAATCTGACAACCTCACTGCCCCATTCCCCATCACCTTCTTGACTAGGTAGGGCCCTTCCCAATTGGGCCTGAACTTTCCCCTTGGGTCCATTATCAGTGGCTTCGACTGGTTGAGCACTAAATCACCTTCTCTGATCTTGGTGGGACGCACCTTCTTGTTGAACGCCCTGGCCAACCTTTTCTGGTATAGCTGCATGTGGTACAAGGCATTTATCCTTTTCTCATCCAGTAATGCTAGCTGTTCGAACCTCTATGATGCCCATTCCTGCTAGGGCAATCCTGCCTCTGCTAGTAGCCGTATTGACTGTATCTCTATTTCCAATGGTAACACTGCCTCCATCCTGTAAACCAAAGTATAGGGTATGGCTCTCGTTGCCATTCTCACCGAAGTTCTATACCCCTCACAAGGCGTACGGCAATTTGTCTGCCCAATCTTTATAACTTTTCGTCATCTTAGCGAGTATTTTCTTTATGGTTTTGTTGTCCGCCTCCACCGCCCCATTAGAATGTGGCATGTAAGGTGATGATTTGTGATGCCCTGTCCCGTACTTCTGCAACATCGCCTTTGTTTCTCCCTGAAATTGGACTCCATTGTCTGTCACTATGTGATGTGGCATTCTGTATCGACATACTATGTTACAGGCTATGTACTTGGCCATCAGCTTCGCCGTAATATTACGGAATGACTCCACGCTGAGAAAGGCCATGGTTTTGACAGTCCGTGCAATTCCGTAGTCGGTAGATGGTTCAAGTTGCCATGTGTCTGGTAATCGTGACAGTGCTTTACCAGCTTTGCGCAGTCAGCTTCCAAGGTTGACCAGTAAAATCCCTGTCTCACTATTTTGCTAGACAAATTTAATCCATTCATGTGTGGTCTACATACTCCAGCGTGCACTAGAGGTGGGCGCAGTTTGGTTTGGTTCGGTTTTTTCTAAAAACCGAACCAAACAATATTTTACGGTCTGGTTTTTTTACCTCTCAAACCAAACCATTAAATAACGATTTGGCTCAGATTGAAAATTTTTTAAACCAGCGCTTTACGGACTGGTTCGGTTCGATTTACAGATTATTCTACTTAAAAAAATTCATCCACTTAAGTGAAGAAAAAAAAACTAGTCTAGCGAACAAATAGTATGAAGTGCTACGGTATAAGCTGTGACTCCAAAGAACACATGCACTCAATAGAGGATTGAAAAATGAGGCACAATTAATTCTTGTATTTTTTAAAAATTACATCAAATAATGATGCTAAAATCATTCTAATTAAGAGATAAATCCAATATCTTACTTTCAAGAATAAACCATAAAACAAAAAAAAAATTAAGAATAAAATTATTAACAAAAAAATTAAGAATAAAAGTATTAACATACTAATAAAAAGAAAACATAAAGTAAAACTAAAAAAAAAATGCAAATCTTTTATAAGAATATATACTTTTTTAATTATAACGGTTCAGTTTGGTTTCACAGGTGCGGTTCGGTTTAGCATCTGAATCAAACCGTAAACCGTTTGGGGTGGGCCAATTCGAATCGCAAACCAAACCGTTAGAAAAAAAACCATAAAATTCGATCCAGTTTTGTTCGGTTTGCGGTTTGGTTCGGTTCGGTTGGTTTTTTTTGCCCACCCATAACGTGCACCTCTTCCATCACCTTATGAGCCTCTTCTTTTCTTAAACACTTCAGCTGGATGCCATTGTCTTGTCTCTTATACAGCTCTCCCATCAAACTGACATACTGGGAAGCCAATTTCTTAATGGCTATTCTGTCTTTCTTGCCGGCTCCTTTTGGGAATTCTCCACGTTTTAGATACTGCAGAATGTCATAGTACCAAGGTTTTCCATCATCGACTTCTACTTCCAAGATTCTCTCGATCTCATAACTGGGTCTGCTAGCTGTTGTCAGCACAAGAGGTCTCATTACCAGTTTTTCTGGGTTTTCCCAAGTTTCAGCTATGGTGGCTAGTGTGTCCGCCATTTGATTCTCTTCTCATGGCAATTGCTGGAATTTACAATCGGGAGTAGCCTGAACCAACTTCCTGAGATGGAGTACGTAGGGTTTCAACCGGTCTTCCTTCAATTCCCATTCCCATCGCATCTGTCGAACTACCAACATCGAGTCTCCGTAAACTTCTACATACCTAGCTCCTAGGGCTATTAGTGCTTTCAGTCCAAACACACATGCTTCGTATTCGGCCATGTTATTGGTTACTCCGAACGTTAACCTTTTGGCCATAGGTAGGGTTTCTCATTCGGGGTTACTATCAAAATTTCTATTCCAGCTCATTTGTAATTCACCGCCCCGTCAAAATACATTTTCCACCCCTTGACCGTTATGGTTTGAACCTCCTCGTCTGGGAATTCAAACTTGTACTGACCTTCTTCTATGGGTTGTAATGCTAATAATTCCACTACGGCTCACCCTTTGATTACGTTAGAGGTGAGGTATTCTATATCAAACTATGTTAGCAACACTAACTATCTGCCCAACTTCCCTACCAGTAAGGGTACTGACTGTAAATACTTTAGGGGATTCTCATTTGCTACCACTTGTATCTTATAGGATTGGAAGTAATGACGCAACTTTCGAGAAGCCCATATCACCGCCAAACAGATCTTTTCCACCTCTTGATAGCATGCTTCATACGGAAGCATCTTCTTACTGAGGTAGTAGACTGCATGTTCTACCACAGTTTCATCTGCCTGTACCATCATCGCCCCCAGCGCTTTGGGTTCTATGGCCAAATACAACACCAAGGGTTTGCTCAGCATTGGAGGTTTCAAGACAGGCGATTTCACCAAGTATTCTTTGATTTTGTCAAAGGGTTCTTGACATTGCCCATTCCACTCCACAGGCTGGTCCTTCCTCAATAGCTTGAAGATAAGCTCACATACTAATGTTAGTTTGGCAATGAATCGACTGATATACTGGATTTTCCAGAGAAAATCTCTAACTTCCTTTTCTGTCTTTGGTGTGGGCATCTCGATAATTGCCTTGGTCTTTTCAGGATCCACATCTATCCCTCCCATTCCTACTGTATGCCCTAGAAACGTTTTGGAAGTTACCCCAAACACACACTTCTTGGGGTTGAGTCGGAGGTTGTACTTATCGACTCTTTAAAGGAATTTCTCATGCGCTTCTATATATACGACCCTTGTCTCTGATTTAACCATTATGTCATCCACATATACCTCAATCTCCTTATACATCAAGTCATGGAATAATGTAGTGGCCATTCGTTGATAAGTGGCTGATGTATTCCTAATTGCAAACGACATCACCTTGTAACAATATGTACCCTACTTAGTGACAAAGACGGTCTTATGCTTGTCTTCTTCGGTCATGAAGACCTGGTTATATCCTGAGAATCCATTCGTGAATGAGTACATAGCAGATAAAGCCGTGCTATCAACCAACACGTCTATATGAGAAAGTGAAAATCATCTTATTGGCAAGCTTTATTGAGGTCCCTATAATCCACACACATTCTTAGGTACCGGTACAATGTTGGCTAATCACTCATGGTACTTCACCACCTCTAAGAACCCCACATTTATCTTCTTCCCTAACCTTTTCGGCCCTATCTGGCCTCATTCTTCGAGCTTCTATTTTACTGGTCTCATGTTCGAATAAGTCGGTATCATGTGCTGGGCAATACCCATGTCCACTCCTGGCATGTCTTCATAGGACCAGGGGAATACTTTTACATATTTTATTATTATTCTCTCTAATTCTTTCCGCTCATCAGAGGTAACCTCTCTTGCAATTAAAATTTCCTTGGGGTTTTCACATGTACCAAGATTAAATGCATTTGTCTTTGTTGAATCAATGTCAAATATGCTAATGTCATGCATGTTATGATGTGGACTAACAAGAAAAGACTCGAACAAGTAAGTAAAATCAATGTATTTATTATTAATAAATACAGGATTACAATCAAATAAGTCAGGAAAATAAACATCTTCGTTATCTGCAGCCTTGTCTTCTTCCGTCTTCTTGCTTTCTTCGAGCGTCAGATTCTCTAACTGTAG
The DNA here is from genome assembly GCA_019454045.1 of Zanthoxylum bungeanum. Taxonomy (NCBI): domain Eukaryota; kingdom Viridiplantae; phylum Streptophyta; class Magnoliopsida; order Sapindales; family Rutaceae; genus Zanthoxylum; species Zanthoxylum bungeanum. The sequence continues at coordinate 8,705 of SKCR01026504.1, forward strand.
TAGTTCTTCTTCTCATTTATCTTCCTCTTTTGCAACCTCCTCTGCCTGTGGTTCATTGCCCATCACATCCTTGAAGATCTCGAATCCCGGCACTATGATCCTATTGACTTATACGGGTTCAGGCTCTCATTGATATCCTGTGGCTTTCACAAATTCTTCCATTAGTTTCATCCATTTTTTCTTGGTCTTCGGCTCATTCCCATCAGATTCATACCCCAATCCTCTCTTAGTGGTATGTCTCTTGAAATCTGGCAGTGCTCTTATTCCCTGGCCTCTAGCACTCAAACATGTGCCCGGCTCATATTTCATTCTTTCCATGATTCTAGCCACTTTAGGGTCCACCTATTCTTTGAAGTTTTCCGCCACTTGGAACCTTGTGAAAGGCTGTATGTCTAAAGCAGCCACAATATTGTCTACTTTAGCCCTGATGGTGACGACTTCCTCTCCATATGGGAACTTAATAACCTGGTGCAAAGTGGATGGCACGCCCCAAAGTCTATGAAACAATGGCCTCCCTAATAACAGAGCAAATTTAGTTGGGATATCAAGCATTGTAAACTCAACCTCGTCTTCTATTGGGCCCACTTTGACTGCTGTGATGAAAGTACCTTCGACTCCCCGCTTGCTATCGTCATATGCTTTGATAATCATGTTGGGGGGCTTAAATCTGTTGTCCACATACCCAACCTTGATAGAATCTTCAAAGGGCACACATTGATAGATGAGCCATCATCCACCATCACAAAAGATGTATTCTTGCCTCTCACTTCCACTTTTATGAATAGTGGTTTGTTGTGATTCCTCCCCTCCATCGAGAGCTCATATTCAAAAAATGTTATCATCTGCCTACCCTCTTTTTGTACCGACCCTACGAACATAGTCGGGTTTGCATCTTCAGGTACCATTATCTTGCTCAGAGCTTCTACCATGGCACGCCTGTGCTCTTGAGAGGCGCATAATAACTCCCATATGCTCTCTTGTGCCCGTGTCTTCTTCAACTGACGCAACACAGTATCCCCCTCGGTGTTATCCGTATTCTCTATCACATCTCGACCTTTTATTAGCACTTTTTGCCTTTCTCTGTTACATCACTGTAAAAATGTCCATTGCGAGTCATCCCATTTACCTCTTCTTCATCACTGCTCGAGATGTTTTCCCAGAAATCTCTCCCTTGTTCTATTTCATCTTCACTGCTGCTATCCCATATCCCTATGCAAGAAGCTTGGTGGTTGAGAGTTTGGAGGACAAAGCTTCCGGGCAGGCCGGAGTTGATCATGTAGGTGGGTGGTGGAACAAAGTGGCAGTTGGGTAGAGGGTTTCTGTGTGTGTTGGGTTGTTCTTTTTCTGGGTCGGGTATCTTATTGGTGTCAATGAGGTCTTGGATCTCATGTCTGAGGTAGGAGCATTTGTCAGTTTCGTGGCTTTTTTGCTGATGGTAGTGACAATATAGGTTTAGTTCGAAGTAGTGTGGCACATGGTTTAGAAGTGGTTTAGGTTCAAAGAGTTTTAGGAGTCCTTGCCTCTTCAGCTTTTCAAACACCTTTGACAAAAGTCTACCAAAATTGGAGAATCGTCTGTTTCTGATAGCGGCGACCTCAGCAGGAGCGAGCTTGGTCCCTGAAGGCCCCTGACCGGCGTAATCACACGCGTATAACGCAAGCCCACGTATCGTTCAAGTAGTATAAAAAGTATCGATCCCACGAGGACTTAATACCTAATCTATTAATTTTATTAGGTCAAATAATTACTAGTATCTAACAGGTTGATTGATTGATTTGAAATGGTGATGATTTTAAATTTAAAAACAAGTAAATAAAATTGCACGAAAGTAGGTTTAAGAAAATTCAATATTAGGAAACTATCTAGGGTTGTGAATCTTCCAATATCATTTTAAAGATGAAGTGGTTATTTCATTTTTGTGTAATATATCGGTTTACTAACCTAGAACACGAAATTATGCGAAAGCCTCTGTCGATGGTAAAAAACAATACTCAGTTTAACCCAATTGAACCATATGTCTATGTCAACCAAATTACCTGGATTCATTAAGTTTAAGTTCTAATTATGGCTACCCCCGCCCGACAGGTATATGTCTATCCTTTAAGGAAATCTATTAAATGGTTATCTATCCTCAAGGAAGATCGTGAGCTATTAAGTCTAAGGCTAAAACCTAAAATTCTTTGTCAAGTTTATTTTAGAATTACTAGATCAATCTTATTAGTGGCCAATTAACAAGACGCATTAAGCTTAAGACTTAATAAGTAAACCTTTAAATTACCCAAACTATAAAATAACCCCTTATAAACCGGTGATATTAGAAGTCATCACAACCCAAGATAACTAACTTAGTTACGACACATAACTAGGGCTAGTAAAAACTTAAAAATAAAAGACATAAATTACAATGCTGAAAAGTAAATGCGGTAAAATAAATACTGAAAAGTAAAATTACAATAAAATAAAATTCTAAGGTAAAAGGATCTACTTTTACTACTACTAATTTAGATATCTCCATTAATATAATATATTAACTTGTGATGATATTACCAACCAGCCATATAGGCGGTAACCTGATTAAGTCAAATTAAGTCCGACCAGCCATATAGGCGGTATCAAAATTTGTCCATAAACCTGCCATATAGGCAGTAAGAAAGTTTAATTACCAACCGATCAATCTGGCGGTATCCTTGCTTAGTCAGATTAAACCAGTTTATACTTGATTACCAACCGGCAATATAGCGGTATCTTCATTAAGTCAAGTTTTAAATAGTGAATATATTATAATTAAAGGAGATTAATCTAAATAGCAATAGTAAAAGATTACTTTTCACCCTAGCAGGGGGAAGTTACCTCCTCATGGTTGAATAGTAAAAACCGTAAAAGTAAAGAAAGTAAATTATTATTACTATTACTATTACATAACGTAATTAAAATTAATTACAAAACTGAAATTAAAATAAACTAGATAGAAAACTCTCTATTTACATCAGATAATTCAGAGAGGAAGGTACATCTGAAACAGAAATTTTGAGCATTATTTATAGGCGTCATTAAGCCCCACGCGTCGCGACGCACAAGTTCTTCTTACATCGCGACGCACTGACGTGTCAAGCGCTGATTCATCGGCTTCAGATTCTTATCTGCCACGTGGCATTATGGATAAGGTGATAAGATGACACGTGGCAAGGCGGCTGGCAACTCAATGATTATACTGACGTGGCGATGACGTGGTGCTTACGTGGCGATAGTGATTGTCGGCACCATAGAATGATGACATGTGGCACGCTGTGATTGGCTGATGATTACGTGGCTGACACGTGGCAGGTTAACTCGGTCTTCTACTGATATGGCGATGACGTCGCTGACACACGGGATGACACATGTCGACACGTGGCGATGGCGATTGTCGGCACCATAGGATGATGACACGTGGCACGGCGCACGTTAGTAGATCGGCTGTGATGTTGACACGTGGCAAGACGCACGTTAGCAAAGTCAAAATTCTCAGATTCTGACATGTGTCTCCGGTGCACAATAACATGGTGCGGCGCATGTTAGGCGTCGCGATGCGGGCAGCGCGTCGCGACGCGTGAAATGACCATTTTGCCCTTTTTGTCCTTCTTCACTGTTTTAGCCCAAAATCACCTCCAGAATGTCCTGAAACTTTATTTATCTACAAAATAACACAAAACACATCAAAATATTCACAAAACTCAAGAAACTATACAAAATATTAGGTCAAATAACTGGGAAATAGTGATACATTTACCACTCATCAGCCCCTCAATGGTCTTTCTATTATGGCTGTAAAACTTTTTGTTTTTGGCTTCCGCTTCCTCGATATTCATGATAATTCTCTTAACTGTCGAAAGTCACTAATCATGGAGGTTATCTTCTCAGCTTGTTATAATTGGAGGGCTTGGTGCCCTTAATGATCATCTTAATCTGGTCATTCTCTGAGGGCCGTGTTTGCATCTTCAAGAGTTGCCCTCTCCAGCGATCCACGTAATCTTTAAAGCTCTCCTCTAGCTTCTGTTTGGTATTTTCTAGGTCACGGAGCGACAAGTCTATCTTCATGTCAGTGACATATTTGTTTAGAAATGCCTCTGCTAATGCCCTTCAGTCATCTCTGACCTTTCTCTCCATGCCATGATACCATACTACGGGCACCCCTTCCAGTGACATCCCAAATATCTTCTCCACCTGGCACTTCGACAAACCCACTGAACTCATCACTGAAACATATTACTGGAGATGGGCCTAGGATCTCCATTTTCGTTGAACTTGGCCATGTCATGCATCTTAAACTGATGAGGCAGCTGTTCTTCGAAAGTCATCGCATCATAGTCTACCAGATCTTCATGTTTTCCCTTCATCTTGCGGGTAACTGACTCTACTTGTTCTTTGAGTTTCCGTAGCTCTGCCTGAGACCCGGCTATCTTTCCCGTGACATATTCAGCCATGTCATCATCAAAAATAATGATTTCTTCCCTCACCCTATTCGGGGGCTCCTCACGCCTTCCATCCTGGTTGTTTTCTATTCCCACTGTGCGGGGTACTGTCAGATTGGTCAAAGCTTGTAGTTGCTCGGTAATTTTAGTGATGTTGGTCTCCAATTGATCCATGCGGGAATCTTCACTGTCTAACGCACTCATGCTTGCTAACCTCTTCTTGACAAGTCTTCATTCTTCTCTAACCCAACAGATATCTATGATGGCTGTTAAGACAATGGGTTAGCATGATGCGTGTATGCATGCGATGCATGAGATGCATGTGGTTATCAAAACATCATATATCATTTCGACCTTATTCCTCCCACACTCGTGGTAAGTCCATTTCTGCCCTAGGTATGGCTTATTTTATGCACCAATATGGGGTACACAAAATCATTATCTCTTACGCTACATTGGTGAACCTTGGCTACCTTAGTCCTTTTCATCAGTAAAAGACAAAGACCGCCCATTTAAAAGATTGACTAAGCCTATTATAGGGATCATGCCATTGTCTAGAAATGATGAATTGGGCCCTCGGTAATCATAGTTGTGGCGGGGATGGACTTGGATATATCCAAAAGTATACAAATATGCCATAACAAGCGTACCCTTCCTGGATGAAAGACGGTATTGATATCGGACTCATGCATCTGGCATATTCGGATCATGTTTCGACCTTCTAAGCCTATCAAGGTTTTCATACAAGTTGGCCTGTTATCATTTGAAAGCCTTCAATCAGATTATAGCGAGGTGTAAACTTGTCCCAGTTGAAAAATCCCAACAGGTTTACACTTTTATGATAATGTGGCTAAATAAATTCAAATGATAGGGGCCCAAACACAAGGTGGTCCATCATCAATTCAAATAAACATAAATTTGCACACCCATAAACATTAATAGAAATAATAAAAGCATATTAAATTAAGAAATACAAGATACGATAACGAAAATTATAATAAACAATCAAAAGCAGGAAAAACGTCAATAAATAAATAGCAAAAAATGGGGTTAATCATGCATATATGAGTATTTCCCGAGTGGCACGTGGAGTTATATCCCAAGTACAAACCGCACTACCGTCCATTCAGATTCGGCTACGGAATTTATGTCTAGGTTTCCATCCGATATACCACAAGGGATAAAAACACACAAAATTATCAATGCATATGCGGATAATCACCAACATAAACAAATAAAATAAAGGCGCAATAATAAAATAACGATAATTAGACAAAAAGATAAATAACAAAATAAATGTGAAATAATAAAATAACGATGAAAGTGAATAAATAAATAAAAAGATAAATAACGAAATGCCAAAGAAAAAAAATGTGACCAGAAATTTGGCCGTCTTTGATGTAGGACTTCGCATACCCGGCTGGACGTATTTCACGCCCAGCCAGACATGCAGCGTTCGGAACTATGAAAATAATGTTGGGGTCAAATCAGATCAGGTGGCGCAGCGGAAGGAGCGCGGTTCGGGCGAAATCGTAGTTTAAAATTTTTAAACTTACGAATAAATTATTTAATATCCAATATTAATAATTCATTCATATTTCACATAAACGTATTTATTTGATATCATATAACGACATAAATATTATAGAAACATCGCAAACTTTTATGAAAATATTTTTCCGCAAAATAACATAAAACGCGTTTCCGGCCGAACCGACCGACCAATGCTCATGGGGACTGCCCAGGTCAGCCCCTAAAACATTTGGACAGTACGTAGGCTGCCTGAACAGTGACCAGTTCACTGTTTGGGCTGTCGTTACCCGGTAACTCTGTTTTTCACCGTTTTCACATATTTTCACTCCGAAATAATTTCCGATAAATATTTTTCATGGGAAATTAAAATAAACTAATTTATTCTAATTACTCAATAAATAAAAACTGAATTTTTATCAGAAAAATCAGATTTATCATTAATTGCAATAAGACCCCAAAGTTTTGCAATTTAATAATTTTAGTTCTTAAATATATCAATTACATATTTAATTGATTCCAAATCAATCCCAAAATAATTTTTACAATTTTGCAACAAAACCAGAAACTTTTCCAGATTTGCGCAAACTGCCCAGTAATTTTCCAAAATTACGAAAATAGCCCAGAACTTTAATTAATTACAATTTGGCCCAATTTGTTCAAAACACATCAAGATCAAATCCAATTAATCCCAAATTTGACATACATCAAATACACATCAAATTATAACATATATATGAAAAGCCCAAAATTTGAGTGGGTTAAGAACCCTAATTTCATAAAATACTCAAATTGGGCAATTTACATTAAATTGATAAAATTCAATACTTTAATCTTCAAATTGCCACACCAATTAAATCTCACCATCATGAAATTAATCAAGAACAATTCTAGGCTAATTATGAATGGCTAATTAACTCTAGAATGGCAACTTTAATTTTCTAATTAATTTATTAAGCTTAATTACAATAATAAGCAAATAAATTAATTATACATGCATGGACACATCCAACAAGCTTCCAACAAATTTAATTACAAACTTAAAGAGTAGAGAAATAAACTTAACAACACAATTTGAAGTTAATAATTATAGAAACATTTTCTATGTAAAAGAAAGTGTAAGAAACTTACAAAAAATTCCAAATTTTTTGGCTTTGTTCTTCCTTTCTTTCTTCAATTTTCTCTCAACTCTCTTTGTAGAATTTTTGTTAAACTTGTCTAAGTGTTGTTGTTGAAAACAAAATAATTTTGTTAACCAAAAAACACCATGGTCGAAAATTGGAACAAAAATAATAATAACAATTACTTTATTTTTTGTAACAATTTCATTAGTCCACATCTTGCTTTAATAAAGTAACATTTATCTTTAATAAAGTTTTTCAAAAAATGGACCAATGGTTTCTTGCCATAATAAAGCATAAATCATATTTAAGATATTTGTAATATAAATTAATTAATTATTTAACAATTAATAATTAAATAATAAATATAAATATCTCAAATATATATGTATTATATTTACATTAAATATCTCAAATACATATATTAATGATATATGTAAAATATCACAATTTGATATTTAATTAATGTGTATTTAATAATATCAAATATTAAATACAAATACACATTAATTCGGGAATGACCGTTAGGTCCCGATTGCATGTACTTTTTTCGTTTAACCATTAAACGAGTTATAAATAATCAGTATTATTCATAACAGTTGCCCTAGTGCTCTACGATTATATTTCATTAGTGAGACTCTCTAGATTCAGGCATATCCGTCACGAAATCTAATTTCGTGTCCATAATTCACCCACCCGTAAATTATGATGATCACAGATAAACTCGTTGAATCATACAGGTCAAGGTCACTGCATACGTATAATCCCTCCGTCACAGGTATCCGGATTATCCATGAGATATAGATGAAAATGTCAAATCTCTATAAGAATAATCTCGTCGACGTATCAATTAGCCATCTCTAAATAACATTCGGAACTCACTTCCGAAGTATACTATTGCTATAGATTTAACAGATTGCTAATCACATTTGGACTACATATGCTCTGTACACAGAACTGACGGATCCTTTCTTGATACTCACATGATATCATGAGCATGAGTCATGTAGGACACAAAAATCGGCGACGCTGTTCTAGGCTCGCGGCCTAGTCGGGAGTACGGAATAGCCCACGGAGGAACAAAACCAGAGAATAATGGAGTCGCCACCCAGTGTGAACTGGGACAAAGATTTAAAGCCGCACTCACCCCTCACAAGAGAAGACCTCAAACCGTTGGGTTCGGAATGGTCCCTTACTTATGCCACTTGTAATGAAATGATTGGTGCAATTACTTAACCGAATCTACACAACATATATATTCAAGAATAACCTAGATCTAGTTCGCATTCATAAAAATAAATCCTATATCTAAGTTTGCATGCTTTAAAAGTAAGTCATCATAACGGCAAAAACATGATAACACACAATAATCTCATGAGCATATTGAATTATCAAACAAAAAAAATAAATAACAACCTAAACATAAACGTAAATTAAATTCCTAATGCGAAAGAAAATAACTAAATCATGCGTAAAGAAATAAAATACTAACGACTAAATCACGCTTAAAAATAAATAACATACTAATGATTAAATCATGCTCAAACACAAGGTTGGATGAAATGAAATATGTGTGTCTCTCGAGGGGTACATGGCATTGCATCCTGAGTGCAAACCGCAATACCGTCCATTCGGATCCGGCTACAGAATTTACGTCCGGGTTTCCATCCGATATACCGCAAGAGATGACACATATTCCATTCATCCGAAAGTCATATCATACACCAACCAATAATACTCATGCGAAGTAAAATAAGATAATAAATAAAAATAAAAAGAGAATAAATAAAAAGGGGTGCCCTCAGGTCTAACCTCTTAAGTCGTCTTTCGGAAGTGCGTTACACGTCCGTCGGAAGGGTTGATACTCCGCAACTCCTCTGGTTCACTGGTTCAACATTTTCCTTCGCTGTTTCGCTGTTTGGGCTGCTGTTTTACTCTATTTCACTTATGTTTTCACTGTATTTTCTGTTCATTCTCTTTGCGGTAATAAGGCAGTTTTTGGGTGAAGTTTTGCGGCAAAATCTGGGTTGTTTCAGGGGGTATTTTCGGCGTTCAATGACTGTGTTTCAGGGGGCTGTTTTCGGTGATTTTGGGAGGCAGTTTGGGGCCTTGAGTTGCGGCAGTTTGGGGCAGTAAGTTACGGCAATTAGGGGCAGTGAGTTACGGCAGTTGGGGGCTGTGTTGAGGAGGTTTGGTGCGTGAATTTGAGGGGCAGTTGTGAGGGGTCTGCTATGGCGTGAATGAAGGGCTGTGTTGAGGGGTTTGATGCGTGAAAAGCTTGGGTACGTGGGCTACGTTTTTTGTTTTGTTCGTTGCATTAGTGGGGGCTGTCGCTTGGAGAAGGGTTGAAGTGACGAGTGGGATGCTTTTTTGTTTTGTTTGTTTCGTTAGTGGGGGCTGTGGCTTTGAGAAGGGTTGAAGTGATTGCCCAGTGGGGTGAGGGGCGTGATAGGGTTTTTTTGTGCTGTTTGGGGAAGAGAGATGGGAGCGTTTGCTAGGTTTTTCTATCGTTTACGTGTCATGTATAGGTTTGTTTTGAAGGGTTTTTGTGAGGAGTGAGAGACGTGAGGATGCTAGGGAGAGAAAGGAGGGGTGTGAATGAGCTAGGGGTTTCAAGGTTGGGTTTAGGATTCTTTTTATAGGCAAATGTTGGGGTTTACCTTGTGTAATTATGGGGGGTATCTTCTTAATTAGTATGTGATAAGGAAAAATCTATTTATTTAGGGATGTGATTTAATTTGAATTGATTCTTCTCTTTTGATTAGGGATATGATTTAATTAAATTAGGAAAGTGTTTGATGGGATTTGATTTGTATTTTTTAATTAGGGAAGGTGATTTGTCTTGATTTTAGCATGTGTTTAATGTGTGATTTTTGTTATTTTGGAAGGCATGGGCGTGACTTTGGTCTTTGGGCGTGGGCTTGGCTTATTTTTGTGGGCTTGGTGTGTGGCTTGGTGGTGTGTGGGCTTGGTGTGTGATTTGCGGGGGTTTGGGCTTGGGATAAGTTTAAAACAGAGGCCTAACGAGCAAACCTGAAGCTAAACAAGCGAATTAAATCTAACAATGTGTCAATTTCTAACTCTTCCCTTCCGACGTCCGTTTCTCGCGACTTCCACAATTTAAAGAGGTAGTGTCTCCAAGCGAGACTCATTATCGGGACTTATATGCAAAAATGCAGTGCCTACAGTCGCCCCCACTTTGATGGGACTTGTACAGTATGTGACAATGACAATCCTATCAAAGTTTATGCAATGCATTTTTACTTACCTGGCTCGCCAGCTGCCATCTGACTTGCCAGTTGCTTTGAACTGAGTTGATATGGTGGTGAGGTGCTTCGACCCCTGGTTTATTCCCTAACCGTTACTGCGAGGTGGTCCATTCCTGAACCGTTGCTGTGATGTGGTCCATTCCCGAACCATTACTGTGAGGTGGTCCATTCCCGAACCGTTACTGTAAGTTGGTCCATTCCCGAACCGTTACTGTGAGGTGGTCCATTCCCAAACCGTGACTGTGAGGTGGTCCATTCCCGAACCGTTACTGTGATGTGGTCCATTCTCGAACCGTGCTCCATTCTCGGAGTGCCATTCTCGGCTTGTTCATTCCTGAACTTTGCTCCATTCTCGGATTGCCAGTCTCGGCTTGTTCATTCCTGAACCTTGCTCCATTCTCGGAGTGCCATTCTCGGCTTGTTCATTCCCGAACCTTGCTCCATTCTCAGAGTGCCATTCCCGAACTGTGCTCCATTCTCGGAGTCACTTTCTCGGCTTGTTCATTCCCGAACCTTTCTCCATTCTCGGAGTGCCATTCCCGACTTGTTCATTCCCGAACCGTGCTCCATTCTTGGAGTGCCATTCTCAGCTTGTTGATTCCCGAACCGTGCTCCATTCTCGGAGTGCCATTCTCGGCTTGTTCATTCCCGAACCTTGCTCCATTCTCGGAGTGCCATTCTCGGCTTTGTTCATTCTCGAATCGTGCTCCATTCTTGGAGTGTCATACCCGGCGTGCTAAACCCCATACCCGAGGTGTCGCTATTATGTCTCCATACCCGGAGTGCCATACCCGGCATTCTGATGATGTGTGGTCCTCGACCCTGGGACTCATCCTAAAATTGATACTGATGATGTGGGCCTCGCCCACAAACTGATACTGATGTAGGCCTCGTCCCCAAGCTGATACTGATGTTGGCCTCGCCCCCAAACTGATGCTGATGTGGGCCTCACCCCCAAACTGATACTGATGTGGGCCTCGCCCCCAAACTGATATTGATGTGGGCCTCACCCCTAAACTGATACTGATGTGGGACTCGCCCCTCAACTGATACTGATGTGGGCCTTTCCCTCAACTGATACCGATGTGGGCCTCACCCCTCAAACTAATACTGATGTTGATGTTGCATATCAACATATTGCATTGCCTCTCATGAGATAATCCTGGTAGCTAAACATATTTTCGTCCTCAACGGATGCTTCATGTAACCTTCAAAGTACTTAATACACTCAAATTTGCTCGTCTGAATGAGTGATCTGAACTAGACTCATAGTGTGTGTGTGTGCCAAGGCTCTTTCGCAGCTTAATCCTTAAGTAAGCCAACTTGATGATTTTGTTTTGGAGAATTGGATCAGTGGGTCTAACCAACCGAGATGTCTTGATCATACTCTGTGGTTACTTCCTCGTACTCAACATGATATGGTTTTCTTCTTCTTTTCTTTCGTCTCTGTCTTTTCTTTCTTTTCATTTTGAACTTTTTTTTTCTTTTCTTTATTTCTCTTTTTTCGACACACCTACCCTTTAAGGTAGCATTTCTCCTCATGGTGGTCCTAATACTTGCCCATGGGTAGCTTCACGCTTATCGGTTATAGGTGGTCCATTTTTTCTTTTTCTTTTCAGAGACCTTTCTTTGTTTCCAACCATATCATATATCGTAGCATAAGTAAACCAGGATGGACATCTAGGCAAACGGTCATTCACTGATCCACCATCTCTTCGACTAGTCATCTCGCTGATCATTCAGGCTTCTACTGCTAAAATCCTATAATCAAGTGCTCGTGAGTCCAGCTGAGATCAACCACTCAGAATACCGGATGAGAGCGCATCTCGCACTTATCGTTTCTAAGGTTTCTCCCTACAGCAAATAATGTCATCACCAGACATATGCTTAACCACCAAAGACTTTTTTTTTTCTTTTTTTTTTTCACTCACTCACTCCATGGAATTCTCCTTTCAACTACTGATAATGTGGGTTTTGCCCCATGGGATTCTTTCTGAAACTGATACTGATATGGGCCTCGGCCCTGGGATTCTTTCCCGAAACTAACACTGGTATGGGCCTCAACCCTGGGATTCTTACTTAAAACTGATATTATACTGTTGCTACTTCTGATTGGCTTGCCTTTACCCCTTTCTCTGTCTCTCCTATGAATACAAAACAAAACAACCACAAAAAGAGAATGCAAATATGTTACCTGTATGCATGCATGCATGAATGAGTTTCTTATCCCGTCGGGTTAGGTCTTCCGCCAATTCCCTTGGTGACTGCTCGGTTTTCTCTACCTCAGGCAAAGTACTGCTTCATTCTATCCACATTGGTTAGCTCGGTGAGCTCGTTCCCTTCTAAGCTTCATCGCCCTGTTTCCCAATTTCTGAATGGCTATCCTATCTTTTCTGCTTGCTTCTTCCGAGGATTCCCCGTGTTCTATACATCGCTGAGTATCATAGTACCATGGTTGAATGCTTTTGTCAAATATACCCATGTTGCAGGTTGAAAGGAAGAGACTCAGGCAAGTAAGCGAAATGAACGTCTTTATTATCATAAGAAAAGGTTCGAACAAGTAGACAAAATCAATGTCTTTATTAAAAATGCAAGATCAAATAAACTAGAAGGAACAGCTTCATCATTCGCAGCATTGCCTTCTTCATCGGCCTATGGTTCTCCACTGCTGTCGTTCCCTATCCCCATGAAAGAAACTGGGTGGTTGAGAGTTTGGAGGACAAAGCTTTCGAGCAGGCCGGAGTTGATCATGTAGGTGGGTGGTGGAACGGAGTGGTAGTTTGGTATAGGATTTCTGTGTGTGTTGGGTTGTTCTTTATCTGGATCAGGTATTTTATGGGAATCCATGAGGTCTTGGATTTCATGCCTGAGGCGGGTGCAGTTATCGGTGTCATGGCCATGTTTCTGGTGGAAGTGACAATAAAGGTTCACATTAAGGTGTGGCGGTGGAGGGTATGGGAGTGGTTTAGCTTCTAAGGGTTTTAGGAGTCTTTGTCCCTTTAACTTCTCAAACACCTTAGATAAAGGCTTCCCCAGCTTAGAGAAATGCCGGTTTCTGATGGCAGCAACCTCGGCAGTAGCGGGCTTGGTCTCATAATGCCCCCCAAAAGTCCTTCTATTCTGGCCATTGAACTTTCTGTTCTTAACTTCTTCCTCCTCAATATCCATAACAGTCTCCATCAACTATCGAAAATCATCAATCATCGAAGTCATCCTCCTCAGCTTACCATAAATAGAGGGCTTGGTGCCCTTGATGATCATTTTGATCTTGTCTTTCTCAGAAGGCCGAGTCTGCATCTTCAGAAGCTGGCTCCTCCAGCGATCTACATACTCTTTGAAACTTTCCTCCGATTTCTGCTTGATATTCTCCAAGTCACGAAGCGACAAGTCGATCTCCAAATCTGTGACATACTGTTTTAGAAAGGCGTCTGCTAATGCCCTCCAATCATCCTTAACCTTTCTCTCCAGGCCATGATACCACACTACGATTGCCCCTTCAAGTGACATCCTGAACATCTTCTAAACCTGACGATGCGACAGGCCCACTAAACTCGTCACTGAAACATATTGTCGGAGATGGACCCTCGGATCCCTGTTTCCATTGAATTTGGTTATGTCAGACATCTTGAACTGAGCCGGTAGCTGCTCCTCAAAAGTCATTGCCTCATAGTCCAACAAATCCTCATGCTTACCCTTCAGCTTGCGGGTGACTGATTCCACCTTATCACAGAGTTTCTGTAATTCAGTCTGAGACCCGGCTATCCTTCCTGCGGAATACTCAGCCATGTCATCATCAAAGACATGGACATCAACATTCAACCTGCTCGGAGGGCCCTCACGCCTCTCATTCTCAGAGCCTCCCGCAGCGCGGGGCGCAGCCATATTAGTAATAGCAGTGGTCAAAGCTTGCAGTTACTCGATAACCTTAGTGAGATTAGCTTCCAGTTGATCCATACGAGATCCCTCGTTAACTGATTCGCTCATGTTTGCTAACGGCCTTTTGATGAGTCTTTCATCTTCCCTAACCCAACGGATATCTATGATGTCTTTTAAAACCCTGAGTCAGCATGTATGTGTGCGATGCATGGAATGTATAAGTCAGCCCATTATCATTTTAAAGCATTCAATCATACTATTGCGCGGTGCAAACTAGCCCCAGTTGAAAAGGCCCAACATGTTTACACTTTTACGATAACATGGCTAAACAACTTCAAATGATAGGAGGCCTAAACGCAAAATGGCCCATCGGCATTTTAGAAGCTTTTGGCCCGATTTCCATAAAGCACGGACTCATCCCAGTTTAAATGGCCCAACAAGCCCATACCTCATGACAAAAAATCCAACTGAATCCAAATGACGATGGTCCTAAACATAGGCATAAATGGATAGTTTCTATTAATCCTACCACTGCAGTTCATGTGTGGGTTTATAGGGGTATGGACAAAGGCTCTCGTCGACGAAGGATTGCCACAACTAGGACTCCCCACTCAAGGGTTCAAGCGACCAAGTGGGCTCACTTTTTTTATACCTTAAGGTACGTGCCAACGAGTTACGGTACATGACTGACTGTCAAATGGATATTCCATTGAAGATTCCCCAGAGGGAGGGTGGAGCGAACTCTCTTAAATACCCAAGCCTCTTAGGCTCTTATCGCCTTGGTGACAGGAATAAACAACAAGTCCTCCAAATTAGTCCATCACAGTAAGCTTCTAGTAAATAATTATTTAGGTGCATTCACGGCTTTTCCTTATAGAAAGGTAGTGAATCAATGAAGACACCAAACCATTACCAAGCTCTAATAATGCTTTTTATTAAACCCTTCAACCCACGGTAGACACGGTTAACTAAAGCACAAATCACAATCATTACAAGAAAATTTTTCGGGGCCGATTCTCTATCCCCAGTGGAGTCACCAGACTGTAGGACATAGAAATCGGCGACCCTTTTCTAGGCTCGCGGCCTAGTCGGGAGTACGGAATAGCCCACTGAGGAACTAAACCGGAGAATAATGGAGTCGCCACCCAGTGTGAATTGGGACAAAGATTTAAGACCGCACTCACCCCTCGCAAGGGAAGACCTCAAACCGTTGGGTTCGGAATGGTCCCTTACTTATGCCACTTGTAATTAAATGATTGGTGCAATAACTTAACCGAATCTACATAATATATATATTCAAGAATAACCTAGATCTAGTTCGAATTCATAAAAATAAATCCTATATCTAAGTTTGCATGCTTTAAAAGTAAGTCATCATAACGGCAAACAAATGATAACACACAATAATCTCATGAGCATATTGAATTACCAAAAATAAAAAAAATAACAACCTAAACATACACGTAAATTAAATTCCTAATGCGAAAGAAAAACTAAATCATGCATAAAGAAATAACATACTAACGACTAAATCACGCATAAAAATAAATAACATACTAATGATTAAATCATGCTCAAACACAAGGTTGGATGAAACGAAATATGTGTGTCTCTCGGGGGGTACATGGCATTGTATCACGAGTGCAAACCGTAATACCGTCCATTCGGATTCGGCTACGGAATTTACGTCCGGGTTTCCATCCGATATTACCGCAAGAGAGGACACATATTCCATTCATCTGAAAGTCATATCATACACCAACCAATAATATTCATGCGAACTAAAATAAGATAATAAATAAAAATAAAAAGAGAATAAATAAAAAGGGGTGCCCTCAGGTCTAACCTCTTAAGTCATCTTTCGGAAGTGCGTTACACGTCCGTCGGAAGGGTTGATGCTCCGCAACTCCTCCGGTTCAGTGGTTCAACATTTTCCTTCGCTGTTTCGCTGTTTGGGCAGCTGTTTTACTCTGTTTCACTATTGTTTTCACTGTATTTTCTGGTCACTGTCTTTGCGGTAATAAGGCAGTTTCTGGGTGTAGTTTTGCGCAAAATCTGGGCTGTTTCAGGGGGTATTTTCGGTGGTCAATGACTGTGTTTCAAGGGGCTATTTTCAATGATTTTGGGAGGCAGTTTGGGGCCTTGAGTTGCGGCAGTTTGGGGCAGTAAGTTGTGACAGTTTGGGGCAGTGAGTTGCGGCAGTTGAGGGCTGTGTTGAGGAGGTTTGGTGCGTGAATTTGAGCGGCAGTTTTGAGGGGTCTGCTGTGGCGTGAATGGAGGGCTGTGTTGAGGGGTTTGATGCGTGAAAAGCTTGGGTATATGGGCTGCTTTTTTTGTTTTGTTTGTTGCGTTAGGGGGGGCTGTGGCTTTGAGAAGGGTTGAAGTGATTGCCCACTGGCGTGAGGGGCGTGATATGGTTTTTTTTGTTCTGTTTGGTGAAGAGAGAATGGAGCGCTTGCTAGGGTTTTTCTATCGTTTACGTGTCGTGCATGGGTTTGTTTTGAAGGGTTTTTGTGAGGAGTGAGAGACGTGAGGATGCTAGGGAGAGAGAGAAGGGGTGTAAAAATGAGCTATGGGTTTCAAGGTTGGGTTTAGGCTTCTTTTATAGGCAAAGGTTGGGGTTTACCTTGTGTAATTATGGGGTGTATCTTCTTAATTAGTATGTGATAAGGAAAAATCTATTTAATTAGGGATGTGATTTAATTTGATTTGATTTCTTATCTTTTGATTAGAGATATGATTTAATTAAATTAGGAAAGTGTTTGATCGGATTTGATTTGTATTTTTTAATTGGGGAAGGTGATTTGTCTTGATTTTAGAATGTGTTTAATGTGTGATTTTTGTTATTTTGGAAGGCATGGGCGTGACTTTGGTCTTTGGGCGTGGTCTTGGCTTATTTTGGTGGGCTTGGTGTGTGGCTTGGTGGTGTGTAGACTTGGTGTGTGATTTGCGGGGGTTTGGGCTTGGGATAAGTTTAAAATAGAGGCCTAACGAGAAAACCCGAAGCTAAACAAAAGAATTAAATCCAACAAGGTGTCAATTTCTGACTCTTCCCTTCCGACGTCCGTTTCCCGCGACTTCCACAATTTAAAGAGGTAGTGTCTCCATGCGAGACTCATCATCGAGACTTATATGTAAAAATGCAGTGCCTACAAGTCCACACCCAACGAACATGCGGAGGTCTGATCTAAATAAATCGGTGACGTGACTGCCATCTAAGTGTGGAGGATAACTCATATATCCACAGTGGTATCTCAAGTCAAAGAATCACTATGCTACTCAACCCGAGAAGATTCCTTTTGACGTTCGTGTACAATCTATTAGGAAATCTTCGGTGAGTCGTTCAGTGTTTATCAAATAAATACCTACACGTCTATACGAGTCTCCCAAGACTCATGGTTCATTGGAATAAACCATCGGACCAAGTCCGATATACGACATGTATTGGTCTCAACAGATTTTACTAACCAACCCGTGTCAGCAAATCTTGACCAGGAACTTAATTTAAGGATATACAACTTATAGTAACACTTCCCAATGTAATTTACAAACTATGTTGTAACTGCGCACTACGTTGTAAATCATGGGGTCTTTGTCTAATATATATACATATCACTAAATCAGATTTAGTTTCAATCTAATCTAAATTAGATCGAATACGTATATAAAATACAAGAGGTGCTACCATTTATATAGTAATATTATGGAAAAATGTATTGCTTGTATTCATGAATCGGACATAAATACGATCCGGATTAGCGCTTAGAGCACCAACCCTAACAATTTCTCCCACTTGCTCTTGTGCCAATCCACGGTATCATATACACATCCCAATGTGTATCACATACTCATGGCCCTCAAGAACTCACATAGTGTTCAAGAGGTAGGTAACAACAAGTAAGCCCGCTATGACATATTGAGTTTGTCCAACAAACATTATCATTTTCCTTAGCCAACATCATTCATATTTTTTTTTTGTAGAAACTAAGTTCTACATCAATATGAATTAGATGCCATATCAACTTTGTGCTTCAGCTACTAAATTGTCTAAGTATTTACGGATCAAATCCAAAATACTATGTAGACAATCGCAAACACAACATTAATAAGAAACTTCTAATCTACGTGGTCACTATGTAACTTCATAAATCAATACTTCATAGTTGCAACTAATTTTACTCATATATTAGAATCATTTGTGACACTCTCACTGCATCTTTTTGGACTCTTTATGACGTAGACTGTCTAACGTCATAATTAGACTCAAAACTAATCTGACCGTAATAGTTGAAGATTTATTCTCCATTAATTAGAAACTTGTTCTTAATATCTCAAAGATAATAAAGAACATGTTTCAAGACTCATCTTATGGTCTATAGGATATCAAAATAATTCGTAACAATTACGATTAAATTGATATCTCTAATCGCACTCAATATAGTATTCATTATGCCATCATCCTATGATGCATAAGATTGATTAGACATTCTAATCAATTTCTCTTTTGAAAAAAGGAATCATCATTTACGAAAGATGAATACTATACATAAGACGCACACTAACTGTCAAACAGATAGTCTTGTTGCGTCCTTTTATTAGATCATATCTAATGTACGATTGCTAGGAGTATCTCACAAGTCTCTTAGTTTTATATCTTATACAAAACTTTATATCAAATATAATAGAGACACCACTCTCACTACTTTGATGGAGAAAATAAGACTCAGGTAAACCTTTTACCTCATTAACATCTCATTATTACCTTAATAATGATAATGTCATTATGACGTAAAATACTAGAAATAAATTTGTACGCTCCCACTAACCTTTCAATCCCATATGTATTTTCTATACTTTGATAAAATCAGACAATCTGACTAATATCAAAATTAGAAAACACAATTTTCCAGAAAGCTCATCCGAGTCTACAATAGGCTCTATAAGTTAATATACTAAATTGTAATCTTAGCATAATACAAACTTCAGGGCCATTCCAAAACGAACTCTTCAAACTAAGAGATCACAATGGATCTCTTATATGAAGAAACCATTTAGAAATGCCACTTTGTATTCTTTAGCTAATATGTACAAATTTAATATCATCATTAATCAACAGATCTTAAATTGTTCAATCAGTACGACTAGAGACAAGTTTCCTCAAAATCTACAATAGATTATTGAGTATAACTTTTCTCATTGTCATACTGTAAAGGTCAAACCTTTAATAAGTTCACTGTGCTTTTGCTGCGTATACCATTTGCACATTTTATGAACGATTCATAATAAAAGCTCAATCAAGTTCAAAACTTGATCGTAGTAAGCTACGAACAATCTTAGATCTATGGTCTAATGCTAAATTCCGGAATCGATATCATATATCGCTGCCACTATAAGTTATAGGATAATTTTCTTCGATAAGAAAACAACAGAACCATTAAGTATCAAATACTTTTCGAATGATTCTGACATCCTATATCACTTATATGGAAGTAATAAAAAGGTACTTTCATCTTATTAATTATGTAGTTCCATTTATAGTTTATCACCGTATTTGACTTTAATAAGTCAAGTCTTTTCTACAATAGTCAACATCCAATGTTACGCACTCAGTAATAAACAATTTTATTACTCGAGATAGTAGAAAATATATTTTATTAAACAGAATACAATATTCTATAAAATAAAATAAATGATAAACTTCTACTCATACCTCCGAGGCGCAAGTAATATCAATTATATAACAATTATACAAAAGATAGATTCAAATCTCAAAACATTTCAAGATTCGAATTTTCTACTTATACATATCATATACGTAACTGTAGAAACTAATAGAACATTAATTAAAATGATGAATTAGTGTTATTGGAGCATAACCCCAAGAGTATTGAAACTAATTCGGTAACACTCAATATCATACGAATCAAATCTTATAAGATCCAATTTCTTCCACTAATCAATTCCATCAATATGGAATCGTGGAAGAATGATATTGATGTAAGAATTATATTCTTTGAATAACCTTAGAACAAATTGCCATAAATTCATATGTTTGATCATATCAAACGTCTTTGAACAATTCAATGACTCCAGATGAATTTTAAAGATATAATTTTACACACTTTAGACCGAATATTTTTGAACAAGTTAAAATATTCTATCTGTGTTTCATCAGAAACACGTAACTAAGTCACAATAGTTCATTGACTAAGTTACGAAGTAAAGAAAACTACCTTAAGCAAATTACAATTCATTAAATTACATACATCCAATGTATCAGTTTAATAAATTTTCTGGTCCAATGACAGTCATTGGTTAAATGAGATTTAGTCACATTCCCGAATGCAATATTCGTTAAATGGATAAGGATATGTGGCGTGATCTAATATCAGGACGTCCTTTACCATATGGTATAAGCATCCAATACTTAAGTGATAAAATGTCATTAAATAATGTTCTAAGTTATTTACTTAACCGAATATTTTTCTTAATGTTTATCTATTGGTCAATTACACTACTAGTAATTTTAAAATATGTAACAATTGTTTTCAAAGAACAAGTAACTATCAAATAGTCACAAGTTCTGATATCAAATATCGAAACAATCATTCAATAATATTTTAAATAACTAGACGGGAGATGTGATATCCAATATCTACAGTAGTCGTATTATGAAAATCAATATGTTCTATACACAACTATACGCATATTCTTTCTTTAGCTTTATTATTTACTTTCAAATTATTTACAACATTTGTAAATAATCGAAAAACAAATAATGTGTGACATGTGACCTCTGATTGTCACTAAAGCCAAGAAACGTCATTATTTGATAAACAAATACCTAATGGGGTTTTCTTAATGCCAGTGAAGAATCTCGAGACATAAACCAATTCATGTCAATCTTTACTGCATAAGAAACTATTCTGTCTAGAAGGATTATATCAATATCTATTCTAATTAGAACCTATTCTAGAATTCTGCAACCATAATTGAAGTCAGAAAATATATATTAAAATATGCATGCAGTGAATAGAGGTTTAATTCTATCAAACAATAGAATAAGGAACAATATAAGCGACAATTTACATAATATTACACACCGCATAAGTTAAGGATTTTTAACTTAGCAGTGCCTCCCACTACTTTACATAATACTATAATACCCAACGGAAACGAGAATACAACAATTAATTGAATTCCATAATAGGAAGTGGACCCCATGAATATATTTCGACCCATAGCTTTGGCACGTTCTCGCATACGTATATTCATTAGGTAGACAACTCATTGTCAATCACAGTCAATATGACTCTTGGGTTCGGTCCTGATCGTTTCTCGTTATGAAAGCTTTGGCACGTTCACAAGGAGGCGTATCTAGGTTAAACTTGTCAATGACAAACTCAAGCTACCGATGTAGTCCTGACAGCTTTGGCACGTTCAGGATTTCCATTTTCACTTGAATTTGTCTCTTATCATATAAGTTCTACCGGCGCAAATGAACTACCTTCAACTATAACTGCACAGCTTTGGCACGTTACAGTCATAGCATCATGAAAACATTTACATCTGTATTGACAAGGCGGACGAAGAAACAAGTCTTCCTAATATTAGTCACTTTCTTAAAACCTTATTTAAATTGGGGATTTTCCAACAAAAGATGTTTTTACTTTATTTAATCAAATTAAATAAACACATGCATGTATAAATTAATGATTAAACTAAACATTGAATTTTAAAGGGCTAATCATATTGGGTGTCTAGGATCAGACTCGCTCTGATATCAATTTTGTTGGGGTCAAATCAGATCAGGTGGCACAGCGGAAGAAGCGTGGTTCGGGCGAAATCGTAGTTTAAAATTTTAAAACTTACGAATAAATTATTTAATATCCAATATTAATAATTCATTCATATTTCACCTAAACGTATTTATTCGATATTATATAACGACATAAATAATATAGAAACATCGCGAAACTTTTACGAAAATATTTTTCCGCAAAATAGCATAAAACGTGTTTCCGGCCGAACCGACCTTCCAATGCTCATGGGGACTGCCCAGGTCAGCCCCTAAAATATTTGGACAGTACGTAGGCTGCCTGAACAGTGACAAGTTCGCTGTTTGGGCTGCCGTTACCCGGTAACTTTGTTTTTCACTGTTTTCACATATTTTCACTCCGAAATAATTTCCGATAAATATTTTTCTTGGGCAATTAAAATAAACTAATTTATTCTAATTACTAAATAAATAAAAACTGAATTTTTATCAGAAAAATCAGATTTATCATTAATTGCAATAAGACCCCAAAGTTTTGCAATTTAATTATTTTTAGTTTTTAAATATGTCAATTACATATTTAATTGATTTCAAATCAATCCCAAAATAATTTTTACAATTTTGCAACAAAACTTGAAACTTTTCCAGATTTGCGCAAACTGCCCAGTAATTTTCCAGAATTACAAAAATAGCCCAGAACTTTAATTAATTGCAATTTTGCCCAATTTGTTCAAAACACATCAAGATCAAATCCAATTAATCCCAAATTTGACAAACATCAAATATACATCAAATTATAACATATATATGAAAAGCCCGAAAATTTGAGTGGGTTAAGAACCATAATTTCATAAAATACTCAAATTGGGCAATTTACATTAAATTGATAAAATACAATACTTTAATCTTCAAATTGCCACACCAATTAAATCTCACCATCATGAAATTAATCAAGAACAATTCTAGGCTAATTATGAATGGCTAATTAACTCTAGAATGGAAACTTTAATTTTCTAATTAATTTATTAAACTTAATTACAATAATAAGCAAATAAATTAATTATACATGCATAACACTCCAACAAGCTTCAACAATTTAATTACAAACTTAAAGAGTACAGAAATAAACTTAACAACACAATTTGAAGTTAAGAATTATAGAAACATTTTCTATGTAAAAGAAAGTGAAAGAAACTTACAAAAAATTCCAATTTTTGGCTTTGTTCTTCCTTTCTTTCTTCAATTTTCTCTCAACTCTCTTTTTGTAGAATTTTTGTTAAACTTGTCTAAGTGTTGTTGTTGAAAACAAAACAATTTTGTTAACCAAAAAACACCATGGCCGAAAATTGGAACAAAAATAATAATAACAATTACTTTATTTTTTGTAACAATTTCATTAGTCCACATCTTGCTTTAATAAAGTAACATTATCTTTAATAAAGTTTTTCAAACAAATGGACCAATGGTTTCTTGCCATAATAAAGCATAATCATTATTTATGATATTTGTAATATAAATTAATTAATTATTTAACATTAAATAATTAAATAATAAATATAAATATCTCAAATATATATGTATTATTTTTGCATTAAATATCTCAAATACATATATTAATGATATATGTAAAATATCACAATTTGATATTTAATTAATGTGTATTTAATAATATCAAATATTAAATACAAATACACATTAATTCGGGAATGACCGTTAGGTCCCGATTGCATGTATTTTTTTTCGTTTAACCATTAAACGAGTTATAAATAATCAGTATTATTCATAACAGTTGCCCTAGTGCTCTACGAGTATATTTCATTAGTGAGACTCTCTAGATTCAGGCATATCTGTCACAAAATCTAATTTCTTTTCCATAATTCACCCACCCGTAAATTATGATGATCACAGATAAACTCGCTGAATCATACAGGTCAGGTCACTGCATACGTATAATCCCTCCGTCACAGGTATCCGATTATCCCAGAGATATAGATGAAAACGTCAAATCTCTATAAGAATAATCTCGTCGACGTATCAATTAGAAATCTCTAAATAACATTCGGAACTCACTTCCGAAGTATACTATGGCCATAGATTTAACAGATTGCTAATCACATTTGGACTACCTATGCTCTGTAGACAGAACTGACGGATCATTTCTTGATACTCACAGGATATCATTAGCATGAGTCCACACCCAACGAACAGGCGGAGGTCTGATCTAAATAGATCGGTGATGTGACTGCCATCTAAGTGTGGAGGATAACTCATATATGCACAGTGGCATCTCAAGTCAAAGAATCACTATGCTACTCAACCCGAGAAGATTCCTTTTGACGTTGGTGTACCATTTATTAGGAAATCTTCGGTGAGTCGTTCAGTGTTTATCAAATAAACACCTACACGTCTATACGAGTCTCCCAAGACTCATGGTTCATTGGAATAAACCATCGGACCAAGTCCGATATACGACATGTAGTGGTCTCAACAGATTTTACTAACCGACCCGTGTCAGCAAATCTTGACCAGGAACTTAATTTAAGGATATACAACTTATAGTAACACTTCCCAATGTAATTACAAACTATGTTGTAACTGCGCACTACGTTGTAAATCCTAGGGTCTTTGTCTAATATATATACATATCACTAAATCAGATTCAGTTTCAATCTAATCAATCTAATCGAAATTAGATCGAATACGTATATAAAATACAAGAGGTACTACCATTTAAATTAGTAATATTATAGAAAAATGTATTGCTCGTATTCATGAATCGGACATAAATACGATCCGAATTGGCGCTCAGAGCACCAACCCTAACAAATAAATGTGGTAAAGGTGCCCTCAAGTCTTACCTTTTAAGTTGCTTCTCGGAAGTGCGTTAGGCAGTCGCCGGAAGGATCGTTGGTTCACTGTTTCTGGTTGCTGGTTCGATGTTTCTGCTTGTTGTTTCGCTGTTTCTGCTCACTGCTTCACTGATTCTTCTTCGTTGTTTTTCTACTTCTTGTCACGGATTCTAGTTATTTTTTTGCTGTTGTTTTGGTTGTTTTTTTATGCTATTTTTGGTTATTTTTGGGCTGCTATTTTGGTTGTTTTTGGGGTGCTATTTTAGTGATTTTGGCTGCTAGTTTCTTTGTTGTTTCAGTGGCTAGTTGTTGTTTGGGTTTCACGGTTTTTGGTCTTTTGGTTTTTTTGTTGTTTTTTTTTCGGTTGTTGGCTTCACTATTTCGGTGATTCTTTGTTTTTTTTTTAGATGATTTTTCTTTGGTTTTTTCGATGGTATTTTGGTTGCTGTTTTCAGTGTTTGCTGGTTGTTGTTTTTGGTGTTTGCTGGTTGTTTTCAGTGTTTGCTGGTTGTTTTGGTGATGGTTTTCCTATTGTTTGTTTGGTGATGGCTGGTTTTGGTGGTTAGGGTTTTCGGTGATGGCTTCTATTTTTGGTGATGGGAGAAGAAAATGAGGCTCTAAGGTTTTTTTAGGGAGTTCATGTCCAAAGGTAGAATAAGAGAGTCTTAGGGTTTTCAAGTTGTTTGGCCGATTCTAAAAACCTCTTCCTTGGGTCAAGATTTGGTCTCATTTTTATAATGTCTTGAATAGATCTCCAAATAGGGAAATAAATCATTGAAATTTGGGAGATATATTCTCAAGTTATTTTGAGAATAAAATCTCATAAATATGGTGATGAGGGGATCTCAAATCTTGTTAATTTGGTAAGGGTGGGATTTCAAATCTTGTTAAATTTGAAAGTGTTGATGAGGGGATTTTGGCATATGAATTGCATGGGATTTTGGGCGTATGCATGGATTGTATGAGCTTTGGGCGTGTATGGGCTTTGGGCGTGTATGAGGTTTTGGGCTGACGGGCCGAAAGTGCAAGGGCATAATGGGCCGATTGCATGGGCTGCATGATGGGTCCGAGGCTAAGGTTTGAAGCAGAAACCCACTGAATGAATTTGAGGCTGGCTAGTGAGTCCGAATCCGATGAGGTGCTAATTTTGGAGGTTTTCTTTCCTTCCGGCATTCGCTTCTCGCATGAAACTGCAGTCAAAATCCTATAATCAGGTTTATTCTGGCCCACTCTGTTTAAAGATGCTTACTTATTTTCTCTTCAATGTGACAGGTACCAGAGAACGAGAAATATTTCTAGGAGAAATGAAGGACCTCTGCAAAACATTATGGAAGTGGAGATATTGATGTACGGGAGATTGATTTATGAGACCCTTTGTTCCATCATTCGGAAACATGTACATACTAGTTGCAGTAGACTACGTCTCCCAATGGGTTGAAGTAATAGCACTACCATCAAATGATTCAAAAGTGGTGATAAAATTCCTTAAGAAGAATATTTTCACTCACTTCGAAACACCTCGGGCAATTATCAGTGATGGTGGCACACATTTCTGCAACAGATACTTCAATGCACTCCTATCCAAATACGGAGTTACTCATAAAGTTATCACTGCTTACCATCCACAGTCAAATGGACAGGTTGAAGTTTCAAATAGGGAGATCAAAAGAATCTTGGAGAGAACCGTTGGATCAACAAGGAATGACTGGTCTACAAAATAAGATGACGCACTATGGGCCTACCGGACAACTTATAAAACACCCATCGGTATGTCCCCATATCGAATGGTGTTTATGAAAGCGTGCCATCTACCAGTGGAGCTTGAACATAAGGCGTATTGGGCACTGAAGAAGTTAATTCTGATCCACAAGAATGAGGAGAAAAACGGCTCCACCAACTCAACAAATTGGAGGAATTTCGCCTACAAGCTTATGAGAATGCCAGACTGTACAAAGAAAAGACCAAGAAATGGCATGATCAAAAAATAGTAAGCAGAAAACAGGAACCAAGGCAGCAAGTGTTGTTATATAATTCACGGTTGAAACTTTTCCTTGGAAAGCTGAAATCAAGGTGGTCAGGTCCATTTGTGATTACTCAGGTTTTACCATATGGAGCTGTTGAGTTACTTGATCCCAACACCAACGATACATTCATAGTTAACAGCCAGCGTGTCAAGCACTACTGGGGAGAATCATTTGAGCGACAAAATAAAGTGTCATATTTTCAGATCCAGCGTAACGTTCGGACAGTCATGTCTAGCTGACGACGTTAAACTTAGCGCTAGCAGGGAGGCAACCCATGCAATTTGTGTATATATAAGATTTGGTGTGTTTTATTTTGGTGTGTTTATTTTATGTAGGTAAAGTCACATTTCGGGATGGAAGACATTCTCGTAAATCTTCACAAGCAATTTCATTCTCTCCCTCAAAACTCTATGATGAAATTTTACAAAGCTCGCATGGAACGAATGAGACTTCTGATGATCAAAGGTATTCCTAATGACATTCATTGGATTATTGAAGCACATGTTGGATTGGCAGGTGAGTCCTCTGATTCTTTTATTTCATATCTGTCTGGTTAGGAAGAAGCACATATGCTAAAAGAGAATAGCTAAAAGAATGGGTGTTTGCTATAAATGTGCACGCATGACATGTAATACTCGTTGTCGTTCTTTAGGAATGGTGTCTGAAACCATGAAGATAAAATTAAATTCATTAGGGATGTCTTGAGTAAGGAGTCTTTAGATGACATATCATTGACTCTTGAGACGCATCCCAGTGGATATGTGCATCACGCAATTCACATGTTATATGCACAATTTCAAAAAGAAAGATAACATTTAAGTCTCGGGAATCTGACTTTAAAAGACCTTGTTTGCCAATTTATAAGAAAATTGGATGGGAAGCTTGTCTCTGACGTATAGACGTCATTCAAGCCGTTACTTCCTGTAAATATTATTATATCTTTGTATTTATCTAATAATTATGGTTTATTTTGTTATTTTCTTTTATTTTCTCCAACATGATCCAGACTTTTTAAATATTGTTGAATTGATGATTGATTGGATCAATTTGATGAAAAAGTGTTTGGAACAATTTTCCTCAATTTTGGTGTGATGGCCGAAAATTATAAACCCTAAATTTTCTTGGAATTTTTGTTTTTTGATTCATTGGATGACTTGAAAACAATTGGGGATGTTGATTTTATGTTTAATTGGTTTAATTGGATTGAATTCAAATTGGGCATAATTTTCCCCAAATGGCCGAGACATAAATGCATGTAAATTGGGTTTGATTTTGATCAAAATGTGTTGGACATGTTTTGTTAATGATAAGCATGATTAATTGTACAAATTTGGTGTTTTGGAAATATTGATTTGGGTAATTAATAATGCTATACACTTTGGTTAATTAGAATGTGAAATTTGGAATTTTTTCATTTTAATTAATTGGGCTTAAAATTAGATTTGGGCTTGTTATGTTGTTATTGGGCTTATTGGGCTTTGTTAACAAAGTTGGGTTTACGCCAAATGGATTGGATCCAATTGGGCCCAAAACCGCTTCCATAAAGCCAATATGCGACTTAGTGAACCTTTAAAGTTTAATTGGGCCTAATGGGCCAAGATTGATTTCTGGGCTTATGGGGTAACTCTCGGATTGGATTTTGGTTATCGATTTGACCTGAGTTGACCAAAAGTCCACGCCTCAAGAAATTAATTAAGAGCCCATTGGACTTTAATTAAATTAATATTGGATATTAATCGGGCTTTGAGACCCGTAACGATTAAATTTGGAATTTAAGTCGTAAATGTTTATTAATAAAGTGTAGTATTTAATTTGGAATTAAATAGTGAATTAGAATTAAATACAAATTGAATTGGATTGATTTAATTATGTAATTTAATTTAATTCGAGAATTTGTACTTTATGTACTTATTCGCAAAACGAGTTTGACTCGAACAAAATCAAATCGTTGTTTGAACATTGGATGATCACTAATTATCAGATTAATTAATTTGATTAGATTGATTGATAACATGCTTGTGTGAATACATGGTTACGATGCATGATGAAATATGTATATCGGATAGATATTAGATTGGTGGGACAATTTTAGAAATTGTCGTAATAAATTTGATTTATTAATTGGACATGCGTGTCCAGCCTAATACCTCATCATTCTTTGTATTCTCTTCTCACCTATTCCCCTCAATGTAAATGAGGTTTCTTTAGAAGTGTATTGTAACAAGTAGAAGTAAATATATGTGCTAGATGGAGAGAGAAGTGAGAGATTTGATCTAGGATCATTGTGTAAATTATCCATCTGCATATCATTATTATTTTTCATATGCACTTTATTATGTGTTTAGAATGCATGTTTAAGGGTGTAAGATGATGAGACCTTAACAAAGATAATAAATTGGTTGCCAATTTGGACGCGAAAAATCCTCAAACAATATTAAGCGTTTTTCCTTCCATTGAGTGATTCTCACTCAAGATCCGAGACTGGCATTGGCTTGTTGGCCAAAGTCAAGGCCTTTGTCCGTCAAGGATGTGTTTGAATCACGAAGGCTTTGTTCCATATCAGTGTCTTGTCCAAGTTGTGGTTTGTTGGCCAAAGTCAAGACCACTTCTTGTCCATCGACATTGATTACGAAGCTTTCCATGGTCAATGGGTCGCGCTTGACTGGGATCACTAAGTTTGTTGTGCCAAAGCCAAGGCTTAGTTGATTCAGAGGAAAAAGGTTAGGTAATACATTGGATGTATTGGCATATATAAGATATATGTTTCGGACTTGGATGTCCCCCTACCGGATCTAGGAATTGGATTGGATCCAATCGATCTTAGAGATCTACCTAGGTAATTATCATACAATTTGTTGGCCAAAGTCAAGATTGTGTGATATTTAACGGGATCCTAGCCCACTAGGAAACGCGGTTTCCCGAGTACTCGACAGAGGGTTAGAGGCTCGTCGAAAAATAGTGGGAGGTAAGAATTGAATTTGCAATACTCGTTTAATTACTTGCCATACGCGCTAATTCAAATATCATTCGTCATATAAATTAAATGTTAGTTGGACTAATATTTAATTGTTGTTTTAATTAAAGCAGTTGGACTGTATTATAGTTGATTATATAATTGGATTATAGTAATCAATATATTTGAATTAATTAATTTCAATTTACAGTGATTTTATAATTGGATTATAGTAATCAATGTAATTGAGGTAATTAATTTAAATTATATTTGATTATATAGTTGGACTATAATAATCATTATAATAAATAGTACCACAAATCGTTGATTAAATAGTTGGACTATTAGAATCAAGATAAATGAAAGATTAGTGTTTAAAACATAATACTGGGTGAAAATGTATTAAACGACTATAATTTTTCAAATTGGGAATTATTTCAGGATGGTCCTGGAAAAATATTAAGTTATTTTATTTAATAAAATAATATATTAAGCCTAAGCCCGGAGTTAAGCAAATAGTAGAGCATAATCTTTGGAAGATTTATGTAATGATAACTTAAGTGCTTAATCCATTAAGCTTGTCGTGCAGTAGACTCCTTAATTTCTGAATCAGAACTAAGGATTAGATCCTTAAAGTATGATAATGAAATTGAAGGATCTTCATAAAATCTATCTTTAGATTTTAGAAGTACTAAAATTGCAATTGATAACTCTTGGAGAGTTAATGACTATTCTCAAGGAGATAAAAGTCAAACTTTGCAATTAGGCAAGTAACGCTAGTCGCACCTTACTTCGATATTCTAGAAACCGAGGCTTGGCCAAAGGCTACTGGAATGTTGAAAAGGGCAAAAGGCAATATCATTTATAATCTTCTAGGAAGATAAAGGAATATCCCAAAATGTCTGCCTTAAATGTGGCAAACGGGATCACGGAAGCGTGACTGCCGTTTGAACAATGCAGACATGAAGGAATTGAAGAACGAGCAAGGCTCTGACTTCAAATATGTTTGTCAACATTATGTTTACTACTAGTATTAAAATTGGATTATAAATACTTAGTGTGGTACATAAATATATATTGATGTTCAGAATCTGTTTTGAACAGGATACTGACTTCAATTGAGATTAATCTGCGTATTGGAAACGGGACGAAAGTCGTTGTTTTAACCGTAGATACCTAAGTTTAGGACTACCTTCAGGTATGTACTTAAATTACGAAACTGTTTAAATGTAACTAGTTTGACTAGGAACATTATCTCTATATCAGTGTTTGACACCCGCTGCGGGTGAACCTTTATATTCTAGAACACTAAAGTGTTTTATTTTATAAAGATGATATTGAGATAAACACATTAGATGTGAATAACAGCATTTATATTTTGAATATAAATAAATCTCGAACGTATAATATGACAAACAATAGCTCAAACTGATTTGATCAGAAGAAACTAATTGTGGCATTGTTGTCTGGGACACAATTAAACAAGAATCGTATATCCGCACTTTTGAAGAGCGAGTACCAGGACTAATTTGATCTCATTCAAATAAAGTCTGCGAATCTAATTTATTGGGCAAAGTGCCTAAAATACTATTTACTTGGTAAAAATGTAAATGCCATCGATCTAATAGCCCTAGTTCATAGTGAAGCAAGTGGGCCCATGTCTAGCTAGGCTAGATGTGGATATGAATATTTTGTGACCTTACGGATGTGGCATCGCGTTATGGTTATGTGTTTTTTTGAAGAACACAAATCGAAACTTTTACAGTTTCGACACGAAATAGACAAATAGATCGGCTAAGTATTAAACCGTCACGGTTAGACCGTAATGGAAAATACTTAGACAATAAGTTTCTAATATACTTGAAAGATTAAAGTATTCTTTCAAATGAGGACTCCTCCCGGAACACGTCAAAGTGACGATGTGTCCGAATTGAGTAACCGAATTTTGTTGGACATGATAAGGTTAATGATGAGTCGCTTTGAGCTACCATTTCTTTCAACGGATAAGCTTTAAAAAGTGCAAGAACTTATTTTGAATAAGGTTCCATAAAATGTTTGACAGATATCATATTAGATATGAACGGGAAAGAAACTGGTTTCTCTATTCCTGATAATTTGGGTATGATAGGCATATGTTTGGATGAAACCAAACTAAAACCCAAATTGGATAAGTGCCAATTGTAGGTTATCCTAGTGATACCATAAGTATTGTACTTATACATCTCACATGAGAATAATTAGATGTTGCTCACCATGTGGTTTTCCGAAGAGGATACCGATATGCAGTGGTAAGTGGGTGGATAGTAAAACTCGATGAAAATCGAAGTAATACTATTCAAGGCACCTATTCCTTAATGGAACATAAATAGTTCGTCAAGGAGAAACTATTACCAATAATCTTTGAATACACAAGAACCGCGTATGTCTGAGAGATCAGAAAACAACCTGGGGTATAGGTTCTGATCTCACCTCATGAAGATGTCAATCTTATTGAGGTTATACCAACTGACTACGTATGAGGAAGTGATACAAGGTATCGACTCTCAATTATGACAAAGTGTCATGAGTCCGAAATGGATTCCATGTATATCACCAAGTTTGGATACTAGTTCATGTACCGCAAGGCATTGTGTCTATTGGTACTTATAAGTTCAAGGAAGACGTACATGGATTGCAAACATACCAACGTATAAGGCTAGGCTTTTAGCGGAAAAGGTATTGTTATCAACATTGTGTTGATTACGATTCAACCTTCTTACCTGTTGCCATGGTAAAACCATTGGATAATGCTGCTAATGCTGCATGTTTCATTATGAAATATGTCAGCTTTACGAAAAATCGCTTTCTGAAAAGGAAACTTTTTTGGAGGATGTTTAAAACATCCTGTCGGTTTTGTCGTACCAAAACTAGCAAACAAGTTTGCAGGTTATTCGATCCATGTTTGGATTGAAGCAGACATAGGTTCTTGGGAATTATCGTTTGATGTAATCATAATAGTTTGATTTAATTCAAAACGAAAAGATTTTGTGTATATAAGAGGTTAGTGGGAGCGCACTGACAGTGGTTGTCCTATAAAATAATGATAATATGTCATTTCTGGGAAATATTCCCATAATAATAATCGGCGAAAGCTTGGCTTTCGAGAAAACTCTCTGAGAAACTCGTATATTGAAAAATGTACGTTACCTGGTGTCTCATATGCTTTGAGCATATGGATTCACAAACAGGCCAATCGAAGTGATAGTCACTGGATTAATGTTAAGAACATCCATTAGTTTCTTAGAGAACTAAAGATACATTCTTAGACTATGGAGAAGGAGAACTTGAAGTGACTAGGATCACTGTAGCAAGCTTCCAAACCGATAAAAACGACTATAAGTCGTGACAACGGTACTATACAGTTTGAATAACGGTACAGTGAGCTGGAAATCTTCCATGCAAGATATTGTTACCGAATAAACAACAAATGTGGGTTATTGCTGCAGCTGAAGCGGCAATAGAAGCCTTCTGGGTCGATAATAAATCTAATTAGTTTAGATATAATTCTGTTAGCAGCTGAGCTAGGCTCGAGCACAGGCTAAAGAATTCATGGTCTCATCAAAGACCAAGATATACTACTTTGATAATCATCTGATTCGTTCGGATCATACATCGTGGCGATGTGATGATCGAATAAATCGCATCAGACGATAATCATGCAAATGCGCTGAAGAAAGCATTTCTCAGCAATTTGAGCCAACGTACTAGTTCGGTGTCAAGCACTCGAGTGACTGGCTATAGGCCAAGTGGGAGATTGTTGGACAATTATGACCCATAGCGTCCCTATTTATACAGATCATGGTGTTGTTGTACAAATTAACTATGTGACAAATGAGATTGCACTCTTATCATTTGTGATTAGATCACCTAGATGTATAAATGATGAGAGGTCCCTATGATTTGTTCCTGGACAGAGAATGATATGAGACAGTATCAGTCCACGTACGATAAATCATTAAATATCCCTAGTCAGAGTATTATCGAGATTGGACATCGATAAATACGTAAAAGACTAGTATTACACTTGTGCGCGTTGTGAGGGCACAACGGCATAGTTCTCATATATTTGGGTATAGGATACTCATGCAAGTGTAATAGGAGGTTGTGTTTTACCGATGGTACGGGAAACAGCTTCGCTCTAGATAGACCCCCTTAGAATTTCATTGGTAGTATGACTATGTGTCTATGGAAGTCCGAAATCAGGGTAGGTGTATTTGGTCTTAACCTGAGACTTGCACCGCTAATACTTGCGACAATCAATATACTTTGGTTGAGGTCGTCCAGGGCCTTAACAGGTTCTGTGTACGCCAATGCTGGGTATATTGAGAATCGTAGTGTGTTGGGTGTGATGTCAAGACGGAAGTGTCACTCCAGTCATATGGAGATGATGGTCACGTAGGATACGGTACTGGTTCTCTTATGTACTACAGTCATCGGGATAATATGACTAGGTCATAGTTATCCGATAAAGAGACTAGTTACCAAACATCCGACATGTGCTTCGTACGTGATCATCCGATACTGGACAGAAATACACAATACCACGTATACTACGCCTGATATACAGATCCTTTATTCCTGTAAGGATGTTTCTGGAGAATTGGGTAGGCATTGCGCTTTGCTAGAAGCCAATCTTGTCTTGTGAATCGGTGTAAATGTAGTACAAGGTACTTATGTGTTCGGATAGTCCGACGACCCGATTTACTGCCAACATATCCGGAGATCTCATGGGTCGCTTCCCGAAGATTCACCGATGACATATGACTCGCACTTTAATTAATCTGGGATTAATTGCAGAAATATTTTATCTGGGATAAATATAAATTAAAGAGAGAGAACGGTAATTTCTAATTAATCATAAAATAATATATTTGATATATTACACCAAATTGGATTTCGACGCGGAATTAAAATTAGATTTTAATTCGGGCGAATGAATTAATTTAGAATTAATTCGTTAACGACGTGAATAGTGATTTCGCTAGGCGTAATCATTAATTACGTCGCAATGGAAAATTCGTTAATTTTGAATTAGCGAACCCCAGCCCGGGATTGTTTGCGAGCGCATTCGCATTTCGAATTCGAGTGCGGCACGCAAGTCAAATCAAGCTTCAAATCGCAAATCACATCAAGCGTCAAATCACATGTCACTTTGAGTGATGTGACAATTGATTGATTGATGTGAGTTGATGTGAGATGATTGAAAGCATTTAATGCTTGTCTTTTTGAAATTAAAAAGTGGTAAATGGTTAATTAATTTTTGGAAAATATAAACCTATTTACAACTTTTTCATTTCTCTCTCTCTCTGTACACGGTTTCACTAGTTTTGGAGCCAAAACTCTCTTCTCTTTCCTCTCTTCTTATTCACGCCCAAAGGGCAGTTCTTCACTGGTTTTTTCAGAAAAAACCGTGAGTCTTGGAGAAAGATGAGTGATTTTGTTGCAAAATCAATGTGTTAGCACACTCTATGAGACATACCAAGGTGATAGGGCAGTGATTTCGTGAGCTTCGAATCCACCTGGAGCTTGGAGCTTGAAGACATCCATGGCCGACTCTTGGAGGAGGAAGACAACCCCACTGTCGAGCAGTCCCCACACCGAGCAGCCCACTGCCGAGCTTCACCAAGAGGGCAGTTCATTTTGTTCAACACCGCATCTCAACCGATCCTTGTGAGTTTTTCCGCACCTCCTATGATTGTATTTACACTTGTTTCATGCTTGATAAATGATCTTAGGAAGCTTTGAGTAGACCAACAATCACAACCCCAGATAACAGGTTAAGTTACGACACATATCTAATGCTAATAAAAGCTTAAATAAAGTAAATGACATAAAGTAAATGCTGGAAATTAAAAATGTAAATAAAACATTAAAGAAAATGTTGGGGTTAGAGGATCCACTTTTATTACTTCTATTTAGATATCTCCCTTTTTATAATCTATTAACTTTGCATGACATTACCAACCGACCATAAAGGCGGTATCCAATTTAGTCAGGTTAAAATCAATTTTAATTAAGTCCAACAGACCATAAAGGCGGTATCCTGATTAAGTAAGGTTTTAAATAGTTTATATATTATAATTAAGGGAGATTAATATAAATATTAGTAATAAAAGCTTAACCTTTTACCCCAGCAGAGGAGAGTTACCTTCTCATGCTGAACAGTAAAATAAAGACTGAAAAGTAAAGAAGAAGAATGTACTATTGTGTAAAGTAAATAAATTAAATACAGAAAGCTGTAAATAAACAAACAAGATATAATCTTCTTAGTATTCTTAAGGAATTCCCCAAAAGAATGTATGAATTTGCAAATGAAATCGGCCTGAATTTATAGGCAAATGGGTCTCGTGCGTCGCGATGCGTGCAACCTTGCGCGTCACAACGCGCCGTTGATTGTTGACACGTGGCACGGCTTTTATGGAGATGTGACACGTGGCATCGGTTGAGTCGACAGCTGAGTTATTGGCTCGGTGTCGCGATGCATAATGCTCTACGCGTCGTGACACTGACATCAGCAATGATGTGGATTGTTGGCAGCATGAGATGATGACACGTGTCTGGTGCACATTAACAGATTGATGTAATGTTGACACATGGCGGGCGCATGTTAGCATGTGTGCATGTTAGCAGGCTTTTCTGATTTTGACACGTGTCCGGCGTTCGTTAGCGGCGCATGATTGCAAACGGCGTATTTTAGCACATCGCATTTTAGCAAACGGCACATTTTAGCAAAAAGGCGCATTTTAGCATGAAATTTACATTTTTTCCCTTTTTATCCGTTTTTCACTATTTTGGCCCCGATTTGATTCCATAGAGTCCTGTTATTTTATTTATCTTCAAAATAACACAAAACACATCAAAATATTCACAAAACTCAAGAAACTATGCAAAATATTAAGTCGAATGAGTGGAAAATAGTGATATATTTACCACTCATCACACCCCCAAACCTAACATTTTGCTAGTCCTCGAGCAAAACAACAAAATAAAATAACATAAACATCTTTAAAATAAAAATTAAACTAAGCCATTTTCGTAGGGATCACAGTTGCATTTAGCATATGCAACAAGCCTTTAAACTCGTAGGTGTCCCTAGTGGATGAGTTATAGTCTCATGAGGGCTTACAGCAACGATACCCGCAAACGTCAATCTAATGCACACAAAAGCAAAAAGACAAGAGAAAATAGAATAAACAAGTTAATGACTAAACAAGTGAAACTTCTTATCCAAGTTAATAATTGTTTTCTTTCTTTCTAAATTACCAAATAAGTAAATTCTCTGATTATTTTTACCATTCTTCAAATACACAACCAACAGAGTATTAGTCAGCTCATTGTGCCCACAATATTCATAAGTGCAGTTGAAAAGAGAGTAATATTTTTGTCCTAAAGTTATATCAGAATTCACACCTTTTTTAACAATGGAATATTTTTCTGATTTTTTTTTAATTTTTTTATATATACAATATCTTCCATCCATGTAGCGAGCTTTGGGCCAGTGACTCACAAACCAGTTGGCTTTAGGGCACTAGGTGTTAAGACACCCTTAAAGACTTAATTACTCAGATTTTAGACATATATATTTTTTATATAACATCTTCAATCCATGTAGCGAGCTTTAGGTCAGTGACTCCCAAACCAGTTGGTTTTAGGGCACTGGGTGTTAAAACACCCCTACGGACTTAATTACTCTGATCTCATATGTTTTTTTTAATTATTTTTTTTATTCCATCGCTTTTTTAGATGCTTCCTCCAATTAAACTAAAGCACTGAATATTACAAAATTTCCAATTACAACTCATGTCTGTATGTTACAATGCATGTTGATAATATCTGTCAACTACGCATATGAAGATCCATTTTAGTTAGTTTTATGGAGAATTCATAAATTAAATAATTCAAAAGGAAATAAATAAAAATTAATTTGTTACGAAATAGGTTGAGATACGTCTCAGGAGTGGAAATTCCTTACACAGCTATCTCACACCAATTTTACCTGATTAGTCAAGTTAAAAACAAAAACACAAAAAAAAAAATTATTTTTAGAAAATTATTTTTTATTTATTTTTGGAATTTTTTTTGAAAATTTTTGACTAAAAATCGAAAAATAAAAACAAGATACTAGTATACTATTCCCCTCCCCCAAACCTAAATGAGACATTGTCCCCAATATCTTAAAAAGTAGAAGAATAGCTTAAAAACAGTACATGGTTAGCTGAAATTCTACATCTAAAAAGAAAATTAAAGGTTAAGATCCAGATTTATCCGACGCTTTTTACCACGATCATTATCAGACTAGTTAATCTTGGAAAGGATAGGGTCAATTTATGGTTCAAATGCTAAGAGGTGGTCAAGCAAATCATGTGCAGTTCTGGCAGTGAAGAGGAGTTCTTTTACAGGTTTTGACACGAACCCATTTCTCCGGGTATCATCAAGAAACACATAAAGAAAATCATAAAATCCATCAGCATTATATAGTCCAATCGGTTTCTGGTGTATGTTCGCCCAAGATAGCACTGTAAAAATTTCCTCCATCGTGCCCAAGCCACCTGGCAAAGCAATAAAAGTATCTGCATGGTTAATCATTTCCATCAGTCGTTCAGACATACCTGGCACGATTAGTTCCTCTCCGTTTGACGGTCCTATAAGATTCGCTTCTGCCAAAGGTTTTGGGATGATTCCCAGAACTTGACTACCTCATTCTTGTACAACCTTGAAATGCACCCCATTAGTCCAAGATTGCCACCGCCATATACTAAGTGCATATTTCGTTCAGCTATGACTCTACCCAATTCTTGTGTTGCCTCAAGGAACTCTGGTTTAGAACCCACACTAATACCGCAAAACACACAGGTATTTACAACTCGTCTTCTTAAAGTGGCTTCCAATTTTTTTTATGTATTTTTTTTCTCAGGTCTAGATGCCTTCAAGAGTGAAATGATGAGTTGAATTTATAGAACCTGAAAAAGGGTGAGTAATAATAGCACTAGTACCTGCCAAATGACAATTATTAACTAAACAGTAAAATAAATCGTGAAATGTCAAAAGGTCTGGATCCTGTCGGAGAAAATAAAAGACAATAACAAAACAAATCACAAAGAAAATAATATGTATATACAGAAATGACTTGATTGACATCTATACGTCAGGGAGAAGCTTCCAATCTAATTTTCTTATAAATTGGCAAACAGGGTCTTTTAGAGTTAGATTCTCGAGACTAAGTTATTGTCTTTCTTTTCGAAACTGTGTGTGTAACATTCGAATTGCGTGATGCACATATCCACTAGAATGCGTCTCAAGAGTCAAAGATATGTCATCTAAAAACTCCTTACTCAAGCCATCCCTAATGAATTTAATTTTATCTTCGCAGTTATCAGACACTATTCCTAAATAACGACAACGAGTATTACATGTCATGCGTGCACATTTATAGCAAACACCATTTTTTTGGCTCTTCTCTTTTTAGCATATGTGTTTCTTCCTAAACCATGAATATATGAAATAAAAGAGTCAGATGACTCACCTGCCAATCGGACCCGTGCTTCAATAATCCAACGAATATCATTAGGAATACCTTTGATCATCAGCAGTCTCATTCGTTCCATGCGAGCTTTGTAGACTTTCATCAGAGAGTTTTGAGGGAGAGAAGGAAATTGTTTGTGAATATTTGCGAGAACTTCTTCCATCCTGAAATGTGACTTTACCTACAAAATTAAACACAATAAATAAATTGCATGGGTTGCCTCCCTACTAGCGCTAAGTTTAACGTCGTCAAATAGACATGACTGCCCGAACGTTAGGCTGGATCTGAAAGTGTGACACTTTCTTTTTGTCGCTCAAATGATTCTCCCCATTATTGCTTGACATGCTGGCTTTTAACTTTGAATGTATCATTGGTGTTGGGATCAAGTAACTCGACAGCTCCATACGGTAAAACCTGAGTAATCACAAATGGACACGA
The DNA here is from genome assembly GCA_019454045.1 of Zanthoxylum bungeanum. Lineage (NCBI taxonomy): Eukaryota > Viridiplantae > Streptophyta > Magnoliopsida > Sapindales > Rutaceae > Zanthoxylum > Zanthoxylum bungeanum. The sequence goes on from SKCR01026504.1 coordinate 48,555, forward strand.
CCATCTTGATTTCAGTTTTCCAGGGAAAAGTTTCAACCTTGAATTGTATAATAACATCTGCTGCCTTGGTTCCGGTTGTCTGCATAATATTTTTCGATCATGCCATTTCTTGGTCTTTTCTTTGTATAATCTGGCATTCTCATAAGCCTGTAGGTGAAATTCCACCAATTCGTTGAGTTGATGGAGTCGTTTCTCTCATGCTGCTTATGGATCAAGATTTAACTTCTTCAGTGCCCAGTACACTTTGTGTTCAAGCTCCACTAGTAGATGGCATGCTTTCCCAAGCACCATTCGATATGGGGACATACCAGTGGGTGTTTTGTAAGTTGTCCGGTAGGACCATAATACGTCATGCAGTTTTGTAGACCAGTCATTCGTTGTTGATCCAACGGTTCTCTCAAAGATTCTTTTGATCTCTCTGTTTGAAACTTCAACCTGTCCATTTGAATATGGATGGTAAGCAGTGGAAACTTTATTAGTAACTCCATATTTAGATAGGAGTGCATCGAAGTATCTGTTGCAGAAATGTGTGCCTCCATCGCTGATAATTGCCCAAGGTGTTCCGAAGCAGTGAAAATATTCTTTTTAAGGAATTTTATCACCACTTTTGAATCATTTGATGGCATTGTTATGGCTTCAACCCATTTGGAGACATAGTCTACTGCAACTAGTATGTACAGGTTTCCGAATGATGGAACAAACGGTCCCATAAAATCAATTCCTCATACATCAAATATTTCTACTTCCAAAATATTTTGCAGAGGTCCTTCATTTCTCCTCGATATATTTCCCGTTCTCTGGCATCAGAGATGGTTCAGAAGTAGCTTCAGCTCCAGCTGCGGTGGTTCTTCAATCGAGGGCTTGATTCGATCATTTTTCAATAATTCCAAACTCTCCACATGTGGTGTTGATTTGAAGCAAAATGGTCTGTCAAGATAGTTGATACATTCCAAAATTTCATTATCTAGCTCCCTGTCAGTCATGTTTGTGATGCAAGCTTCAAGTTTATCTGTGGGAAGTGGCAGTACAGTAGTATCCAAGATGATACTATCTACAACATCAATTCTGAAACATTCCTCCTCATTTTCATCACTCAGGAGTTTCATGGCTTTGAAAACATTAAAGGTGACTTCTTGGTCTTGTACTTTCATGGTTAGTTCTCCTTTTTGTACATCAAAAACAGTTCGACCTGTAACCAAGAATGGTCTCCCAAGGATGATAGGTACATCTTTGTCTTCTTCCATGTCAAGGATAATGAAATCTGCTGGGAGAATGAGTTTGTCGACTTTGACCAGCACATCTTCAACTACACCTCTTGGAAATGCGAGTGTTCTATCAGTAAGTTGCAGAGAGACTGAGTTGGGCATTGCTTCTCCAATTTTCAGTTTCCTGTAAATTGAAAAAGGCATCAAATTAACACTACCACCTAAATCACACAAAGCATTACCGATGTAATGTTCTCCTATGGTGCATGGGACGGTGAAACTGCCAGGATCTTTCAACTTTGGGGGAAGTTTCCTCTTAATGATGGCGCTGCATTCTTCTGTCAAGGCTAGTGTTTCATAATCTCTCAATCTTCTCTTTCGTGACAGAATATCTTTCATGAATTTGACATAGCTGGGCATTTGTTCCAAAGCTTCTACAAATGGAATGTTGATATACAGCTTTTTAAAGACCTCCAAGAATCGAGCAAACCGTTTGTCCAGTTTTTTTTTATGGAGACGCTGTGGAAGAGGTAGAGGTGGAGTGAATCTTTCTCGATCTTTTTCCTTTGTTTCTTTTTCATCCATCTGTGGCTCTGTTTCGCTGCTTTCTTTTGGAACTTCCTCAGTGGATACCTTGACTCCAACATCTTTGTTGATTTCAGTACCACTTTTTAAAGTAATGGCTTGACATTGCTCATTCCCTCTGTTCCTTGGATTTGGTTTTGGGTTGTTAGGAAGGTTACCTGGAGATCTGTAACTCTGAGCATTAGTCAGTTGTCCCATTTGATTCTCCAATGCTTTAATAGAAGCTGAATGGCTTTGATTCAATGCTACTTGATTTTGAACCATGGCTGCTAAGGCATCGTATTTTGCTTCTTGCTTTTTCAACTGGGCCATCACTTCTGTTATTTCTGGTTCTTTTTCATACTTCTGGCCTTTGTTTTGCTGTTGGAATCCTGGTGGTGGATTGTTCCTTTGCCCTGAATTATTGTTCCATGAAAAATTGGGATGATTCCTCCACCATGGGTTGTAAGTGTTGGAATATGGATTGTTTCCATGTCTATTGAAATTGTTGACATAATTCACCGTCTCATCATGTTGGTTTGCTTCTGACTCTGGTGCTCCTCCATATTGTGAACTTGTGGATCCAATATTGCCTTGTGTGCTAAGAGTTTCCATTAATTTGCATATCTGATCCAACTTGGAATTCATTATTGTGTTGGCTCGAACTTCATAAATTCTTGCGATTCGTTGGATCAGGCTCCTTTTTGTTGGCCACAAAGAATTGTTGTTGGCCATTTCTTCAATTAGGTCTCAGGCCTGATCTTCTCATTTTTCCATTAAAGCTCCGCCAATAGCAGCATCAATTGTAGTTCTCATTAATCCAGAAAGTCCATTGTAGAAGGTTTGGACTTGTAGCCAATTTGTTATCTCATGATGAGGACATTTCCGGAGCAATTCCTTGTATATTTCCCAAGCTTCACAGAGGGATTCTGAGTCATGTTACATAAGAGATGTGATGTCATTCCTCAGCTTTGTAGTTCTGGCTGGTGGAAAGTACTTTGCAAGGAATTTGGTGGCTAGAGTATTCTAAGTTGTGATGGAACCTACTGGTAGTGAATGTAGCCAAGCCTTAGCTCTGTTATTCAAAGAATATGGGAAAACATGTAATCTCATTGCCTCTTCAGCCGCTCGATTGTAATTGAATGTGCCGTAAACTTCCAGGAAGTTGCTAATGTGGGCATCAGGATCTTCAGTTGCATTCCCCCCAAAGTGAAATGATTGTTGTATCATCTGGATGCATGTTTTGATATCACACGCATTTGCTGGTAAGGGAGGAAGTACAATACATGAAATGAAGCTGTCAACCACCGAAATAGTTCTGTCTCGAATGGGAATTGGTGGTGAAACTTCCAAAGGTTCAGGTTCCATGTTGATGATTGCTTCTTGGCCTTCTCGTCTTTCCCTTCTCAACTGTCTGATGGTTCTTTCAAATTCTGGGTCAAACAGACGGATTTCAAAGCTTCTGGTTCGTCTCATATAGTGTATGAGAACCTGAAACACAAGAAAACAGAAATAATAAATAAAAACAAATTAGACACAAGTAAAGGTATCTAACCTCAAAATTAATAGTGAAAGATAAATAAGTCTCCGGCAACGGTGCAAAAAACTTGACCGGCGTGATCACACACGTATAACGCAAGCGTACGTATTGTTCAAGTAGTATAAAATGTATCGATCCCACGCGGACTTAAAACCTAAGCTATTAATTTGTGAAGCCAAATGTTTAAAAGTATCTAATAGATTTGTTGTTTGATTGGATGGTGACTTTGAACTAAGATAAGTAAATAAAATAGCGTGAAAGTGAATTAAAGGTAAAATCAATATTATTAAACAATCTAGGGTTGTGAATCCTTCCAATATCTTTAAAAGATAAAGTGGTTATCTCTTGTTTGTGCAATATATTGGTTTATTAACCTGGAACACAAAATTATGCTAAAGCCTATGTCGATGGTCAGATGTAATTACCCAGTGTAACCTAATTAATCATATGTCTATGTTAACCAAATTACCTGAATTCATTAAGACTAAGTTCCAATTGTGGTTACCCCCGCCCGACAGGTATATGTCTATCCTGGATGGAAATCTATTAAGGGGTATCTAATCCTTAAGAGAGATCGTGGGCTATTAAGTCTAAGGCTGAAACCTAAAATTCTTTTGTCAAATTTATTTTAAGTTTACCACATCAATCTTATTAATGGCCAGTTAACAAGAAGCATTAAGCTTAAGACTTAATAAATAAATCTTTATATTACCCAAGCTATAAAATAACCCCTTATAAACCGGTGATATTGGAATTCATCACAACCCCAGATAACAGGTTTAGTTACGACAAATATCTAAGGCTAATAAAAGCTTAAATAAAGTAAATGCTGGAAATTAAAAATGTAAATAAAACATTAAAGAAAATATTGGGGGTTAGAGGATCCATTTTTATTACTTCCATTTAGATATCTCCTTTATTATAATATATTAACTTTGCATGACATTACCAACCGACCATAAATGTGGTATCCTGATTAAGTCAAATTTATGATTAACTACAACCAGCCATAAAGGCGATATCCAATTTAGTCAGGTTAAAATCAATTTTAATTAAGTCCAACCGACCATAAAGGCGGTATCTGTTGGACAAAATGACCCATAACGTCACTATTTGCACAGATCATTGTGTTGTTGTAACAAATTAACTATGTGACAAGGAAATTGCACTCTCATCATTTGTGATTAGATCACCATAAATATATTATAAATGAAGAGAGGTCCCTATGATTAGTTCCTGGACTGAGAATGATATGAGACAGTATCAGTCCCCGAAGGATTAATCATTAAATATCCCTAGCCGTAGTATTATCGAGACTGGACATCGATAATGCGGAATAGGCTAGTATTGCACTTGTGTGCTTTGTGAGGGCACAACGACATAGTTCTCATATATATAAGTATTGGATACTTATGCAAGTGCGATAGGAGGTCGTGTTTCACCGATGGTACGGGAAACAGCTTCGCTCTGGATAGACCCCTCGGAATCCCATTGGTATTATGACTATGTGTCTATGGGAGGCCGAAATCAAGGTAGGTGTGTATAGTCTTAACCTGAGACTTACATCGCTAATACTTACGATAATCGATAAACTTTGGTCTTGGTGGTACAGGCTTTAACCGGTTCTGCGTACACCACTTCTGGGTTTATCAGAGAGTCGTAGTGTATTGGGTGTGATGTCAAAACGGAAGTATCACTTCAGTCATATTGGAGATGATGTCACGCAGGATACGGTACTAGTGCTCTTGAGTGTTGCGCAACCAATCGAGATATTGTGACCAGGTCATGAATATCCGATTATAGAGACTATGTTACCAGACATCCGATATGTGCTTCGGACGGGGCAGACACTTATCCAGCCCCAGCCCTAGCACGTGACTATCTGATACTGGGCCGATATGCACAATACATTTGTATACTACGCTTGATACAGATCTTTGATATTCTTAAATGGATATGTCCGGAGAATTGGAAGACTTGGTGTTTTGCTAGGAGTCGACCTTGTCTCGTAAATCGGTAGAACGTAGTACTTGGTACGTACGTGATTCGGATACTCCGACGACCGTATTTACTGTCAACTTATCCGGGGATCTCATGGGTCGCTTCCCGATAATCCACCGATGACGCACAACTCGCACTCTTGAATAATCTGGGATTATATAGAAGAGAGAGAAAATTAATCTAGGATTAGTTACGGAGATATTTTATCTAGGATAAAATATCGTCTAGAGAGAGATAACGATTAATTTGGAATTAATCGGTAAATTAATATATTCGATATATTAAACGAAATTAGATTTCGACGCGGAATTAAAATTAGATTTTAATTCGGGCGAACGAATTAATTTAGAATTAATTCATTAGCGACGTGAATAGTGAATTCGCTAGGCGTAATCATTTAATTACGACGCGACGGAAAAATCGTTAATTTGGAATTAACGAACCCGAGCCCGAGTGTGATTGCGAGCGCATTCGTATTTCGAATTCGAGTGCGGCGACGCAAGTCACATCAAGCGTCAAATCAATCGTCACATCAAGCGTCAAATCAAAAGTCACTTTGAGTGATTGATTGATTTGATTAATGGATTGAGTGAAAGACACTCAACATGTCACTTTATTAAAGTTGATATAACTTGATGGACATTGATATTGGAGTGTGGAACACTCAAGCTTATTACATTCAATTTATTTGACTTTTTGAAAGTTAAAATTAATTGGTAAATCATTTAATATTTTTTGAAAATATATAAACAAATGATTTACAACTTTTGTAATAACTAATACACAATTTCATCTCTTCATTTTCTCTCTTCTCCTCACGCATAACAGCCTGTTTTCTTCACTGGTTTGGAACCAGAAATGGCGTGAACAAAGGGAAGCCAAGAGTGGTTTTTCATGGTGAGAAATCAAGTGCTAGCACACTTACAAGTCTTGCGAAGGTGGTAGGGAGGTTCGACCATGAGCCGGGATCCATCCGACGAAGCTAGGAGCTGCGTTTTCTCAGCTCAAATCTGGAAATGGAAGGGAGTGGACTGTATGCAGTGGGCGTCCTTGGCAGTGAGCAAATCTGCACAGTGGCGTGAGCAAGGCAGTGGGCTTTTTGGCCTTCATTCGTCTTCAAATCGACTCAACCAACCAATGTAAGTATTCCGCTATCTTCGTTGGTGTATTCATGCATTCTTTTCATGTCTTGTTGCTTTTTTGATCTTGGGACCTAGATACAACCAACAATGGCATCAAGAGCTATAGGTTCAAGCATGAAATTTTAGGGCTTAAAATTTGGGTAAATGTTTGTTGAGCATGATTTGAATAAATTGATTGTTTAAGTATGCTTATAACATGTTTAATTTCATTTTGGTTGGACCAATTTGTGAAAAATATTTGGAATTATTTTCCCCAAAATTATACTTGGCCGAATGCTTTATTGATTTTGGGTTCTTGGAATTTTGATTTTGATTAATTGATGAGTTGAAATCATTAAGATGATGTTAATTTTAAGTCAATTAGATTGAATTTTGAATTGAACATAAATCCCCAAATGCTTGTGTTGGCCGAATGTGTATGCTTTAATGTCTTGGATTTTTTGATTTTATGAACATTGAATGTGTATGAAATCATTCGGGAAGTTAATTAGATGTCGATTGTGGAATTAGTTGGATTAAATTCAAATCGGACAAAAATTACCTTCCTTTGCCGAGACTTAGAAGCATGTAATGTGGGTTTGATTTTCATTAATGTGTTGGACATGTGATGATAATAATGAGTATGATTAATTGGACTAATTTAGTGTTTTAGAAATATTGATTTAGTTTATTAATCATGTAATACACTTTAGTTTAATTGAATATGAAATTGGATTTTGTATATTTAATTAATTGGGCCTAATTTTGGAAATTGGACTTTAATGTTGTATTTGGGCCTATTGGGCTTGATTTTATCAAGTTGGATTTAGGCCAAATGGATTGGATCCAATTGGGCCAAAAACCTTAACCATAAAGCCCAAATGCGACTAATGAACCTTTAAAGTTCAATTGGGCCTAATGGGCCAAGATTGATTTATGGGCTTATGGGGTAAATCCCGGATTGGACTTTGGTTATCGGTTTGACCCGAGTTGACCAAAAGTCCACACCTTAAGAAATCAATAAAAGCCCATTGGACTTTAATTGAATTGACGTTGGACGTTAATCGGTCTTTGAGATGCGTTACGATTAATTTGGAATTTAAATCGTAAAAGGTTTATTAAATAAAAGTGTAATATTTAATTTGGAATTGAATAGTGAATTAGTATTAAATACATGTTAAATTAGATTTAATGATGTAGTTTAATTTAATTCATGAATTCGTACTTTAAGTACTTATTCGCAAAAACGAGTTTGACTCGAACAAAATCAAATCGTTGTTTGAACATTGGATGATCACTTATTATCAGATTAATTAATTTGATTGATTGATTGATAGCATGCTTATGTGTGTGAATACGTGGTTGTGTTGAATGAATAATGTATATCGGATGGATATTAGTCGGGTGGGGCAATTTTAGAAATTGTTGTAATAAATTCGATTTATTAAATTGGACCTGCGTGTCCAGCCCTATCACCTCTATTCTATTGTATTCTCTTCTCACCTATTCCCCTCTATGTAAATGAGGTTATTTAGAAGTGTAGTGTAACGGGTAGAAGTAGTACAAGTGCTAGCTTGAGTGAGAAAGGGAGAGATTTGATCTAGGATCAATGTGTTAAGTATCCATCCGCATATCATATTATTTTATTTCATACTCGCTTTATTATGTATTTAGAATGCATGTTTAAGGGTGTATGATGATGAGACCTTAACAAAGATAATTAAATTGGTAGCCAATTTGCACGCGAAAAACCCTCGTTAAATATCAAGCGTTTATTTTCCTTCCATTGAGTGATTCTTACTCAAGATCCGAGATTGGCAGGGTTGTTGGCCAAAGTCAAGCCCTTGTCCGTCAAAGATGTGTTTTAATCACGAGGCTTTGTTCCATATCGGTGTCGTGTCCAAGTTGTGGTTTGTTGGCCAAAGTCAAGACCACTTCTTGTCCATTGACATTGATTACGAAGCTTCCATGTCAATGGGTCCGCGCTTGACTGGGATCACTAGGTTTGTTGTGCCAAGCCAAGGCCTAGTTGATTCAGAGGAAAAAGGTTAGGGTATACATTCGATGTATAGACATATATAAGATATATGTTTGGGACTTGGATGTCCACCTACTGGATCTAGGAGTTGGATGAGATCCAATTGATCTTCGAGATCTACCTAGTTAATTATCATACAATTTGTTGGCCAAAGTCAAGATTGTGTGATATTTAACGGGATCCTAGCCCACTAGGAAACACGGTTTCCCGAGTACTCGACAGAGGGTTAGAGACTCGACGAAAAATAGTGGGAGGCAAGTATTGAATTTGCAACATTCGTTCGAATACTCGCCATAACGCGCTCAAACAAATATCACTCGTCATATTAATCAAAAGTATTAGTTGGACTAATATTTTATGTTGTTTTAAAATATATATAGTTGGACTATATACAAACTCATTCAATATATAGTTGGTTTTATAATTGGATTATAGTAATCAATATAATTGAATTAAAATGATAGTTGATTTTATAATTAGATTATAGTAATCAATATTAAAATTATAGTTGATTAAATAATTGGATTATTGTAATCATTATAATAAATAGTACCTTATTAAAATTGATTAAATAGTTGGATTATTAAAATCAAGAAAGAATTGAAAAGTTGAATATTTAGAATATATAATCCTTGGATTAAATGTTTTAAATGATTTAATTTTCAATTGGGAATTAATAATAGGTTAATTTATTTGATAAAATAACTTATTATGACTAGGCCCATAATTAAGCAAATAAGTAGAGCATAAAATCTTTGGAAGATTTATGTGATAATGACTTTAGTGCTTAATTAATATACTTATCATAAATCTATCTTTAGATTTAAAAGTATTAAATTGCAATTAATAATTCTTAGAGAATTAATTGACTATTCTAGTGGTGAAAAGTCAAAGGTTGCAATTGGGCATGTTGCACAAGGTGCACATCCTTTCGATATTCCGAAACCCAAGGCTTGGCCAAAGGTTTGTGAAATATTGAAAAGATAATTGACATATCCCAAAGTGACTACCATTTGGATATGGAAGACACGAAGGAATTAAAGAAAGGGCGAGGCTCTGACTTTAAAAATATATTTGTCAAAGTTATGTTCACTATTAGTATTAAAATTAGATTTTAAATATTTAGTGTGGTACATAACATATATGTATTGATGTTCAGAATCCGCTATGAGCTGGATACTGACTTCAAGCCGAGATTTCTCTTCGAATCGGAAACGGGACGAAAGTCGCTGTTTCGACCGTAGATACCTAAATTTAGAAACTACCCTTTGGGTATGTACTTAAATTAGGAACTATTATAATGTAACTAGTTTGACTAGAGACATTATCTCTATATCAGTGTTTAATCCATTCTGGATAAACCTTTATTCTAGAACACTAAGTGTTTTATTATATAAAGATGATACTGAGATAAACACATTAGATGTGAATAACAGAATTTATATTTTGAATATAATAAAATCTCAAACATATAAAAATGACAAATAAATAGCTCAAATTGATTTGATCAATAGAGACTTATTTGTGGCATTGTTGTCTAGGACACAATTAAACGAGACTCGTATATCCACACTTTTGAAGAGTGGGTACTAGGACTAATTTGACTATTCAAATAAGGTCTGCGAATCTAGTTTATTAGGTAAAGTACCTAAAATACTATTTACTTGGTAATAGTAAAAGGGCCACCGATCTGTTAGCCCTATTCATGGTGAAGTAAGTGGGCCCATATCTAGCTAGGCTAGATGTGAACATGAATATTTCGTGACCTTAACGGATGTGGCATCACGTTATGGTTATGTGTTTCTTTTGAAGAACACAGATTGAAAACTTTGAAGTTTCGACACGAAGTAAATAAACAGATCGGCTATAGTATTATGCCGCCACGGTAAGACCGTAATGGAAAATACTTAAGCAGAAGTTTCATACGTACATGAAAGAGTACGGTATTCTTTCAGATGAGGACATGATAAGGTTTATCACAAGTCGCTCTGAGCTACTATTTCCTTCAATAGGATATGTATTAACAGTGCAAAACTTATTTAGAATAAGGTTCCATATAAATCTGTTTGACAGATATCATATAGGATATGAACAGGAAGAAACGAGGTTTCTCATTCCTGATAATTTGGGTATGCCAGGCATAACGTTTGGATGATACCAAACTAAGGACCCAAATGGATAAGTGCCAATATAGGTTATCCTAAGGGAAACCTTAAGTATAGTACTTATAAATCTCACATGAGAACAATGTGATTGTTGCTCACCATGCATTTTTCCTGAGAGGAATACCGATATGCAGTGGTCAGTGGGAGGTTAGTGATACTCGATGAAAATCGGAGTAATACTGTTCAAGGCACAAAGTCCTTAATGGAACACGAATAATTCATCTATGATGAATCTATACCATTAATCTTCAAATACACAAGAACTGAGTAGATCGGATAGAGTCAGAAAACAACCTAGGGTATGGGTTTCTGATCTAACCTCATAGAGATGTCAATCTTATGAAGGTATACCAACCGACTACATTTTGAGGAAGTGATACGAGGTATCGACTCCCTATTATGGCAAAGTGCCATGAGTCCGAAATGGATTCCATGTATAACAACTATTTTGGATACTAGTTGTTGTACCACAAGGCATTGTGCCTATTGGTACATTAAACGTCTTCAGGGAAGACATACATGGATGGCAACATACCAACGTACAAAGCTGGGCTTTTGACGGAAAGGTATCGTTATCAACATTGTTTTAATAACGGTTCAACCTTTTACCTGTTGCCATGGTAAATCCATTTTGAAGATGCTTGTTGATAACTGCGTATTTCATTTATGAAATGTGTCAGTTGTAGATCAAAATCGCTTTCCTGAAAAGGAAACCTTTTTGAGGATGTTTACAACATCCTGACGATTTTGAATAACCGACAAACAAGGTTTGCGGGTTATTCGATCCATGTTTGGATTGAAGCAAGCATAAGGTTCTTGGAACTGGCGTTTTGAAATAATCATAATAGTTTATGATTTGACTCAAAACGAAATAATTCTTGTGTATATATGGAGGTTAGTGGGAGCGCACTGACAGTGAAAATCCCAATAAAGCAATAGGTGAAAGCTTGGCTTTCATAGATATTCTTTCATAGAAATTCTCCGTAGAATTCTGGGGAGTAACAACCTTTATTCAATGAATAAAGATCTACTGGGATAGATTTGGAGTTGTTAACACTCTCTGGGAAATTGTACATTTAAAATGTACTTGATAGGGTGTCTCATACGCTTCGAGCATATGGAGTCACGATCAGGTTAATCCAAGTGATAATCACTAGATTAAAGATTAAGAACATCTGTTAGTATCTGAGAGAACTAAAGATGTTGTCTTAAACTATGGAGAAGGAAAACTTGAAGTGACTGGGATCACTGCTGCAAGTTTCCAAACAATTAAATACTACGGTACTATAAAGTTTGAACACGGGACAGTGAGTTGGAAATATTCCGTGCAAGATAACTGTTGCCGAATAAACGACAAATGCGGATTATTGCTGCAGCTGAGGCAGCAATAGAAGTCTTTTGGATCGAAAATAAATCTAATTAGATTAGATATAGTTCTTTTAGCAGTTGAGCTAGGCGTCAGCACATGCTAAGGAATTAAAGGTCTCATCGACGATCCAGATATATACTTCTATATCATCTGATTCGTTCGGATCATACATCGTGGCGATATGATGATCGTGTAAATCGCGTCAGACGATAATCAAACAAATCCGCTGACGAAAACCTTTTCAGCAATTTGAGCGAACCGTACATAGTTCAGGTGTAGAACACTTGAGTGACTCGCTATGTGCCAAGTGGGAGATTGTTGGACAAAATGACCCATAACGTCACTATTTGCACAGATCATTGTGTTGTTGTAACAAATTAACTATGTGACAAGGAAATTGCACTCTCATCATTTGTGATTAGATCACCATAAATATATATAAATGAAGAGAGGTCCCTATGATTAGTTCCTGGACTGAGAATGATATGAGACAGTATCAGTCCCCGAAGGATTAATCATTAAATATCCCTAGCCGTAGTATTATCGAGACTGGACATCGATAATGCGGAATAGGCTAGTATTGCACTTGTGTGCGTTGTGAGGGCACAACGACATAGTTCTCATATATATAAGTATTGGATACTTATGCAAGTGCGATAGGAGGTCGTGTTTCACCGATGGTACGGGAAACAGCTTCGCTCTGGATAGACCCCTCGGAATCCCATTGGTATTATGACTATGTGTCTATGGGAGGCCGAAATCAAGGTAGGTGTGTATAGTCTTAACCTGAGACTTACATCGCTAATACTTACGATAATCGATAAACTTTGGTCTTGGTGGTACAGGCTTTAACCGGTTCTGCGTACACCACTTCTGGGTTTATCAGAGAGTCGTAGTGTATTGGGTGTGATGTCAAGACGGAAGTATCACTTCAGTCATATTGGAGATGATGTCACGCAGGATACGGTACTAGTGCTCTTGAGTGTTGCGCAACCAATCGAGATATTGTGACCAGGTCATGAATATCCGATTATAGAGACTATGTTACCAGACATCCGATATGTGCTTCGGACGGGGCAGACACTTATCCAGCCCCAGCCCTAGCACGTGACTATCTGATACTGGGCCGATATGCACAATACATTTGTATACTACGCTTGATACAGATCTTTGATATTCTTAAATGGATATGTCCGGAGAATTGGAAGACTTGGTGCTTTGCTAGGAGTCGACCTTGTCTCGTAAATCGGTAGAACGTAGTACTTGGTACGTACGTGATTCGGATACTCCGACGACCGTATTTAATGTCAACTTATCCGGGGATCTCATGGGTCGCTTCCCGATAATCCACCGATGACGCACAACTCGCACTCTTGAATAATCTGGGATTATATAGAAGAGAGAGAAAATTAATCTAGGATTAATTACGGAGATATTTTATCTAGGATAAAATATCGTCTAGAGAGATAACGATTAATTTGGAATTAATCGGTAAATTAATATATTCGATATTAAACGAAATTAGATTTCGACGCGGAATTAAAATTAGATTTTAATTCGGGCGAACGAATTAATTTAGAATTAATTCATTAGCGACGTGAATAGTGAATTCGCTAGGCGTAATCATTTAATTACGACGCGACGGAAAAATCGTTAATTTGGAATTAACGAACCCGAGCCCGAGTGTGATTGCGAGCGCATTCGTATTTCGAATTCGAGTGCGGCGACGCAAGTCACATCAAGCGTCAAATCAATCGTCACATCAAGCGTCAAATCAAAAGTCACTTTGAGTGATTGATTGATTGATTAATGGATTGAGTGAAAGACACTCAACATGTCACTTTATTAAAGTTGATATAACTTGATGGACATTGATATTGGAGTGTGGAACACTCAAGCTTATTACATTCAATTATTTGACTTTTTGAAAGTTAAAATTAATTGGTAAATCATTTAATATTTTTTGAAAATATATAACAAATGATTTACAACTTTTGTAATAACCAATACACAATTCATCTCTTCATTTTCTCTCTTCTCCTCACGCATAACAGCCTGTTTTCTTCACTGGTTTGGAACCAGAAATGGCGTGAACAAAGGGAAGCCAAGAGTGGTTTTTCATGGTGAGAAATCAAGTGCTAGCACACTTACAAGTCTTGCGAAGGTGGTAGGGAGGTTCGACCATGAGCCGAGATCCATCCAACGAAGCTAGGAGCTGCGTTTTCTCAGCTCAAATCTGGAAATGGAAGGGAGTGGACTGCATGCAGTGGGCGTCCTTGGCAGTGAGCAAATCTGCACAGTGGCGTGAGCAAGGCAGTGGGCTTTTTGGCCTTCATTCGTCTTCAAATCGACTCAACCAACCAATGTAAGTATTCCGCTATCTTCGTTGGTGTATTCAGCATTCTTTTCATGTCTTGTTTGATCTTGGGACCTAGATTACAACCAACAGTATCATGATTAAGTCAGGTTTTAAATAGTTTATATATTATAATTAAGGGAGATTAATCTAAATATTAGTAATAAAAGCTTAACATTTTACCCCAGCAGAGGGGAGTTACCTCCTCATGCTGAACAGTAAAATAAAGACCGAAAAGTAAAGAAAAGAAAGTACTATTGTGTAAAGTAAATAAATTAAATACAGAAAGCTGTAAATAAACAAACAAGATACAATTTTCTTAGTATTCTTAAGGAATTCCCCAAAAGAAGATATGAATTTGCAAATGAAATCGGCCTGAATTTATAAGCATCAATAAGTCTCGCGCATCGCGACGCGCCGTTGATTGTTGACACGTGGCACGACTTTTGCGGAGATGATGACACGTGGTGTCGGTTGAGTCGGCAGCTGCATTATTGGCTCGGCGTCGTGATGCATAATGCTCTACGCATCACGACGTTGACGTCAACAATGACATGGATTATCGGCAACAAGAGATGATGACACGTGTCCGGTGCATGTTGGCAGATTGATGTGATGTTGACACGTGGCAGGCGCATGTTAGCATGTGCACATGATAGCAGGCTTTTCTGATTTTGACATGTGTCAGGCGTACGTTAGCGGCGCATGATAGCAAATGGCGCATTTTAGCACGACGTATTTTAGCAAACGGTGCATTTTATCAGGAAATTTACATTTTTACCCTTTTTGTCCGTTTTTCACTGTTTTGGCCCTGATTTGATTCCAGATAGTCCTATTATTCTAATTATCTACAAAATAACACAAAACACATCAAAATATTCACAAAACCCAAGAAATTATGTAAAATATTAAGTCGAATGAGTGGAAAATAGTGATTTATTTACCATTCATCATATAGTATCCCAACTCATAGCACTTGGAACATCACAGTAGAATGATGTTGTAGAAAAGAGAAATCAAACCCTACTAGAGATGATGAGATCAATGTTTATTGACAGTTTATTACCTAGTACTTTATAAGGGTATACACCATAGACAATAATGTATAACCTTAACATAGTTCCATCTAAGTCTATTCCTAAGACACCTTTAGAGTTGTGGAGCAGTCACAAAGCTAGTTTGTAACATTTTCGCATATGGAGGTGTCCAACACATATTTTGAAGAAAACGACTACAAAAATGGAGTCATGTTTAAGGTGTGCCTATTTATGTAGGCTATCCGAAAGAGACTATGGGTGGATTCTTTTATAGTCTAAGAAGAGATCAGAGTGTTTGTATTTCTTGAGGAGAACTATATGAGAGAATTCAAGCTTCGCACTAAAGTGATACTCGAGGAGTTACTTTATGGTTATACTAGTGCATCAACAACAACAATTGTTGACAATTTTAATAATGTAACACATTCGACATCTGAGCGTAAGATGTAGTTATATCATAAGAGTCTACCACAAGACATAGTGGGAGGGTTGAGCGACAACCTGATCGCTATCTGGGGATTGGAGAGGCAAAATTTATCACCTCCAATAATGGTGTAGATTATCCATTGAACTATCATAGTGTAATGGATGATCCTAATAAAAAAGGAATGACTCAAAGCCATGATTCTCAAGTTGAGTCCCTGTACTTCAACTCAGTATAGAAACTTGTAGACCAACCTGATGGGTTAAGCCTATAGGTTACAAATCTACAAAAGGAAGAAAAGAATAGATGTGAAGATACAGACCTTCAAAGTTAAGCTAGTAGCCAAGAGTTATACCTAGAAAGAGAGAGTCGACTAGGAGGAGACATTGTCATCAGTAGTCATGCTCAAATCTATTCGCATTCTTCTATCCATTTCCACATATTATGACTGTGAGATATGGCAAATAGATGTCAAGATAATATTTTTAATGGT
Source organism: Zanthoxylum bungeanum (assembly GCA_019454045.1). Classification (NCBI taxonomy): domain Eukaryota; kingdom Viridiplantae; phylum Streptophyta; class Magnoliopsida; order Sapindales; family Rutaceae; genus Zanthoxylum; species Zanthoxylum bungeanum. Next base: position 64,868 of record SKCR01026504.1, read on the forward strand.
AGTCTTAATGAGAGTATCTATATGGTGCAACCAGAGAGATTCATTGCCCAACATCATAAGTAAAAAGTTTACAAGCTGTAAGGTCTATTTATGCATTGAAACAAGCATCTCGGTCTTGGAATATAAGATTTAATACCACGATCAAGTCTTATGATTTTGAGCAGAACAACGATGAGTCTTGTGTATACAAGCGTGCCATTGACAGTAAAGTGGTTTTTTCTTGTGCTATACGTCGATGATGTTTTACTCATTAAGAATGATGTAAAAATATTATCGAACGTAAAATACTAGCGGGTAACCAATTCCAATTTAGGAAAAAGGCGGTTATATACTTGGGATTAAGATTATTTGGGATCACAATAGATGATTGTTAGCTATGTCTCATTCATAATCCTTGTGCTACTTGGAATGCAGAATTCTATGAAAGAAACTTGCCCTTTCGATATGGAATTCATTTGTCAAAGGAACGGACTTCTAAGACACCTCAAACAGTTAAAGAAATGAGATATATTCCATATGCCTTAGCAGTTGGTACTCTCATGTATGTTATGATATGCACAGGACCGGACATCTTCTTTGTAATAGGAGTAGTCAGTAGGTTTCAGTCTAATCCAAGGTTAGATCATTGGGTAGCTGTGAAACACATTCTCAAGTATATTAAGAGAACGATAAACTATATGCTTGTATATTATGGTGAGGATATGATCCTTAGAGGATATACAGATTATGATTTTCAGAAGGATGTAGATTTTAGGAAATCAATATCTGGATCAGTATTCACCCTAGGTGGTGGGGCTATTGTGTGGAGGAGAAAAAAGCAATCTTGTATTGTTTACTCAACCATAGAGGCTGAAAATATAGTAGTTTGCGAAGCAGCTAAGGAAACAATATGGCTTTGGAAATTCTTGGAAGTTCTAGAAGTTGTTTCAGATATGGATAAATCACACACACTTTATTACGATAATAGTGGCGCATTGGTAAATTCCAAAAAACCAAGAAGCCACAATAGAGGGAATCATATAGAAAGGAAATATAACCTTTTTATAGGGATATTGCAGATAGCATCTGTAGAGAATCTGGTTGATCCATTTATAAAGACCTTGACAGTTAAAGTGTTTAAAGGTCAGCTGGAGGGTCTAGGATTTTGTGATATATCTCATTTTCTCTAGTGCAAGTGGGATAATGTTGGGATATATGCCCTAGAGCATAACGTCATATGTAAACGGAATTTTATTTTAAGTAATAAACGACGCAGTTATTCATTTATCAAAATATTGATTTTAAAATTGCATATTAATAATTATCATGTATTCCCTTGGATACTAAATGTACTTTCAAGCTTGGTGTATAAGTATTATACATAAGAGAATTTTAGTCTGAAATTAGTAATCCTAATTAGTCCGTAGAAAGCAAACAAAGACGGGTATATTATTAATGGTTTATGTATAGTCGTGGTCTATTTTATAAATATATGATGACCTTGATCCAGGATCATCTATATGGTGACATAAGAATTGAGGCACCATATATGATATGATCATGTAGGACTGGACCCTAATATTTTTTAAGAAATAGATTCATTTCAGTATACTAGATGGTCATAAATGTATTGATCTGAATCCTGAGTGTACTACGAAGTCCTGCATAACAATCTATATCCTTTGATTTATAAATGTGAGGTTGGTGAAGAAATCCCGACCAATAGCTACGTACTTTGGGGACATGATTTGGTATGTGACTGAGGATATTTTATATAAATATGGAGTTCACTCCATCTTGCGAGAAGTAGATGAGTATCTTCCTTAAGGGTTGATTTGGTACTTGAACGATTAGAGCGCTCAAGTCTTTCTATTTCGAGTAGAAAGATTAATATTCATAATGGTTATGAATAAATCGTTCATTAGAGAATCAATAGTCTTAAGATAAAAATAATTAGATGATTATAACGGACCTTTTGACCTGGCTCTGATTATGAGATACTCGTGAAGGGTATGTAATGACTATATCGATGGACACCCACTTACTTCGACTTATATAATATATCTACAATAATGATAGTGCAGTTTTAGGTTTTTCGTGAAATAACCTAAAGTGAATAATTCAGAATATTTAATTAAAGAGCTTTAATTAATATTTCGAGATTATTGGAGCTCAAAATTATAGGTTCATTTGGTCCCCGTGCTAGCTCGATATATTGTGGCAAATTAAATATAATTGGATAGTTAAATTATTAACTCACATGTATTATAATTATTAATATGATAAATAATATATTTCACACTTGAACCTTTATGTTAATTTTAATATAATTGTAGACACTGTATTTTTGCATAAAACCCAATGATGAGCCTCATATGGGGGCACTACCCGATAAGTCGCGGGAAACGGTCGTCGGAAGGGAAAATTCAAAATAATAATAATAATAATAATTAATTATTACCTCATCAAATTTAATTCATTTGTTAGCCTCTGGTTCGCTCAGTTGATTCCTATTTTAAACATTAATCTTTGCCCAAAACCCCCGTACTCATCCAAAACCCATACGCACCCATCCAAAGCCACATGCATAACCCTAACCCTAATGCACCACTATAAAACAGCAACTAAACCAAACCCTAATCCCCTGGACACTTCATGCAGCCACCTCCTCTCTCAATCTTCATGACAAAAAAATGAAACCCTAAATCTCTCGACTCCACCTTCTCTCTAACCTCTCTTCTTCCCAAACAACTCACGATAAAAATCAAACAAAAATAAACCCTAAACACTCATCCTCACTCTCGTCAGAAGCAACTCAGTTCCTCTCTCATCAATCTACCTCTCGCAATCTCTCCTCTTTTTCTCAGAAATTCATGACACTTCAACAAAAAGAAACAAAAGACAAACCCTAAGACACTTTCTCTCACCTCAAGCTCTTCACTAAAACACAAATCAACCACTACCCTAGAAGACACTTACAGCACAGAATCAAACACAAAGCTCACGGCAATACCAGCCCAAAGCCCAGCCAAGAACGTGAACAACTGACCAAGCGCAGACTACAAACCGACTTACACGAGAAGTAGCAACTAACCTCATGCAACCACAACGAAACACAGGCCACGTGAAGACCTAAGCCACACACACGCCATCACCAAAATAGCAGCCCTACGAGAACAATAACCCCAAAATAGTCCCCTAAAACAGTGAACAAATAACCCTAAAAATAGCCCCCTGACCGAACCAGCAACCATCGTGAAAAACAGTCCCAAAAACAGTCCCAAAAATTGTCCTAACACCAGCCCAAAAATAGCAGCAAAAACAGAGAAAACAACAGCCAAAACAGTAAAACAGTGAGTAGAAACGGTGAAACAGTGAGCAGAAACAATGGACAAGTAAACCAGAAAAACGGTGTGAAGCATTAACCCTTCCGACGACGTCCCAACGCACTCCCGAGAAGCGACTTAAAAGGTAAGACCTGAGGGCACCTTTACCTTATTTATTTTTATAGTTCAGGACACGGCATGCTTGGCTGGACGTGAAATACGTTCAGTCGGGTATGCAAAGTCCTATATTAAAGACGGCCGAAATTCTGGTCACACTTTTTATTATTCCGCATTTATTTTGTGTTATTTATCTTTCTTTATTATTTCGCACTTAGTTTATTATTTATAGTTTCAGTTATTTATTGTTATTTCACCATATGCATTATTATATTTCACGTCTATTTTTATTTACATTCTGTCAATGATTGTGTGTGTTATTCCTTGCGGTATATCAAATGGAAACCAGACGTAAATTCCATAGCCGAATCCGAATGGACGGTAGTGCGGTCAGTACTTGGGATGCAACTCCATGTACCACTTGAGAAACATTCATGCATGTGTTTAGGTCATTGTAGATGTCATTTTTATAATCCCGTTCGAACGCGTTTCAGAACGCTACTCAAACGCATGCATTCTGCCTCACTCCGTTCAAACGCGTTGTCGAACGCTACACGAACGCACACACATTGGACAGACTCTTTCATTATATTTCATGTATGTTTGCCTCCTTGGTTATATCTTTTTGCGTCATGTGTTTAAACATCTCTCTTTAATATTGACGTTTTTATTGTTATTATTGATTTACATTATCGCACTTTTTTGTTTAATGTACTTGTGGAATTATGCATTTGCTTTCATTTTTATTTACGTTTATGGTGTGAAAACTTGTATGTCATTTGAATTATCCTGCATGTGTTGCATAAGACTTGGTTATATCATTGTATAAACCTGTTCATTATAATTGGCATAAATAAGGGACCATTCCGAACCCAACGGTTTGAGGTCTTCCCTTGCGAGGGGTGAGTACGGCCTTAAATCATTTCCTAGTTCACACTGGGTGGTGACTCCTTTATTCTCCGATTTAGTCCCCCCCCACGGGCTACTCCGTATTCCCGATGGGCCGCGAGCCCGGACAGCGTCGCCTCCATATCTCTGTACCATGTCCACAGTCTGGCGACTCCACTGGGGATAGAGAATCAGCCCCGAAATAATGCCTTGTAATGTCCGTGGTTTTTACTTTAGTTTCCGTAGTCTCATATATTTTGCATACCCTTTTTATCCGATGGCGTCATGTATCATGAAGTCGCTTTCGCTCGAAGTGGCGGATCGTTATATGGCATCATCACTCGTTGGCACGTACCTTAGGGTATAAAAATGTGCGCTCACTTTGTCACTTGAACCCTTGAGTGGGGAGACCTAGTTGTGGGCAACCCTTCACCGGCGGAAGCCTTTATCCATACCTTTTTAAGCATGCATATGAACCATAGTTACATGTCTTATAGAAGCTACCATTTATGCTTGTGTTTGGGACCATCATCATTTGGATCCATTTGGACTTCTCGTCATAAGATACGAACTTGTTGGGCCATTTAAACTATAACGAATTTATATCTTATGATTTTTGGACCAAAAGTTTTCAAAATGACGATGGGTCACTTTGTGTTTGGGCCCCCTATCATTTGAAGTTGTTTAGCCACCTTATAGCAAAAGTGTAAACATGTTGGGCCTTTTTCAACTGGGATAAGTTTGCACCTCGTGATAATCTGATTGAATGCTTTAAAATGATAATATGCCAACTTGTATGAAAACCTTGATGGGCTTAGAAAGTCCAAACATGATCCAAATATGCCAGGAGCATGAGTCCGATATCCGCATTGGCTTTCATCCAGAAAGGATACACCTTGTTACGGTATATTTGCATACTTTTGGATGCTTCCAAGTTCACCCCAATGACCGTGATTACCGAAGGCCCAATTTGTCATTTCTAGACAATGGCACGATCCCCATAAAAGGCTTAGTCGATATTGTAAATGGGCGGTCTTTGTCTTCTACTGATGAAAAGGGATTGAGGTATGCAAGGTTCACCTTTGTAGCGTAGGAGAGAACGATTTTGTGTACCCCACATTGGTGCATGAAATAAGCCATGCCTAGGACAGAAATGGACTTACCGCGAATTTGGGAGAAATAAGGTCGGAATGATATATTATGTTTTGATAACCACATGCATCTTATGCATCTCATGCATACACGCATCATGCTAACCCCTGTGTCTTAAAAGCCATCATAGATATCTGTTGGGTTTGAGAAAAAGAAAGACTTGTCAAGAAAAGTTTAGCAAACTTGGATATTGAGGAAAAAGAACCCGAGAAACATAAAACTTCACGGAAAGAATAGAAAGACCATTGGGGGGGCCTTCAGTAAAAAAAAAAAATTGTAGTCCTTAATAGTTAGGCATAAGTCCGATGGTGAAATTGATTGCTTCAGAGTGAAACCTTAGAAACGATAAGTTCTTGATACACATTTATCTGATGATTTGAGTAATTGATCTAGGTTAGGCTCGTGAGCACTTAATCACAGGTTTATAGCAGTGAAAACCTGAGTAGTCGGCAATGTGACTAGTTGAAGAAATTGCAGGTCGGTGAATGATGATGAGCGGAAAATATATCAATATTTACCGCCCCTTTTACTTAATATTTAGTTTAGTTTCTCGGGTTTGATGAACGTTTTGATGTGTTTTAGTTTATTTTGCAGATAAAATAATATTGGGACACAATGAAATTATTTAGGACGAAATGTGGGTCAAATAAGAGCAAACATTGGACTTGACATATTAATTTTGGAGATTGGAAACTTGAAATGGCGTTTTAACGAAGTGTAGTTTTGGAAATTCCAATTTTTGCACATTTGTCGTATTTTATTCATAACATTTTACTCCGATATCGGATTGAGCTGATTAAAGTTCCTGATTAAAGAAGACTCAAAGATATACAACTTTAAAAGACAAAATAATTTCGAATTATGAAGATTTCATGCCCGAAATTGATGAACCATTCAAAAGTGTGTTGTGTGTAATTATTAAAGTCATTTTCAAAGCAAAAAATAAATTAATAAATAAATAATAGAAATTATCAAATAACCACCAAACATGATAAGTAATTGGTGGAGCAATTAATAATGGATTTGGTGGAGCAATTAATAATGGATTTGGTGGATGATTTGATGGAGGCAAAATTTTGCTTATAACAAAGCCATTTCATTTGTAAATTCATACTTTCTTCTAAGAAATTCCTTAAAATACTAAGAAGATTGTATCTTGTTTGTTTATTTACAGCTTTCAGTAATTAATTTCCGCTTTCGCACTTTCTTTTCTTTACTTTTCAGTTTTTACTTTCCGTAATTTACTTTTACGCACAGTACTTTTCTTTCTTTAATTTTCAGTTTTTACTTTTCAGTAATGAGGAGGTAACTCCCCTTTGCTGGGGTAAAAGGTAAAACTTTTATTACTAATATTTAGATTAATCTCCCTTAATTATAATATAAACTAGTTAAAACCTGACTTAACGAGGATACCGCCATATTGGTCGGTTGGTAATTATTTAAATTGGTTTTAACCTGACTAAATTGGATACCGCCTTATTGGTCGGTTGGTAATTAATTATTAATTTGACTTAATCTGGATACCGCCTATATGGCTGGTTGGTAATTATCATGCAAAGTTAATATATTATATTAAGGGAGATATCTAAAATAGAAGTAATAAAAGTGGATCCTTTAACCTCAGCATTTTCTTTTATTGTACTTTTACTTTATTTACTTTTCAGCAATTTACTTTCAGCATTTACTTTTTCAGCAATTTACTCTCAGCATTTACTTTTCTGCAATTTACTTTCAGCATTTACTTTTCAGCAATTTACTTTCAGCATTTACTTTTCAGCACTTTACTTTCAGCATTTACTTTTCAGTAATTTACTTTCAGCATTTACTTTTCAGCATTTAATTTTCAGTATTTAATTTCAGCATTTACTTTCCGTCATTTACTTTTCAGCAATTTACTTTTCAGTATTTTACTTTATGTCTTTTATTTTATTTAAGTTTTTACTACCCGTAAATATGTGTCGTAACTAAGTCAGTTATCTGGGGTTGTGATGAAATCCAATATCACCGGTTTATAATGGGTTATTTTATAGTTTGGGTAATTTAAAGGTTTACTTATTAAGTTTTAAGCTTAATGCGTCTTGTTAATTGGCCACTAATAAGATTGATATGGTAAATCTAAAATAAACTTGACAAAAGAATTTTAGGTTTCAGCCTTAGACTTAATAGCCCACGATCTTCCTTGAGGATAGATTACCCTTTAATAGATTTCCTTACAGGATAGACATATACCTGTCGGGCGGGGGTAGCCATAATTGGAACTTAAACTTAATGAATCCAGGTAATTTGGTTGACATAGACATATGGTTCAATTGGGTTATACTGGGTATTTGCGTCTGACCATCGACAGAGGCTTTCGCATAATTTAATGTTCCAGGTTAGTAAACCGATATATTACACAAAAATGAAATAACCACTTCATCTTTAAAATGATATTGGAAGATTCACAACCCTAGATAGTTTTCTAATATTGAATTTTCTTAAACCTACTTTCGCGCAATTTTATTTACTTGTTTTTAAATTCAAAATCATCACCATTTCAAATCAATCAATCAACTTGTTAGATACTAGTGTTCATTTGACATCATAAAATTAATAGATTAGGTATTAAGTCATCGTGGGATCGATATTTTTTATACTATTTGAACGATACGTGCTCTTGCGTTATACGCGTGTGATTACGCACCGGTCAAGTTTTTGGCACCGTTGCCGGGGACTTATTTATCTTTCACTATTAGTTTTGGGGTTAGATACGTTACTTGTATCTAATTTCTGTATGTTTTGTGACACTCGTTGTCGTTCTTTAGGCATGGTGTCTGATAACCGCGAAGATAAGATTAATTTCATTAGGGATGGCTTGAGTAAGGAGTCTTTGGATGATATATCTAAAACTCTTTAGACGCATCCCAGTGGATATGTGTATCACGAAATTCGTGTGTTATTTGCACAATTCCAAAAAAGAAAGACAACAGTTAAGTCTCGGGAATCTAACTCAAAAAGACCCTGTTTGTCAATTTATAAGAAAATTGGATGGGAAGCTTGTCCCTGACGCATAGACGTCAATCAAGCCGCTACTTTTCTTGTACATATTATATCTCTTTGTCTTTTCCTAATAATTGTAATTTATTTTGTTGTTTTCTTTTATTTTCTCCGACAGGATCCAAACCTTTTTTACTATCACGATTTATTTTACTATTAACTAATAATTGTCATTTGGCAGGTACTAGTGCTATTATTTTACTCACCCTTTTCAGGTATTATAAATTCAACTCATCATTGCACTTTTGAAGACATCCAGAGTAAAACATGGAAGCCACTTCAAGAAGACGAGTTGAAAACATCTGTGTGTTTTGCGGTACTAGTGTTGGTGTTAGGCCACAATACGTAGAGGCAGCACATGAATTGGGTCGAGTCTTAGCTGCAAGGAATATGCACTTAGTATACGGCGGAGGCAATCTTGGACTTATGGGGATTGTTTCAAAAGCTGTACATGAGAGAGGCAGTCAAGTTTTGGGAATCATTCCAAAACCATTGGCGGAGGCAAATCTTATTGGACCATCAAACGGAGAGGAACTGATCGTGCGTGCCAGGTATGTCTGAAAGATTGGTAGAAATGATTAACCGTGCTGATGCTTTTATTACTTTTCCAGGTGGCTTGGGTACATTGGAGGAAATTTTTACAGTGTTATCTTAGGCGAACCTGAACATACACCAGAAACCGCTTGGACTGTACAACGTTGATTGATTTTATGATTTTCTTTGTGTGTTTCTTGATGATGCTCGGAGAAATGGGTTCGTGTCAAAACCTCTGAAAGAACTCCTCTTTACTGCCAGAACTGCTCCGGATATAATTGACCAAATATTAGCCTATGAACCACAAATTGACCCTATCCTTTCAAAGATAAATTGGTCCGAGGACGATCGTGGTAAGAGGCGTCGGATTAATCTGGATCTTAACCTTTAACTTTTCGTGTAGAATTTAAGTTAACCATGTACTATCTTCTAAACTCTTCTTCTACTGTTTAAGACATTGGGGGAGGAAATTAGTTGATTAGTATCTTTTTTTAGTTGTGTGTTGTTTTTATTTTTAGGCCAAAATTTTTCGAAAAATACAAAAAAAAATTGAAATTTTTTCAAAAATTACAAAAATATTTTGCATTTTTGCGTTTTTATTTTGAATAAAAATGTGAAATTGGTAAGAGATAGCTGAGTAATGAGTTTTCACTCCTGAGACGTATCTCAAACCTATTTCGGAACAAGTTAATTTTTGTTTATTTCCTTTTGAATTATTTAATTTGTGAATTCTCCATAATAGTGACTAAAATGGATCTTCATATGCTCAGTTGGCAGGTATTATCAACATGCATGGTAACATATAGACATGAGTTATAATTGAAAAGTTTTTAATATACAGTGTTCTAGTTTAATTGAAGGCAGCATCTCAAAAAGTGATGGAGTAAAACAAAAGTCGCTTAGTTTAATTTTAATTGTTTCTTATATTTTATTTTGTTGTTTTGCTCGAGGACTAGCAAAATGTTAGGTTTGGGGGTGTGATGAGCGGAAAATATATCAATATTTACCTCTCATTTTACTTAATATTTTGTTTAGTTTCTCGGGTTTGATGAACGTTTTGATGTGTTTTAGTTTATTTTACAGATAAAATAATATTGGGACACAATGAAATCATTTAGGACGAAATGTGGGTCAAATATGAGCAAAAATTGGACTTGACATATTAATTTTGGAGATTGGAAACTTGAAAGGGCGTTTTAACGAAGTACAGTTTTGGAAATTCCAATTTTGCGCATCTGTCGTATTTTGGGCATAATGTTTTACTTCGATATCAGATTGAGCTGATTCAAGTTCCAGATTAAAGAAGACTCAAAGATATATAACTTTTAAAGACAAAATAATTTCGAATTATGAAGATTTCATGCCCGAAATTGATGAACCATCCAGAAGTGTGTTGTGTGTAATTATTAAAGTAATTTTCAATCATTTTCAAAGCAAAAAATAAATTAATAAATAAATAATAAAAATTATCAAATCACCACCAATCATGATAAGCAATTGGTGGAGCAATTAATAATGGATTTGTTGGAGCAATTAGTGGAGCAATTAATAATGGATTTGGTGGATGATTTGGTGGAGGCAAAATTTTGCTTATAAATACCAAGCCATTTCATTTGTAAATTCATACTTTCTTCTAAGGAATTCCTTAAGAATACTAAGAAGATTGTATCTTGTTTGTTTATTTACAGCTTTCAGTAATTAATTTCCGCATTCGCACTTTCTTTTCTTTACTTTTCAATTTTTACTTTCCGCAATTAACTTTTACTCACAATATTTTTCTCTCTTTAATTTTCAGTTTTTACTTTTCAGTAATGAGGAGGTAACTCCCCTTTGCTGGGGTAAAAGGTAAAACTTTTATTACTAATATTTAGATTAATCTCCCTTAATTATAATATATAAACTAGTTAAACCTGACTTAACGAGGATACCGCCATATTGGTCGGTTGGTAATTATTTAAACTGGTTTTAACCTGACTAAACTGGATACCTCCTGATTGGTCGGTTGGTAATTAATTATTAATTTGACTTAATCTGGATACCGCCTATATGGCTGGTTGGTAATTATCATGCAAAGTTAATATATTATATTAAGGGAGATATCTAAAATAGAAGTAATAAAAGTGGATCCTTTTACCTCAGTATTTTCTTTTATTGTACTTTTACTTTATTTACTTTTCAACAATTTACTTTCAGCATTTACTTTTCAGCAATTTACTTTCAGCAATTTACTTTCAGCATTTACATTCAGCATTTACTTTTCAGCAATTTACTTTCAGCATTTACTTTTCAGTAATTTACTTTCAGCATTTACTTTTCAGCATTTAATTTTCAGTATTTAATTTCAGCATTTACTTTTCGTCATTTACTTTTCAGCAATTTACTTTTCAGTATTTTACTTTATGTCTTTTATTTTATTTAAGTTTTTACTACCCGTAAATATGTGTCGTAACTAAGTCAGTTATCTGGGGTTGTGAAGAAATCCAATATCACCGGTTTATAATTGGTTATTTTATAGTTTGGGTAATTTAAAAGTTTACTTATTAAGTCTTAAGCTTAATGCGTCTTGTTAATTGGCCACTAATGAGATTGATATGGTAAATCTAAAATTAACTTGACAAATGAATTTTTGGTTTCAGCCTTAGACTTAATAGCCCACGATCTTCCTTGAGGATAGATAACCCTTTTAATAGATTTCCTTACAGGATAGACATATACCTGTCGGGCGGGGGTAGCCATAATTGGAACTTAAACTTAATGAATCCAGGTAATTTGGTTGACATAGACATATGGTTCAATTGGGTTATACTGGGTATTTGCGTCTGACCATCGACAGAGGCTTTCGCATAATTTAATGTTCCAGGTTAGTAAACCGATATATTACACAAAAATGAAATAACCACTTCATCTTTAAAATGATATTGGAAGATTCACAACCCTAGATAGTTTTCTAATATTGAATTTTCTTAAACCTACTTTCGCGCAATTTTATTTACTTATTTTTAAATTCAAAATCATCACCATTTCAAATCAATCAATCAACATGTTAGATACTAGTAATCATCTGACCTCATAAAATTAATAGATTAGGTATTAAGTCCTCGTGGGATCAATACTTTTTATACTACTTGAACGATATGTGCTCTTGCGTTATACGCGTGTGGATACGCACCGGTAAATGATCGTTCGCTTAGATGTCTATCCTGATTTGATTGTGTTATGATATATGCTATGGTTGAAAATAAAATAAAGTCTCTAAAAAAAATTAAACCACCTATAATCGATAAGCGTGAAGCTACCAATGGGCGAGTATTAGGACCACCATGAGGAGAAATGATACCTTAAAGGGTAGGTGTGTTAAAAAATGAAGAAAAAAAAAAAGAGAGAAAGAAAAGAAAAATAGACAAAATAAATGAAAAGAAATCATACCATATTGAGCACAGAAAAAGTAATTGCAGAGCATAATTGAGACATCTAGGTTGGTTTGACACATCGATCTCAATTCTTAAAACGAAATCATTGAGTTGGCTAACCTAGGAATCAAGCTGTAAAGGAACCTTTGCACACACACACTTTGAGTCTGGCTTAGATCATTTATTCAAAAACTCGGATTTGAGTTACATTGAGTGCTTTGAAAGTTCTCTGGTTTCATTACGGGGCATTCTTTGAGGATAATAATATGTATGATTATTGGGACTACATGATGAGGCCACTTTCAAGAAGGCGTAATCCACCTTGACCTAGTGCAAGCAGTGGAAAATAGAAAGATAAACCATGTCTGGGGGCGACCAATCTACCACCTCGCGAATAAGGGACATAACGGGATCATGAGCCATGAGACCAAAAAAACTGAGCGATCACTAGAGGAGAATTGGTAGAAGAAAACTGTAAGCAGGCCTAGGGGCGATAGAAGACTTTTGTAGGCAATGAGCGCCAAGGAGCACAAGAAAGGCCTAACCCATCGGAATAGGAAATACATCCATGCATACATGCATACACGTCACATGCACGCAATTTTTGTCTTGTTTTGTTCGTAGGTTTTGAAGAAAAGGAAAAATCGGTAAAGACAAGCAGTTTTGGGGAATGAATCCCAGGGTCGAGGCCCACATTACAAGCAGTTTCTGGAATAAAGCCCACAATCAGGATAATTTGGGAATAAAGCCCACACTCAGCACAGTTCGGGAATAAAGCTCAGGGAATAAAACCCACAATCAATACAGTTCGGGAACAAAGCCCACATTCAACACAGTTCAGGAACAAAGCCTACTCTCTACACAACTAAGGAATAAAGCCCAAGGAACAAAGCCCACTCTCAACACAGTTCGGGAATAAAGCTCAGGGGAATAAAGCCCTATCTCAACACAATTCAGGAACAAAGCCCACACTCAACACAGTTCGGGAATAAAGCCCATGGAACAAAGCCCACCCTCAGCTCAATTCGGGAACAATACCCTCAGCTCAATTCTGGAACAAGACCCTTAGCTCAATTCGGGAACAAGACCCTCAATTCAATTCGTGAACAAGACCCTCATCTCAATTCGGGAACAATACCCTCAACTCAATTCAGGAACAAGACCCTCAACTCAATTCGGGAACAAGACCCTCAACTCAATTCGGGAACAAGACCCTCATCTCAATTCGAGAACAAGACCCTCAACTCAATTTGGGAACAAAACCCACTCGGTGATTTGGAAACAAGACCCAGAGGTCAAATCACCTCGCCATCAACCCAACTCAGTAACGGTTCGGAAATGAACCATCTCTCATCAGTAACGGTTAGGAAATAAACCATCTCTCATTAGTAATGGTTCGGAAATGAACCACCTTACATCAGTAACGGTTCAGAAATGGACCACCACCTCACATCAGTAACGGTTCGGAAATGAACCATCATCTCTCATCAATAACAGTTCGGAAATGAACCATCTCTCATCAGCAACAGTTCGGAAATGAATCATCTCTCATCAGTAACGGTTCGAAAATGAACCATCTCTCATTAGTAACGGTTCAGAAATGAACCATCTCTCATCAGTAACGGTTCGGGAATGAACCATCCACCTCTCAAGTAACGGTTCAGGAATGAACCACCTCACATCAGCTCAGTTCGGTAATGAATCCTAGAGATCGTAGCATCTTGCAGGGATGAACTTTAGGGGTCGCAGCACCTCGCCATCAAATGAATTCTGTTCGAAGCATCTCGCAAAGCAGCAGGTAAGTATAACAGCCGACGAACCAGGTAAGTAAAAAAATGTATGCATAACTTTGATAGGGTTGTCACTGTCACACAATGCACAAGCCCCATCAAAGTGGGGGCGACTGTAGACACTGTATTTTTGTATAAAGCCCAATGATGAGCCTCGTATGGGGCACTACCCGATAAGTCGCGGAAGTCGCGGGAAACGGTCGTCGGAAGGGAAAATTCAAAATAATAATAATAATAATAATAATAATTAATACCTCATTAAATTTAATTCATTTGTTAGCCTCGGGTTCGCTCAGTTGATTCATGTTTTAAACATTAATCTTGGCCCACAACCCCCGCACTCATCCAAAACCCATACGCACCCATCCAAAGCCCACATGCATAACCCTAACCCTAATGCACTACTATAAAACAGCAACTAAACCAAACCCTAATCCCCTGGACACTTCACGCAGCCCCTTCCTCTCTCAATCTTCATGATAAAAAAATGAAACCCTAAATCTCTCGACTCCACCTTCTATCCAACCTCTTTTCTTCCCAAACAACTCACGATAAAAATCAAACAAAAATAAACCCTAAACACTCATCCTCACTCTCGGTAGAAGCAACTCGGTTCCTCTCTCATCTCTCTACCTCTCGCCTTTTCTCCTCTTTTCCTCAGAAACTCACGACCCTTCAACAACAAGAAACAAAAGACAAACCCTAATACACTTTCTCTCACCTCACGCCTTTCACTAAAACACAAACCAACCACTACCCTAGAAGACACTCACGGCACAAAATCAAACACAAAGCTCACGGCAATACCAGCCCAAAACCAAGCCAAGAACGTGAACAACTGACCAAGCGCAGACTACAAAACGACTTACACGAGAAGCGGCAACTAACCTCATGCAACCACAACGAAACACAGGCCATGTGAAGACCTAAGCCACACACACGCCATCACCAAAACAACAGCCCTACCGAGAACAATAACCCCAAAACAGTCCCCTAAAACAGTGAACAAATAACCCTAAAATAGCCCTCTGACCGAACCAGCAACCATCGTGAAAAACAGTCCAAAAAACAATCCCAAAAATTGTCCCAACACCAGCCCAAAAAATAAGCCCAAAAATAGCAGCAAAAACAGAGAAAACAGCAGCCCAGAACAATAAAACAGTGAACAGAAACAGCAAAACAATGAGCAGAAACAGCGGACAAGTAAACCAGAAAAATAGTGAAGCATTAACCCTTCCGACGACGTCCCAACGCACTCCCGAGAAGCTAATTAAAAGGTAAGACCTGAGGGCGCCCTTACCTTATTTATTTTTACAGTTCAGGACACGGCATGCTTGGTTGGACGTGAAATACGTCCAGCCGGGTATGCAAAGTCCTATATTAAAGACGGCCGAATTTCTGGTCACACTTTTTATTATTTCGCATTTATTTTGTGTTATTTATCTTTCTTTATTATTTCGCACTTAGTT
The DNA here is from genome assembly GCA_019454045.1 of Zanthoxylum bungeanum. NCBI lineage: Eukaryota > Viridiplantae > Streptophyta > Magnoliopsida > Sapindales > Rutaceae > Zanthoxylum > Zanthoxylum bungeanum. The sequence goes on from SKCR01026504.1 coordinate 80,569, forward strand.
TATTATTTATCATTTTAGTTATTTATTGTTATTTCACCATATGCATTATTATATTTCACGTCTATTTTTATTTACATTGTGTCAATGATTGTGTGTGTTATTCCTTGCAGTATATCGGATGGAAACCTAGACGTAAATTCCGTAGCCGAATCCAAATGGACGGTAGTGCGGTCAGTACTTGGGATGCAACTCCACGTACCACTTGAGAAACATTCATGCATGTGTTTAGGTCATTCTAGATGTCATTTTTATATTCTCGTTCGAAGATGTTTCAGAACGCTACTCAAACGCATGCATTCTGCCTCACTCCGTTCAAACGCGTTCTCGAATGCTACACGAACGCACACACATTGGACATATTCTTTCATTATATTTCATGCATGTTTGCCTCCTTGGTTATATCTTTTTGCGTCATGTGTTTAAACATCTCTCTTTAATATTGACATTTATATTGTTATTATTCATTTACATTATCACGTTTTTTTGTTTAATGTACTTGTGGAATTATGCATTTAATTTCATTTTTATTTACGTTTATGGGTGTGCAAACTTGTATGTCATTTGAATTATCCTGCATGTGTTGCATAAGACTTGGTTATATCATTGGGTAAACCCGTTCATTACAATTGGCATAAGTAAGGGACCATTCTGAACCCAACGGTTTGAGGTCTTCCCTTGCGAGGGGTGAGTGCGGCCTTAAATCATTTACCCAGTTCACACTGGGTGGCGACTCATTTATTCTCCGATTTAGTCTCCCCCGGGCTACTCCGTACTCCCGACGGGCCGCGAGCCCGAACAACGTCTCCTCTACATCTCTGTACCATGTCCACAATAATGTTTTTTCATAATAAATATTTATGAATTATTTATTTATTTTAAAATTTTGTTAGTAAATTATATTGTATAATTTAATGCTGATTTTAAATTAGTTAGTTTCCAAAATTCGATTTGGAAATTCCTTTTTTGAAATTGAAAATTGCAAAATTTGATTAGGTAACATGTTTAATGTCTTTATTAAGACATTAAATAAATTTGAAAGTTCCCCAAAGACCATTATGGCCGAATTTTGCTAAAGAGGAAAGAGATTTTATTTTGTGATTTGATTACAAAAATAAAACCCTAGATATAAAAAGAAAAAGTGGTTTTTTCTTTTGGTGAGATTCTCATTCTCTCAACCCTAACCTCCATCTTCATCAATTTTCTCTCAAGTGTTGAGACAAAAAAAGAAAGAAGAAAAATTAGTGTGATATTTTTCTCTCTAAAAGGTTTAGAGATTAATTTTGTCAGTGAATCTCACACTTTGTTTTGTTGGTAACAAGAATAGCATGGAAGGCCGAGTGGTGTTGAGGAAACTATCTTCTCATTCTTCTTCGAGACTGATTTGAGGCTGTCTTTGGGCTGTTTTAAAGGTTAAAAAAACACTTATAACTATTACAGAAGATTTAGAATAGTGAGCAAAATTTGTAGTACTGTAGCAATGAATAATAACTGCAAGACTATAGTAGTGAATAGTAACCATAAATATTATAGCATTGAATAGTAACAGCACGAACTGTAGCACAACTGTAGCAGTGAATAGTGACCACGGGCACTGTAGCGTGAACAGTAAAATTATTACTGTTAAAAAAATTAAATAAAATAAAAAATGAACAAGTAAATAAGATCTGATTCATATCCGGCTTAAGAGGGAAATGAGAGAAAGAAATTTTCAAGGTCGATCTCGGTGCCTAAAGTCACTTCCGCTGTGCGAGGAATCGGTTCTTACACTCGCAGCTTCGACTTCTTCTCATACACTCGCTCAGCTACCTTAAATTACATAAACTAAAAAAAAAACATATAAAAAAGAAAAAGGTGATGCTTAGTTAAACAGGTAGAATGTTCGTCCTAATATTAATAAAGAAAAATAAAATAAGTCCCTCACAATGACGCCAAAAGTTGATCTCGATTTTCACACATTAAACAATCACACTTATCACCAGCATAAAAAGTATGGATCTAACTAGGACTTATTATTAAACTTATTAATACTAAAACTAATCATGTTTTGCTAAAACTAAACAATTGAAGAAAGTTGTATTGGTCGAGACTGATTTAATGAGTAAATTAAGTAAATAGTACATAAGTAAATTTAAAGAAATGTATGAGGAAAAAACATCTAGGGTTGCAACTTCAACTACTAACTCAAACTATATTAATGCACTTTCTATTCAATTAAGTTGGTGTCATAGATTATTAACCTAGAACACTAATTTATCTACAAGCATCTTCCAATGGTTAGGTAGAAACACCCAACTTAATTTAAATACCTATATACATATGATAACTAAATTATGTCAAATTCATTAAGTTCCGCTTCTAATTATGGTTACTCATACCCTGTATGTATATTTCTAACCTGGACGGAAAACGATTCTAAATAATGCGATCACACGTAATTATTGTAGGGGTTTTATGGCGGAAATCCGGTAACGCAACGGAATAGTGGAAAATCAAAATTTTCCGATTTCAAAATTTTTTTGGATCAATTAAATAAACTTATTTATTTTATTATCCAATTATTAAATTCTGAAAAATTACACAAGAAATCATATTTCTTGGTAATTACCGAATTACCCCATAACTTTGTAAATTGATCATTTTAGTCCAAAAATTATCAAATAAAATTTTAGATGATTCTAAATCATTTCTAAAATAATTTCCAACATATCTAATACACCAAAATCAGATTTGCAACAAATCCCCAAATTTTAGCCTATTACCGTGACTACCCCAAAATTTCCAATTAATTACAATTTGGTCCCTTTTGTTCAAAACATGCCAAGATCAAATCCAATCAACCCAAAAATTTACATGCATCATATTCATACCTTAATACATCACATATATGAAAAGCCCCAAATTTGGAGTGGGTTAAGAACCCTAATTTTTCAATTTCACCAAATTGTCCAATTTCACCAAATCTTTAAAATCCAACACTTTAATCCATTCAATACTTCACCAAACAAGCCTCACCACTTTGAAATAACTCTAGAACAATTTTAGGTCACCAAGGAGTGGCTTACTAACTCTAGAATGGCAACTTTGATTTTTAAAGAATCAAAAGTAAGCTTTTAAAACAAGTTTAAGCTCACTTACATGCATCAATCTTTCATCCAAGTTCTCAAACAAATAAACACAAACTATAAGAAAATAGAGAACATCAAAGCATCACAAAATGAAGCTAAGCATGTTAGAAACATATTTCATGTTGAAGACATTAAAGAAAGACTTACAAAAATAAGCTTTTTCAAGCCTTTTCCATTTAGCCTTCAAGCTTTGCTCTGAACTCTCTTTTGTGTTTATTTTTATGTATTTGAACTTATGAAACCCTAAAAATGAAACAAACAATTTATACATCCTCCATTAGGGCTTGGCCGAAATTGTGTATAAGGAAAATATCTAGATATTTTTCAATTTGTTTCATTAAAGCCTTTTAGAACTTGTTAACTTGAATCATTACACTTTAATGAATTATGCAACAAAGTCAACAATTGCAACTAAGTCATTAAATAAAATATCACAACTTTAAGATATTTATATTTTAATTAATTTAATCATTTAATAATTAAATAATTAAATAATTATTTAAATATAAATATATTAAATATATGTATTATATTTACATTAAATATAAAATACATATATATTTATGATATTAGTAAAATATCTCAATTTGACAATTAATTCATGTGTATTTGATAAAATCTATCATTAAATATAAATACACAAAAATTAGGAAATGACTATTGGGTCCCTTCACATGTATTTTGCGTTTAATCTTTAAACGACTTATAAATAATCAGTATTATTTATAAATGTTGCCCTAGTGCTCTACGGGTATATTTCATTAGTGAGACTCTCCAGATTCAAGCATATCCGTCACGAAATCCAATTTCGTGTCCATAATTTACCCATCCATAAATTATGACGACCACGGATAATCTCGTTGAATCATACAGGTCGAGGTCATGGCATATGTATAATTTCACCGTCACAGGTATCCGGATATACCCCATAGATATAGATGTAAACGTCAAATCTCTATAAGGACTATCTCGTCGACGTCTCTATTAACAATCTCAAAAAGAACATTTAGAAATGTCTTCTAAAATGTACCACGGGCCCATGGTTTTTTTTGATTGCTAATCATTTATGGACTTCCTTTGCTCTGTACACAGAACTGACGGATCCTATCTCGATACACACAGGACACCATGAGGATCTATCTACACCCAACGAACAGACGGAGGTCTGATCTTAATAGATCGGTGATGTGATTGTCATCTAAGTGTAGAAGATGTCTCATGTGCCCAAAGTGCAAGTCAAAGAATCACAAATGCTACTCAACCTGAGAAGATTCTTATTGACGTTGGTGTATCATCCATTAAGAATCTTCGGTGAGTCGTTCAATGTTTATCCGCTATAAACACTCACACGTCTATATTAGTCTCCAAGACTTATGGTTCATTGAGAAATCATTGGAATCATATATTCCAGTATACGACATGTATCGGTATCAACGAGTTTACTTTACTGACCAAGTAGTGTAAACCTTGACTAGGAACTGTCTGAGAATGACAACGTCATGATACAACTCAATGTCAGTTGCGACGCTTTTGCAACAGTATCATAACTAGTCATCCCAAGGTCTATTACGTCTTTACCATATTAAAAGATATATTTTATTACAGAAACTGCTTGTATTATTCAAAATAAAACGTTTTAGATAAGTATTTTCAAGGAAATATAAACGCGAATAGGCACTCTGAGCACCAACCCCAACAAAAACTCTCACTTGCTCTAGTGCCAATATCGATTGTATCCAATACCCATCGACTCCACGTATTTATCAAACAACTTCGGAGGTATGGCCTTCATCGCGGGTCTGCTACATTATCTTCACTCGGTACATTGCACACGACAATATCCCCTCGCGACACAATCTCTCGAATGATGTGGTACTTGAGTTCCACATGCTTCAACTTCTGATGCGCCCTCGGTTCCTTTGCTTGCACAATGGCTCCAGTATTATCACAGTATAACGGAATCACATTCTCGATACTTGGGACAACTCCCATTATGTGATAAAGTTCATAATCCAAACAGCTTCCTTTGCAGCTTCAGAAGCTGCAATGTATTCCGCCTCAGTGGTGGAATCTGCTGTAGATCCTTGTTTGGAACTCTTCCAGAAAACTGCACCTCTGTTAAGGTTAAAGACGAATCCAGATGTAGACTTTCTATCATCGGGATCTGATTGGAAGTCGGAATCCATATACCCGTTAACTTGCAGTTCACTTCCTCCATAAATTATCAACTTATCCTTAGTACCTTTAAGATACTTCAGGATATATTTAATGGCCATCCAATGGTCATTTCCTGGATTGGACTGATATCTACTAGTTACGCTAACAGCGAAACTGATATCAAGCCTAGTACATAACATGGCATACATTATGCTACCCAAACATGAAACATAAGATTGGTTAGACATTCTAACCTTCTCATCTTCTGTTTGTGGACTCATCTTCTTAGATAGATGAATCTCATGTCTGAACGGTATGTTTGATGTCTTACAAGTACTAAAATTATACCGTTCCAAGATCTTATCTATGTACGTTGATTGGGATAACCCAATCAGCTTCTTTTGTCTATCTCTATAGAGTTTTATCCCTAAAACATAGGAAGCTTCTCCCAGGTCCTTCATGGAGAAATTCTTACATATATATGTTTTGACGCTTTGTAACATTCCTATATCATTCCCAATGATTAGGATGTCGTCAACATATAGGATTAAAAATACTACCATGCTCCCACTGGCCTTCTGATACACACAGGATTCTTCCGAATTCTTGAGAAAACCAGACGATCTAATAATCTCGTCGAATCAAAGATTCCAACTTCATGAAGCTTGTTTAAGTCCATAAATGGACTTCTTAAGCTTACACACCATACCCGAGTTTTCGCTGGACGCAAAACCTTCCGGTTGTTCCATATAGATTTCTTCATCAAGAAATCCATTTAGAAAAGCCGTTTTGACATCCATTTGCCAAATCTCGTAGTCATGATACGCAACTATAGAAAGCAAAATCCTAATAGACTTAAGCATTGCAACTGGTGAAAAAGTTTCATCGTAGTCGATGCCAGGTCGCTGCGTATAATCTTTTGCTACCAGTCGGGCCTTGTAAGTTTCAACCTTACCGTCAGGCCCGAGCTTCCTTTTATAAACCCATTTACAACCAATAGAAACAATTCCTTTGGGAAGCGGAACCAAGTCCCAAACTTGATTCTCATGCATTGAGTCTAACTCGGATTTCATGGCACTTTGGCATTTCACGGAGTCGATGTCCAACATCGATTCTCTATAGGTAAAAGGATCAGTATCTTCAACTAAGAGAACATCTAGACTCTTTTCTTGTATCAAATACAAGAGTTCATGAGGTTTTGATACCCTTTGTGACCTACGGAGTGTGTGTGTTGAAGGTCCTTCATCTACTTGAACTTCAGTTTCCTCTATTGGTTCGTTGTTTTCAGGTAGGACTTCATCAAGTTTCAATCTGTCTATGATTACCACCTTCTGACAAGAATTCTACTTCTAGAAATCTTACGAAGTGAGCTACGAACACATTTCGATGCTCGGTATCATAAAACAGATATCCCCTCGTTTCCGAAGGATATCCAACAAACCTAAAATTTTACCCTCGAAGCGAAAACTTATCTTGTTGAGTCACCCTGACATAGGCAAGACAACCCCAAACCTTAATATAACTAAGATTTGGTCTCATACCGGTCCATATCTCATACGGAGTCGTAGGAACAGCTTTTGAAGGAATCTTATTCAAAAGATGTGCGCTGTTAAAAGAGAGTAGCCCCATAAGTAATAGGGCAAATCTGTAAAACTCAACATCGATCGGACCATATCCAATAAAGTCTGATTTCTCCTCTCAGACACTCCATTGTGATGTGGAGTACCTGGAGGAGTATATTGAGCGAGAATCTCATTCTCCTTCATATAATCCATGAACTCACTACTCATATATTCCCCGCCTCGATCGGATCGAAGGCATTTAATATATTGACCAGTCTGTTTTTCTACTTCATTTCGAAACTCTTTGAACTTTTCAAAGGTTTCCGATTTATGTCGCATCAAATAGATATAACCGTACCATGACAGATCATCGGTAAAGGTAACGATGTACGAATAACCACTGTGAGCAGTTTGACTTAGTGGACCACATACATCAGAATGTACGAGTTCCAGTAAGTTAGTGGCGCGGTGTCCAACACCATAAAACGGGGCTTTGGTCATCTTACCCTGAATACACGATTCATAAGTTGGATAGGATTCAATGGTGAGATATGGTATCAAACCATTCCTAACCAATTGGGTGAGATGTTTAACGCCTATATGACCTAGCCGCATATGCCAAAGTTCAGTATTATTAATAACAGGTAAACTACGTTTATTAACTCCAGTATTTAAAATATATTTAGAAATTTGCAATGTATAATGACCATGTTGGTTTGGACAACAAAGGATCTGAATATTACGTTTATCATATAAATATAAAGAACAGTTCTTAATATTAATACGATAACCTTCTGTATCCAATACAAAAAGAGATATAATATTAGCTACACATCCAGGTACAAAATAACAGTCATATAACAAAAGTGTCTCATCGGCAAAGGAATCTCGCATACCCCAACTGCAACTGCATCCAAAGAGTCTCCACTCCCAAATCGCAACTGCATCTCTCCGGGCTTCGGTTTCCTACTTTCCTTCTGCACCTGCAACGAATTGCAAATGTGAACATGACAAACAGAATCTAAAATCCAGCTGGATGTGACGGCTTCACAAGCCAAAGATATATCAATAACTGGAAAAATAAATGTACCTGATGTAGATGCTCTCTCCCTCCTCAGCTGGGCAATGTAGTCATGACAGTTCCTTTTTCAGTGCCCGACTTTGCTGCAATGATGGCATTTGTCTTCGGCAGCCCTCTTGGGCTTTGCTATCTTTGCCTAAGGTTGAGGACCGAAACCCTTCTTCTTTTTCCCTTTCTCTTTCTTTCCCTTTGACCAATCTGGGAAGAAGCAGAAAGTGAAGTAGGTCTCGGAGGGTGAGTCAGTACTCCCTTCTTGAGGTCTTCTTCCGCCGTGAGCAGCATCCTATGCAGCTCATGGTAGGTACAGATAATCCCATTCATGTTGAAGTACATCACGAATTGGCGATATGAAGCTGGGAGTGAACCAAGAATGACACTCCTACCGAGAATGTCATTCAGATGGAGATTATGTTGCCTCAGTTGATCGATCAAATCGATCATGTGAAGAACATGCGAGCTCACAGCTTGCTCCTCATCTAATCGCGCATGGAACAGTTCCATTGCGACCTTATGAACAACAACTTGTTCTTGGTTCTCAAACGATTCTCGTAATCGTGACATCATATTATATGCATCTGACATGCCATAGTATTATTTCTTGAGTCCCGGAGACAGCGAACTTAGGATGTATGATTTAAATTTTAAATCATTATCCTTCCAAGCTTGGAAAACTTGGAGTTCCTCCGGTGTAGCATCATCTGCCACAGCAAGGGGCAGTGGACTCTCAAGAACATATCACAACTTCTCATAATCGAGGACGATCCTCAAATCCAAGTCCCAATCGGCGAAGTTCTCAGCGCCTTTGAGTTTGTTCGCATCCAGCATACGCGCAAACTAATTAGTAGATGGTGCCGCCATCTCAATTCTATCATATAGATTATGAAAAAACGGTTAGCAGATTAAATAAAACAGTTTCATATAATATCAAAAGCATTAACTAGATCATGGATTTTTAATCTAAAAATGCCCCTCCCACTAAATCATGCAATGCTGTAATCCCCAAATAAAATACAAAGATTTAATAATTAAATTAAATACAAATAGTGAAAGGTGGATCCCGTGAATATATTTCAGCTCACAGCAGAGGCGCGATCTTGCCTACGTATATTCATCAAGTAGACAACTCATTTGTCAATCACTCAATAATGACTCATGGGTTCCCAGTCCTGTTCGTTTCTCGTTGTGACAGCTAGGGCACGTTCACAATGAAATGTACCAAAGTTAAACTCTTCAATGATAAACTCAAGCTACTTGCGTAACCCTGACAGCTTGGGCACGTTCAGGATTCTGCTTTCGCTTGAATTTATCTAGTATTTGATATACATCCGGTATAAATAAATTTCTATCGGCTACACCCTCACAGCAGAGGCACGGTCTCGGATGTAGTCACGAAAAAATATTCATAAACCGTATTGACAAGACGGACCATGTAATATGCATCAAATACATAATTAACATTAAACATTATTAATTAGGGATTTTCCGCAAAAGATTCTTTTTAATGTATTAATCAAATTAAACAAATACATGCATGTAACAAGTAAAGAATAAATTAAACATTGAATTTAAAAAGGCATAATCATATTAGGGTGGTCAGAATCAGACTCGCTCTGATACCATTTTGTAAGGGTTTATGGCGGAAATCTAGTAACGCAGCGGAATAGGGAAAATCAAAATTTTCCGATTTCAAAATTTTTCTTGGATCAATTAAATAAACTTATTTATTTAATTATCCAATTATTAAATTCTGAAAAATTACACAAGAAATCATATTTCTTGGTAATTACCGAATTGCCTCATAACTTTGTAAATTGATCATTTTAGTCCAAAAATTATCAAATATAATTTTGGATGATTCTAAATCATTTCTAAAATGATTTCCAACATATCTAATACATCAAAATCATATTTGCAACAAATCCCCAAATTTTAGCCTATTGCCGTGACTACCCCAAAATTTCCAATTAATTGTAATTTGGTCCCTTTTGTTCAAAACATGCCAAGATCAAATCCAATCAACCCAAAAATTTACATGCATCATATTCATACCATAATACATCACATATATGAAAAGCCCCAAATTTGGAGTGGGTTAAGAACCCTAATTTTTCAATTTCATCAAATTGTCCAATTTCACCAAATCTTTAAAATCCAACACTTTAATCCATTCAATACTTCACCAAACAAGCCTCACCACTTTGAAATAACTCTAGAACAATTCTAGGTCACCAAGGAGTGTCTTACTAACTCTAGAATGGCAACTTTGATTTTTAAAGAATCAAAAGTAAGCTTTTAAAACAAGTTTAAGCCCACTTACATACATCAATCTTTCATCCAAGTTCTCAAACAAATAAACACAAACTATAAGAAAAGAGAGAACATCAAAGAATCACAAAATGAAGCTAAGCATGTTAGAAATATATTTCATATTGAAGACATTAAAGAAAGACTTACAAAAATAAGCTTTTTCAAGCCTTTTCCCTTTAGCCTTCAAGCTTTGCTCTCAACTCTCTTTTGTGTTTATTTTTATGTATTTGAACTTATGAAACCCTAAAAATGAAACAAATAATTTATACCTCCTCCATTAGGGCTTGGCCGAAATTGTGTATAAGGAAAATATCTAGATATTTTTCAATTTGTTTCATTAAAGCCTTTTACAACTTGTTAACTTGAATCATTACACTTTAATGAATTATTCAAAAAAGTCAACAATTGCAACTAAGTCATTAAATAAAATATCACAACTTTAAGATATTTATATTTTAATTAATTTAATCATTTAACAATTAAATAATTAAATAATTATTTAAATACAAATATATTAAATATATGTATTATATTTACATTAAATATAAAATACATATATATTTATGATATTAGTCGAATATCTCAATTTGATAATTAATTAATGTGTATTTGATAAAATCTATCATTAAATGCAAATACACAAAAATTATGAAATGACTATTGGGTCCCTTCACATGTATTTTGCGTTTAACCTTTAAACGACTTATAAATAATCAGTATTATTTATAAATATTGCCATAGTGCTCTATGAGTATATTTCATTAGTGAGACTCTCTAGATTCAGGCATATCCGTCACGAAATCCAATTTCGTGTCTATAATTTACCCACCCGTAAATTATGATGACCACAGATAATCTCGTTGAATCATACAGGTCGAGGTCATGGCATATGTATAATTCCTCCGTCACAGGTATCCGGATATATCCCAGAGATATAGATGTAAACGTCAAATTGGCGCGCCAATGGAAGATAAATTATTCCTTATATATTTAGGGTCATTTTTTACCATGACTGAATCTAATTCAATCTTCGACATAAACTATAAAGTTGTAGATAATTGAGTTTTCTTTCCAATACAATTTGAATCACCTCATTTGGATATCATATAAAAATATTATGACCAAAATACTAAAGGTTGCGCAAATTTGAAGGTCACTGGTGTAAAACACCTTGATTTGTCGATGTTTCAAACCCGTGCCTTTCCACATGTATCATATCTTACAAAATCACAAAGAGCACGTCAAAACACTCATTAAACTCGAATTAACTCACAAAATATAAGATTTAAGAGTGGTAAATGCGATATATTAACCATTCATTTGCCAGCAAGAGGGGAAGATAGGGCTTTTGGAAAATCTTGTTCTCTATTAAATCTTGCTATTAACATCTCTCAATTAAATAATATTAAAGTTTGCATAAGCAACTACATAAACACCAATTATAATTCAAGGGATTTTATTATTGTATCCCCTCCATATATACAATATCATGAGAGTATTGAAGTTGAAACGAGTGTCATTAAACTTAAAATTTCTATTATCAAATTTGAAATCATTACAAACAAACTTGAAATATTTATCAATAATCATAAAATCTGATAGTATTACACTTAAATTTGAAGTACTAAACATGAAAAAGAATCTCCAATTATACCCATACCTAAGAACCGTAAATAGCTCCATTGATTGAGACTTAGACATTGAAATTGAGAAAGCCTAATCTCCTATCACTAAACAAAACCTACTCTTATTTGAATTAAGAGGGCATGACTAAGGTACTTGAGGTATAAAATTTTTTATAGACGCATTGTCTCAGCGGGTCTCCAATGGCAGCCAAACACTTTAAGTTAATGACACCAACCGGTAATTTGTACCGGTTGGTGCAAAAATATTTTTTATATTTATAAAAATATTATTAATATAATATTAATAAAATTAAATAAAAAATTCTTTAAAAAATTAATAAAATAAAATAGTTAAATTAGTATTAAATCATATCTAAAGTAAATTTTCATGTTTAATGCACTATTTTCATGTTTAATGACTAATTTTTCATGTTAATGTACTAGTTTCATGTTTAATGCCATACTTTTTCATGTTTAATGTCCAAATTTGTATGTTAATGCTATGTAAATTCAAAAGAGCAATAATACACATGTGAAATGTGAAATGTCAAAATCTTATGTCACATGTGAAAATATTTTGTCATGTTCAATGCCCTATTTTCATGTCTAATGCCATTAATTTCATGTTAATACTAATAAATTTTCATAATGGTCCATCTTGCATGTTTATTGCCAAATTTTCATGTTTAATGCGTAAAATTTCAGATTAATACTATGTAGTGCACTAAATTTATAATTTTCATGTTTGATGCCCTAAATTTCATATTTACTGCCTTATGTTCATATTTAAGGCCTACATTTTCAAGTTAATGTACTATTTTCATGTGCCATGCTTTCATATTTAATGTCAAATTTACATGTTAATATTATGAAATTTCAAGTTAATGTTAGCAATCCAATAATTTAATAATTTTTATATTTAATGCTCTAAATTTCATATTTAAAGTCGTATGTTCATATTTAATGCATAAATTTTCAAGTTAATACATTACTTTCATGTTTAATGTTAAAATTTTCATGTTAATGCTATAAAATTTCTGTACACATGTGAAATGTCAAAATTTTATATCATGTGTGAAAACACGTTTTCATGTCCAATGCCTTATTTTCATGTTTAATGCCCTAAATTTAATGTTAATGCTAATAAATTTTCATGTTGGTCGATTTTACATGTTTATTGTCCAATTTTCATGTTTAATGTTTTAAATTTCAAGCTAATGTTAAAAAAAATAAGTGAGACTCAATCAATATTAAATCAAATGTCAAATCTTTCGCTATATAGTAAAAGATAAAATTCATGTTTAATGTCCCGAATTTTCATATTTAATATCCAAAATTTTATATTATTGGATATTTAGATAACCGATTTTTTTATTTTTTTTTTAATCTTTTAAAAAATTTGGTTTAATCTTAGCCTTTGGATTTTCATCCAAAAGCTGAGATTAAACCCATCACCCAATCTCCCCATTATACTAGCCCGATATCGAATTAAGAATGAGGATTATTAGCACGTAATCAATGGCTAACATTATTTTCCATTTCTATTTATTTTTCTTGCCTAACATTCATTTATTCGAAAGCACAAAAAAGCCCGACATTAAGCCTAGCTAATAGACTTATACAATAAAGACATAACATACCTAATTTAAAAGATACTACCATAAAACTAAATTACAATTTTATCCTCAGAGCCAGGATTTTCTCGCATAACCAACAAACAACTTCCATGGAATCTCAAGGGCAGATAAGTAATCTCACATACGGTAAGTTTACCTATTTGATTCCGTGAAAATTACCCCTCGCCGGATTCTTTATTTGGCGAGTACTGAAACAACCAGGCCAAAAAATGAATGAATGAATAAATAAATAAATAAATAAAAATAGGATTATATAGTTTTATTATTAAATCTATGATTTTAAAATGTTATATTTTACTATATAATAATAAAATAGAAGAAGAGAGTACCTTGAAAGCTGCATGCTTTTATTATTGATCTGAATGAATGATTTTTTTGATACAAAACTACAAAAGGGTTCCTCTATATTTATAGGGAGGAGTTGTGTGATACGTTACAAAATAATAAAATAATAAAAAATTATAAGATAAAGATTAAGTAGTTGTGATCATTATAAATTACAACACTCCCACTTGGGTCCGACTACTTTAGTCATACATAATTTGTTTCACTTATTGGCGGAATGACATTGTCTCATTAAAAAACCTTGCCAGTAAAACCCGGTAGGATAAAACCTGATCGAAGGGAAAATAGTACAATGCACTTGTGTCATGTCAATGAATTTGCTCCATCTGATGAAAGATATCATCAAGAAAATTTACTAAATCGACGCATGCTAATACTTTATAAAAGCTTCTCAAATGTTGATGTTGGTAAAGTTTTTCAAAATAAGTCTGCAAAATTATCGGGCGATCTTATTTGCTTGACATCAATTTACTTGTTCTGCTAGAACTTATCACATCAATTTGAATTAGAAAGCCATGCACAACAATAAATCCACTCATAGTAGTAAAACAAAGGCTTCTGGCCTTATTGGTTAATGCATGCAAATCCATACAAAGCGAAGATAAAATTATGGGAACCATCATGATCCCAAACCTGACACCCCTTCCTAGATGAGCTAGTGGCTTCAGGCCTTTTGATCATCTAATTAATATTTTTTCGTAAAGAAAAATTATCGTGCTGATAACGTGTTATAAGATTAAAGAGAAATAGAAGAAGAGAGAACCTTGAAAGCTGCATGCTTTTCTTATTGATTCTGAATGAATGATTTTTTTATACAAAACTACAAAGAGGTTTCTCTATATTTATAGGGTGAAGTTATGGTAGGATAAGTTACAAAATAATAATAAATTACAAGATAAAGATTAAGTAGTTGGGATTAGACCCGGCCAAGGTTTCGGTTCCGAACCGGTTGGAATCGGACGGTTCCGATTCCGATTCCAGAACCGGAACCTTACCGACTCGGTTAGGGTTCTTGGAACCTTTCGGTTCCAACAGAAACCCTAAGGTTCCGGTTCCAACCGGTTGGAACCCTAGGGTTCCACCCTCCAACGGCTACTAGCCGTTGGGCTGGGTGGGATAGGGAGCCCAACGACTCCCTGCCCCCAACTGCCAAAAAAAAAAAAAGAAATTTGGGGAAATCCCAAATTACCCCTAATAAAAGTAATAAAACAACTAATTTTATGGGAATTTTAGGTATCACAAAATATTCTAAAAATGTATAAATATGGGTCATTTTTCATTATTTCAACACACCAATTTCTCAATTCTCGATTCTCTCAATTCCTATAATTCTCTCATTCTTAATTCTCTAATTCTTTAAAATTTCTTAAACAACAATTGGCAAGCTCATCTGAGAACACAATGTTAAATGTGCCAACTCAAGAGAGCGGCCCTAATATCGGTTCACGGAGAAGAGAAGTTAAGTCTTGTTCCTATGATGTTTTCAAAATTCATTTTCATTTAGACGATACTGATGAAGGTTCAATAGCAGTATGCAACCATTGTGGGGTTTCTTACAAATTTTCCGGTGGATACGGCAATATGATCAAATACCTGGAAAGACATCATGCGGTTGAATTTGGACTTGATACGACGCAAACTAAAATGGCCAAGTACGCATCATCTAGTAGAAGTACGAGTGCTTTATATTTATTTAAATATTCTGATGCTAAAAATAGAGAAGAATTTGCTAAATTAACTTGTATGGCACATCTTTTTTTAAGTTTTGGTGAAATAATTGCTTTTACTAATTACGTTCAAATGCTTTAAATCTTGTTGCATGTAGTTAGACTAGAAATACAACAAAACGTCAAATTTTAAATTATACAAAGATGGTAAAATTATTTAAATGAAACATTTAGAGATATTAAATGGCGTCTATCTATTTGTTCTGATATTTGGAGTGACCATTGGCGAACACACTTATACATGGGTGTGACTTTGTCATTGGATTGATGCATTATGGAACATGCAAAAATGACTTATTGCAATTAGAGTTTTTGATGAACAACATACTGCACAAAATATTTATAGAATGATGAAAGTAATTTTTGATGAATATGGTTTATTAGGTAAAATTTTAATAGTTGGATTTTATAATGCATCTGGAAATACTGCATCAATCACTGATATAATAGAAATATGCGAACTAAATTTAGGGGGTCATTTTTTTCATGTTCGTTGCACATGTCATGTCCTTAATTTATGTGTTCAAGATGGTTTGGAAAAATTATCACCTTTCATTGATCCTATTAAGAAAGACTTAATTGTATTTGGTCATATTCTCAAGTTAGGAGAGAATGAGCCAAGTTTTGTAAAATTAATGGTATTAAACCAATAAAATTTTCACGAGATGTTCCAACACGTTGGAATTCAACTTATTTTCTTTTATGTCAAGCTTTGCAATACAAAGATGCATTATGTAGTTTTTTTTCCTCAACATGTTCAACATATCACATTTTTTCTCAGTCAATGGGAAATTTGTGAATTTTTTTTAGAGATTTTAAAAGTTTTTAATGATGCTACAAAAATTTTCAGCGGAGTTTATTATCCTACAACACATTTATTTATTCTTGAAAGTTTGAATATTGTTGGTACTCTCGATGAGCATGTTGATAGTCGTGATCCTAATAATATTATTTTGTTTGAAGCTATTAATGTTATGAAATGGAAATGGTTGCATTATTTTAGAGACATTCCTTTACTTTATCTTATTGCTGCTGTTTTTTATCATAGATTTAAATTAGAAGGTTTGAATAGTGCTTTACCCGCTTACTATGGATATTTAGGAATATTAGATGAAACTGATATTATAAGAATAATAGCTAAAATAAAAATTGATTTAATAGAGTTATTTAATGATTATGTTAGAAGATATAACTTGCAATCAGTAGGACAATCTAGTTGTAGCGAAATGACCGTAATGCAATCAAGATTTAACGCAAGTGATCATTGGTTATTACAACGAAATAAAAAAACATAGGGATAACACGACTAATAACCTGAAATTAGATAATTATTTATCTACAAATTTTGAGTTTTCAACTGAAAGTTTAGTTAGTAAAAATTTTCAAATCCTTGAATGGTGGAACCGACATCAAAATGTATATCTTGTATTATCAATTATTGCTAAAGAGATATTTGCAGCACATGTTTCCACCGTTACGGTTGAGCAAGCCTTTAGCATGAGAGACAATATATTGGAAGTTAGATGGTCTTCATTACATCTCAGCACTCTAGAAGCAACAACATGTGTGGATGATTGGACCCGAGCTGATATGAGGCAACAAGAAGATGCCCCTGATGAATTTGAAGACTTGTTCGATAATGCATCTGCAAGTGCAAACGGAACTGGAGCTGAAGGATCAACAGACACTGATAATGATTGATAATTAAATAATTGTAAAATTACAATGGGGAAATATCTTTAAAGGTAATGGAACTACGTGAGCTTTGATTCCTCTCACCATGGATGATACATATGCAACTTAAGTTTTTAAAAATTTAAGTTCAAGCTCTTTAATTTAATAATTTATTTTTTATTTTTTTAGATATGAATTTTATTTGTAATTTAATGTAATTATGTAATGTAAGTTTATTATATAAAATCAAATTCATAATTTTAAATTATATTAATTTATCAATCTCAGTTTTTTATTTTCAATAAAGCAAAAAAAAAACGAATGAAACCGTTCCGGAACCGAACCGAACCGCCGGCCGGGTCTAGTTGGCACCATGACAAATTACAACAAAATAGGATTATATAGTTTTATTATTAAATTTATGATTTAAAATGTTATATTTTACTATATAATAATAAAATATAAAATTTCAAATTTCAAAATATCTTTTTTTTTATTAATAAAATATAAATAACCTACCAGATAAAAATCAAAATCAAAAGAACAAAAACAGACCGTACGGTTTTGAGAAAGAGACTGTTTGGTTCAACGGAGGGGAGAGATTTTAATGGAGGGGAGGGAAGTGAATAGATTTTAATTAAATATATGTTTGGTTCAAAGGAGGGTAGGGGAGGGGATGATAGAATTTTTAATTAGATATATGTTTGGTTCAAGAAGGGAGTGAAAATATTTTAAAACTAATTTACTATTTTTTCCTTGTAACCTTTTATAAATAAAATTAAAACAATATAGGCTTATATTATCTTTAAATTAAATAAAGAATAAAATTAAAATTAAAATCTCTACATAATACACACTAAAAATAAAATTAAAACAAATATACGAAAAGAGAATAAGAAGAATTGAATGGTGAAGCAAATATAAGAGGAATTTGTAATTAGGATAATTTTGGATTTTAATGTATAAGTATTGATAATTTAGTCAATGTATTTAAAATTTTAATTACTCACTTTATCTCCCCTCCAAAACCCCTCACTTTTGGAGGGGAGCTAAAATTGAATTATGAGGGATTTTACTCACATCTCCTCCCCTCCAAAAAATTGAACCAACCAAATAAAATTTAAAATAATCTTTCCCCTCCCCTCGCAAACTCAACTCTGAGACAATTAGCTCCATCACAGTGAAAGAATCTCCATTTCTTTTCATAATTTTTTCCTCTTATTGTTGTTTATTCAACCCAAAAAAATAAAACTCATAAAATATCTCGATCGATCTCTACCGATTGATTCTCTGTTCGACGTCATAGTTTCTTGAATTCAGTTTAGTACTGTACATACAAAACCACATTTAACAAAAAATTTAGATGGACTTTTACGGTCGCAAGAATACGGCTAGAAACGGGTCCCAGTCGGGCCATCAGCCACTATGGAGTCCCGCAGGCCCAGCCTCCGGCATCGAAGGTTGGTTTCTGTACTGTTGGTTGGTTTGATTCCACCGGCATTTCATTTGTCGTTTTCGGAATACGCTTTTTTTCTAGGGTTTGTTTAATTTGGTTGTGAATTAGGGTTTAAATTGCGATAAATGTAGAATCGATGTGGCAATTGGACCTGAAGGCGACTGAGTCTTACCCTCAGCGGCACGGCGTGCCGGACTGTGTGTACTACATGCGAACTGGAGTCTGTGGATATGGTGATAGGTGTCGATACAACCACCCTCGCAATCGCGCCGCGGTAATTATAATCTTTTAATTATTTGCCTACTTTTCTTGCATTATATGTTTTTGAGATGTTATCAGATTTTGCTGTGTATTTTTATTTTAAGTGATAGGAAATTACTATTTAGTGTAGTCTATTGGAAATTTGAGTGCGCTAATATAAGTATGGCGTTAATATTATTTAAATATTTGTTTGGTATATCAATAAGCTGGGGAAAAGACAAAGGCCTCAGTCCTCCCCTAGTCTATGTTGAGTCGTCATGTTTACACTACCACGAAATGAAGGCTCTGTCTTATTCTGTGCCACACCATGTGAAATTTGTGATTGAATTGTGGATTTTGTATCATTTCTTTTACTTCAGTCTTCGACGGCTACTGAAGCCAGCTATTGTGTGAATTGGGTTGAACTCTTTTGTCTGGTTTTAATGTTGCTTAGGTTGAGGCTGCAGTAATGGCTACAGGGGATTACCCAGATCGGCCAGGGGAACCCCTATGTCAGGTACAAGGTCAAAGCAGTGCCTTTGGAAAATATACTGAGACCTTATCTATTTGGTTTTGGTTATTATTTATACTTTGTGAAGGTTGTTTACTTTTTTGTCAGTTTTACTTGAAAACTGGAATCTGTAAATTTGGTGCATCCTGCAAATTCCACCACCCAAAACATTCAGGTGGATCAATGAGTCATGTTTCTCTGAATACATATGGATACCCGCAACGACCGGTTTGAATTCTTTTTAATTTTTTATCTTGTAGAATTAATGATAAGTCATGTTTGAATTTTGACAAATATCAGTGACAGTATGCTCACTTGTATAAGTTGTGTTTGTTGTCAGGGTGAGAAAGAGTGCTCCTACTATTTGAGAACGGGGCAGTGCAAATTTGGTATGACTTGTAAATTCCATCATCCTCAACCAGCTGGCACATCATTGCCGGCATCTGCACCTCAGTTTTATCCGTTGGTGCAGTCTCCTTCAGTTCCAATGGCTGAACAGTATGAGGGGGCATCCGCCAGCTTGAGGGTGGCCAGGCCTCCGCTTTTAGCTAGTTCTTATGTGCAAGGGGCTTTTGGCCCAGTGCTCTTTTCCCCAGGAGTAGTTCCTTTTTCAGGCTGGAGTCCCTACTCGGTATTATATGATTTTTTTTAATATGAGATATTACCAAAAACTTGTGCATTTGTAATGCTGTCATTGGCTGGCTTGGTGTAGGCACCTGTAAGTCCTGTGCTATCTCCTGAGGCACAACCTGCAGTTGGAGCTACTTCTCTATATGGACTACAACAACTATCTTCTTCAATGCGTGCACTCGCAGGGCCTCATACCTCCTTGCCCTCACCTGCTGGTCCTTCAAGTAGTGGCCAGAAGGAACAATCATTTCCAGAGAGGCCTGGTGAACCTGAATGCCAGTATTTTTTGAAAACCGGGGACTGTAAATTTGGATTATCTTGTAGGTATCATCATCCTCGGGATAGAGTTGTGCTAAGAACAAACTGTGCCCTCAGCCCACTTGGTCTCCCTCTGCGTCCGGTATGAATTTACACAGTTTTTTTTTCTATAATGCTCCATATTGGAGGTTCGTGATCTCGGTACACAATTACCCATTGTTGATCTGCTTAATAGAGACTATAGTCTGGAGACTTCTTTTTAATATTTATTTTTTCATCTAAGGTTGAAAATAGGATTGTTTCATGATGTTTAGTAATGTGCAAGGTTTGTTTCATGTATAAGTATAAGTCTTCATTTTATCACTTATGTGTATTTTCCAGTCACGTTGATAGTCTGAAGACTTCTCTTTTATATTTATTTTTTCATCTAAGGTTGAAAAGGGGATTGTTTTATGATGTTTAGTAATGTGCAAGGTTTGTTTCATGTAGAAGTATGAGTCTTCATTTTATCACTAATGTGTATTTTCCAGCAATGTTTAAAAATCGTATAACGCCTCGAGGCGGTCGGCCTTTGAGGCGCGAGGCGGACCGCCTTGAGGCGGCGAGGCGAGCGCCTCAATTCGAACGACAAAAAAAAAAAATATATATATATATATAAATTAATGAAATAATAATTCTTGATTAATAATAAATTTATTATAAATATTTAGTAATTTAATAAATTAATAATTAATTATTTTAATTAAGGATATTTTTGTAACTTATTTTTTATTTAAATATTTATATTAAATAATTTTATTGTTAATAATAAATTAATTTGATATCATTCACAATTAATATTTTTTTTTAAAAATCACAATTAATGTTGTATAATGATATTAAATATGATTATTTTTCATTAAAACCATATTAGAGCCAACCATAATGTTGAATTTGAATTGTATCAAGAATCCACTTTATGTCGATCTACACCTAATGCTTAATGTGACAATAAATTTAAAGAAAACAAAAGGCATATTAAATTGACGAAATGAAATTGACCAAACGATGACGTTTTGGAGCCTTAAAGACGAAATGAAATGGACCAAATGAAATTGAGAAGAAATGAAATTGACCACATGACGATGTTTTGGAGCCCCCAAAACGTCGTCGTTTTGAAGGCAAAAATCGAAAAAAAAAAAAGGGCGCTGTGAGTGAGGCGGCCGCCTCGTGCCGCCTCACGTCGATTTGGCGCGAGACAGACTGAGGCGGCCACCTCACGCGGTGTGAAGCGGCGAAAATTTGAAAACCGAAGGCGGCGCTCTTCACCGTATTTTTAAACACTGTTTGCCAGTCACGTTAATATGATTCACCATATATTTGTAAAATGAAAATAATCCATCGTGTATCGATGTTCTCTAAAATGGTTTATGTTATTGAACCAATAGGTATGTTCTGTTTGTTTTTGTGTTACAATGAAGACCAGTACATTTGGGAATGTATGGTTATTTCGGTGACAAGTACCAATGTTTGGAACAACATACTCGTATTGCACAAATAAAAATTTGTAGATTTAACCATCTCTTAATATAATCATCAAGCTTGTAATATATAGCTATTATTCTTGCATTCAATGTTTAAAAATACGGTGCGGCGCCTCGAGGCGGTCGGTCATTGAGGCGCGAGGCGGACCATATCGAGGCGGAGAGGCGGGCGCCTCGATCAAAGAAGAAAAAACAAAAGCAGAAGAAGAAAAATAGAGATGGAAGAAAACAGGGGAAAGAAAAAAAAAATTCTTAACAGGGTTTTACACATCATAGGCCCAAAGCACAGGCCCAAAGCCTTACAAAAACAGGGGAAGAAAAAAATAGAGAGAAGAAAAAACAAAAACCAATGTTTAAAAATACGGGGCGGCGCCTCGAGGCGGCCGGCCATTGAGGCGCGAGGCGAAGCTCCTCGAGGCGGTGAGGCGGGCGCCTCGATCCGGAAATCGGAAAAATAATCCAAAATACATTAATTTCTTCATAATTCATAGTATGTTCAAAAACCTATTGATAAGTAATCCAAAATACATTACTTTCATCATAATTCATAGTATGTTCAAAAAATTATTGATAACTAATCCTTCCAATTACATCCACACAATGCACCAACAAATTCCAATTACACAATGCACTCCTTCCAGGCTCAATGCACCAACAAATTCCAATTACATCCACACAATGCACCAACAAATTCCAATTACACAATGCACTCCTTCCAATTACATCCACACAATGCACCAACAAATTCCAAATTCCAATTACACAATGCAACAAATTCCAATCAAAAGGAAACAGTGACTGAAAATAAGTAAGCAGAGGAGAAGCAGACGAGAAGCAAACAAATAAATAAGTAAAATCCTAAAGCAGACGAGAAGCAAACCGAGAGATGATGATGTAAAGCAGACGACGAAGCAGACGAGACGCAAAGCAGACGAGAAGCAGAAACCGAGCAGAGGAGAAGCAGAAACCGAGCAGAGGCCAGAGAGAAGCAGAAACCAAAAGAGAGTAGAGGCCAGAGAGAGACGAGACGCAAAGCAGACGAGAAGCAGAAACCGAGCAGAGGCCAGAGAGAGACGGGAAGCAAAAACCCTAAAGCAGAGGCGGGATATCAAATGGGTTCCTTCTTTTTTTTTTTTAAATAACGATGCCAAAACGACGACGTTTTGGTCTGATTAGGGAAAAAAAAAAAGAGGGGGGTCACCGATGAGGCGGGCGCCTCATCGGTGAAAGGCGGCCGCATCAGTGGTTAGCGTATAAGGCGGCCGCCTTGAGGCGCCGACGCCGTGAGGCGGTGCGAGGCAGCCGCCTCGAAACGTATTTTAAAACACTGACAAAAACAGAAGAAGACAAAGACGAAGAAGAAGACGAAGCCAAGAGACGACGAAGACGAAAGACGAAGACTAAAGATGAAAGACGTCGATTACAAAAAGAAAAAGAAGCAGAGATGAAGATGAAAAAACTAGAAGCGCACCTGTAAACTTCGGTTAACTTCCCCATTCTCTCTCTTCTTCTCTTTCTGTAAATTTCTCTTTTTTTCTGTAAACTTCCTCTTCTTCTCTTTCTTTCTGTAAACTTCTTATTCTTCTTCTTTCTGTAAAGTGTAAACTTCTTCTTCTTCTTCTCTTTATTCTCTCTATTCTCTCTTTTTTTTTTAAAATTTCTTCTTCTTCTTCCTCGATATTCAATAGAGCCTTAATTTTCACAGCAGCGAGTGAGGCGGCCGCCTCACGCCGCTTCTCGCTGCGTCGGCGCGAGGGGGCTGAGGCTGCCGCCTCACGCGGTTAGAGGCGGCAAAAACGGGCTTAGGCGTCTTAGGCTGCCGCCTCGATGCGCCGACGCCGAGAGGCGGCGCCTCAATATGTTTTTTTAAGCACTGCTTGCATTGATCAATCCATTGTTTATCTGTTATTAAATTTATTTTCCTTGCTGCATTTTTGAGACTTTTAGATTTACTAAGTGAATTGATTTCGTAATTCAAAGAAAACTATAGTAGAAAAGTATCTTCTAGGGTGTAACCTTCTTTATCTCATCACAACCTCGTAAGTAGAGAGCATATCCCTGAGTTGGCATGACTAAAAGAGAATGAGGTTAACTTAGAGATGCTTTAGGAATTAATTTTCTTACAGATGCTCTTTAATCTGAAGATGCAGTGTTTGCTAATCAATATGCCTGACTTTGGATTTTGATGTAAAAACATTGTGATATTTCATCAACTACTGAGCTTCTGCATTTTTTTCAATGTTCTGTTCAGTATTGATACCTTGAACCACTTGTGTATAACCTATGAAGATGCTGACTCTTTAGTAGTCGGTATGTTGCCTTGTGAATAGTTGTTTTATTTATGATTCTTTTCTTTCCTCTTGAAAATCAGGGGGCACAGCCTTGTACTTTCTTCTTGCAAAATGGGTGCTGCAAGTTTGGGGCCACTTGCAAATTTGATCATCCAATGGGAACAATGAGATATAGTCTATCAGCTTCATCTCTTGCAGAAATGCCTGTGGCTCCCTACCAAGTTGGGTCTTTGCTATCCACTCTGGCCCCTGCATCCTATTCTTCTGATCTGCGGCCTGAATTGGTGTCTGGATCCCAAAAGGATTCAAGCAGAATTCCTTCTTCTGGAAGCACCTCCAGTGGTTCAGTTGGTTTAATCTTCTCTCAGACTGGGTCTCTTCCCCTTTCTGATTTGCAACTTTCAGGTCAGAGTTCTGTTCCCTTGAGTAGTAGCAGAAGCACAAGGCAAGATGTTGAAGTTCGACGTTCAGGTTGATGTATAACGTAAAAGTAATTAGTCATTATCTCATGAGGATGTGGTTTCACCAGGCCTTTATATTTTTCCTGTTAATATATATCAGTAAATTATAGTCAACTGTGCAAAGTTTACTCGTCTTGTCAAGCCTTTCCAGTGAAGTCAATCTGGTTTATGTTGCTTGTCTTATATGACCATTTAAATAAGCTTCAATAGAGAAACACCATTTGAATACCTCCATTTCTCTTTCAAATAATTGCAAAAAAAAGCAGCCTATCAGGTCAGACTCTTCAACTCTGAATCTTTGCACCAATTTGTCACAATCCATTGTGCAATTGCAATACCCAGTTCCACAAATTGCTCACCTGTGGTATTACTTTGCTTTCAATTCATGCCTTTGTCTTATGAATGCAGATAGACTTCCAATTTTGTAATAACTAAGCTGATCTGTTTGATTTCTAAGGGGTAGGTCATACATGGAGGATGTTTTTGAAGGCTCCAATTAGGCATCTTATAGCAATTGATTACAAGAAGATACAAGAGAATTTGTATACTAGGCTTTATTGGATGGATTGAGAAGGCATTTCTATAAATTTGTCTCATTTCTTTATTGATTTATATGTACGAGACATTATGGCAACTTGGGAACTATATATATTTGGTTACTATTGTTGTGAGATATCAGGTAACATTACTCATGTTCAATTTTTTTTTTTAGTTGGAGATGAGAAAAGTTTTCAAGTTCTCAAGGGATCTATGCTGTATCAAATCCGACCCGATACAATATATTTTTATTATTTCTCAAAAATTTTATTAATTTTCTAAAATCTTTATTAATTTTTTAAGTTTTTACTATTTTTTCATTTTTTTATTACTTTTGTTGTCTTGAAATTTTATATGTATGACAAGTTTCGGGATATAAAATAGGGAATATTTGTCTCAAAATAATTAATACATAAATTTTTAAGCTGACCCGTTCTGTGACCTGTATGACCCGACTTGATCCATTCGAGTTTGGGTTCGGTGACCCATATGATCCGACCCGATCGGGTTTCATAAAATTGAAAAAATATTCAATACGACCCGTGAACACCTCTAACGAGATTTGCAAGTTATGCAAATATAATGGTCGGTGCTGTTAATGTTGGCACATATGAGTATCTGTGGTTTGATCTTTGTCAAGTAGTAAGATGCCGTTCTCATTTTGAACTAATTGATATACTGAAGTTCACCATGTTTATGAAACATCAGCAGCCCCACGCTTGTGAGAAAGAGTATAATATGATAATGCGATTCAACAATTGCCTCTAGTATAAGAAAGGGAAGCACAATATGGCAATCCAGTTGAGAAGACAGTCCCGTGTTAGTATAAAAAAACTTTGAGTAACGCGGTGGTCAATTGTTAAATTACTATTTGTTTACCACGAGTTCGAACTATAAAAATGTAGGGGTGGCAAAACGAAATGACGAATCGAATTTGTATCGAATTCTAAACGAATCGAATCAAAATATGATGAATTCATATTCGATTCATTTAATAAATGAATCATAATACTAAGATTTGTATTCGGTTCGTTTATTAAACGTATCAAATATGAATATTCGTTTAGTCATAACATTATTCAATGACATAAATTATCATAATTTATTTAGATTTATTCTTCATAACATATACATATGAAATACGTAATTAATAGATTTACTAAAAATGACTCACCAAATATAGATGATATTATTTTTCTATGGTAATTAGCAATAACTTCTCGAATTTTAATTGAAAAATAAAATTAACTATTAAAAGAAAATAATAAAACGAATTCTAATTTAATAAACGAATCGGATCGAATTAACCCACTTTTTAAACGAATCCATTTTTTCAAACTCATATTCGCTTTAAAGTTATAATATCCCGAGTTTTTCGGAACAATGCTGGAAGGAGTCTGAATTAAAGTTAAGGATCTGGAACGGGATGGTGTTCGAAAATAAGAGTTTATGTGTTGGAAAATAGGTCGAGATGTTTTTAAGTGAAGCTTATTTGCGTTGGAAAACGCGTGATTTCGAGAATCGGTTACGCGATTTTTGTTTATATCGTTATAAGCATAAAAGTTTTTTGTATCTGCTATAAAATAGCAAACGAACTCCAATTGAGCTGATTCTTAAACCATTAGACTCGTTTTTTTGAGACGAACAATTTTTGTGTTGATCACTTTTTGAAATTTGCATCACAAGGGCTTCCAAAATGTGAATTTTCGAGAAAGTCCTATGGTAGAGACCTAATTGCAATTTCGCGAGGCTCTAAACCTAAATTTCAGAAATTTTTCTTTAAATACTCAATAGTATCTTGTAATTTCAGAAAACGCATAACCTCACAACACTCTCCACTCGACCCCCCAGCCCCAAAAAATTTTGGTCGACGGGTTAGAGGGGTGCATCAGCCACCCCTTTATCTTGTGGTGGCAGGCAACAGCCCCTAGGACGCCGGAGAATGACGAAGAAGAGAGAGAAACGCGTGTGAATGGGTTTGTCAAGCCTGGATCGTCGTTTCGTTTCACAGCCCGAGCCACTCTATAAATCGAAGCTCTCGGAGAGTACTACAAGTTGGCAATGATGGTTTTTCCATTTTGTGCACGGTTGCACGCAAATCGAGAAGTAAAACAAATGGTGAATAGTAACACCGAATGAGCAGTATCTCCGATCAGAATTTCATCGATTTCAGCACGTTCATAGGATCGCTTGGAGTCCGTATATACCCTCGAAATCTCGGTAAGACCTCTCGGTAAAATTCGCTAATTTCAAATTTATCGCTTAATGTTCGAATGTATCCATTAGCTTCGTAGAGTACCATAATGATATAAATTGAATCGTTTGAGCATGAGTATATTGAATTTGTGTATTGACCGGTGCTTACACACGCGTATAACGCAAGCGCATGTATCGTTCAAGTAGTATAAAAAGTATCGATCCCACGATGACTTAATATCTAATCTATTAATTTTATGAGGTCAAATGATTACTAGTATCTAACAGGTTGTTTGATTGATTTGAAAAGGTGATGATTCTAAATTTAAAAACAAGTAAATTAAATTGTTCGAAAGTAGGTTTAAGAAAATTCAATATTAAAAACCATCTAGGGTTGTGATTTCTTTGCAATATCATTTTAAAGATGAAGTGGTTATCTTATAGTTGGGTAAAATATTGATTTATTAACCTGGAACACTAAATTATGTAAAAGCCTCTTCCGATGGTCAACTACAAATATCCAGTATAACCCAATTGAACCATATGTCTATGCCAACCAAATTACCTGGATTCATTAAGATTAAGTTCCAATTATGGCTACCCCCGCCCGACAGGTATATTCCTATCCTGTAAGGAAACCTATTAAAGGGTTATCTATCCTCAAGGAAGATCGTGGGCTATTGAGTCTAAGGTCTTAAACTTAAAATCCCTATATCTAGTTCATTTTAAGTTTACCAGTTCAATTTTATTAATGGCCAGTTAATAAAAAACATTAAAATTAAGACTCAATAAATAAACCTTTATATTACCCAAACTATAATTTAACCCCTTATAAACCAGTGATATTGGATTTCATCACAACCCCAGATAACTGGCTTAGTTACGACACATATTTACAAGTAGTAAAAAAATAAAAGACATAAAGTAAAATACTAAAAATTAAATACTGAAAAGTAAAGTTGTTGAAAAGTAAATAAAGTAAAAGTAAAAGTAAAAAGTAAAAGTAAAAAGTAAAAAGTAAAAAGTAAAAAAAATAAAAATAAAAGTAAATTACTGAAAGTAAATTGCTGAAATTAAATAAAGTAAAAGTAAAATAAAAGAAAATGCTGGGGTTAGAGGATCAACTTTTATTACTACTATTTTAGATATCTCCCTTAATATAATATATTAACTTTGCGTGATAATTACCAACCAGCCATATAGGCGATATCCTGATTAAGTCAAATTAATAATTAATTACCAACCGACCAACCAGGCGGTATCCATACTTAGTCAGGTTAAAACCAATTTATAATAAATTTCCAACCGGCCAATATAGCGGTATCCTCATTAAGTCAGGTTTTAAATAGTTTATATTTTATATTTAAGGGAGATTAATCTAGATAGCAATAATAAAAGCTTTACCTTTTACCCCAGCAAGGGGGAGTTACCTCCTCATTGCTTGAAAAATAAAAACTGCAAAAGTAAAGAAAGAAAAGGTTTGTGCGTAAAAGTAAACTGCGGAAAGTAAAAACTGAAAAGTAAAGAAAAGAAAGTGCGAAAGCGGAAATTAATTACTGGAAGCTGTAAATAAACAAACAAGATACAATCTTCTTATTTATTCATTAGGAATTTTCAAAGAAGAAAGTATGAAATTTACAAATGAAATGGCTTGATATTTATAGGCAAAATTTTGCCTCAATCAAATCATCCATCAAATTCTCCACCAAATCCATTATTAATTTCTCCACTAATTACTCCACCAAATCCATTATTAATTGCTCCACTAATTGCTTATCATGTTTGGTGGTGATTTGATAATTTTTATAATTTATTTATTAATTTATTTTTTGCTTTGAAAATGATTGAAAATGACTTTAATAATTACACACAACACACTGCTGGGTGGTTAATCAATTTCGGTCATGAAATCTTCAGAATTATAAATTATTTTGTCTTTCAAAGTTGTAGCTCTTCGAGTCTTCTTTAATCTGACACTTGAATCAGCTCAATCCGATATCAGAGTGAAAAGTTATGCCCATAATACGACAGATGCGCAAAACTGGAATTTCCAAAACTGCACTTCGTTAAAACGCCCTTTCAAGTTTCCAATCTCCAAAATTAATATGTCAAGTCCAATTGTTACCCTTATTTGACCCACATTTTCGTCTTAAATGATTTCATTGAGTCCCAATATTATTTTATCTGTAAAATAAACTAAAACACATCAAAACGTTCATCAAACCCCGAGAAACTAAACAAAATATTAAGTAAAAGGGGCGGTAAATATTGATATATTTTCCGCTCATCATGTATTTGGTAGAATTCAAGTGAAAATGAAACGAATTGGATCGATCCGATAGATTATGTAAGTTTCCTGTAAAAGTGGCCTTACGTGTATTGATGTGTTTGTGATTGTAATGATAGATATGAGATATATATGATGATACAATAATGTTTAGATGAATTTCGATTGGTTCAGAGGGTTCAGGACCCACCCGTAGCGTTTGTGGAAATTTTTTCGAAAGATTTTCAAAAAATACGTAAACAGATGATTTAAGTTAACTGGTGGCTTAGATTAGTGTAGACACTGCATTTTTGCATAAGCCCGATGACGAGCCTCGTATGGAAGCACTACCTGAAAAGTTACGGAAGTTGTGGGAAATGAATGTCGGAAGGAAAGAAAACCTCCAAAATTAACCACATCGGATTCGAACTCGCTAGCCCGCCTTAGATTCACTAACTCAGTTTTTGTTTCAAATCTTAGCCTCGGCCCAAAAACCCTACAACCCATGAAAGCCAATCCATGCAGCACACGGCCAAGGCCCACACAAAGCCCACCATACACGCCCAAACCTTCCAAAATAAATAAAATCCCATGCAAAACACATGTCAAAATTCCCTCAAATCACCTTCCAATTTAAAGAGATTGTGAATCTCATCCTCACCAAATTTAGAGATTTTGTTCCCTAAATAAATTAAATAAATATCTCCTATATTTGCATGATTTATTTCCTTGCATATGAGATCCCTTGTCACTATAAATTAGAGGCTTGACCAAACCCTAAAAGGGGACCTTTTTTCTTACACTTGAAGACACACACACACGGCTCTCCTTCAAAACACACACACAGATCTCCTTCAAAAACACACACACACGGCTCTCCTTCAAAAACACACACACACGACAACTCATCAAAAAAAGGACAACCCTCACCGAACAAAACCACAACAAAACCAACCACAAAATGCAACCCTCACCGAACAAAACCACAACAAAACCGACCACAAACTGTAACTCTCACCGAACAAAACCACAACAAGCCAAACCAACAAAAACAAACCATTGATCGAAACAAACAAATAACCCTTCAAGTAGCAGCCCCTGACCGAAACAAACAACAACAAATAACCCTTCAACCAACAGCCCCATAACCGAACAAACAACAACAAATAACATGTTGGGGTTTTGGGCGATAGGGCGCAGCGGAAGCGCTAGTCTGGGCGAAATCGTATTTTAAAACTTTTTCAAAAACACAGAATAAATTATTCAATATCTAATATGAATAATTTATTCATATTTCACCTAAACCAATTTATTTAATATCAAATATTAACATAAACATAGTTGAAACTCGCGAAACTTTTACGAAAATGGTTTTTCCGTAAAATTACCTAAAACACATTTTTGACCGAACCGACTACCCGACACTTATGGAAATTGCCCATGTCAGATCCAATAGTGTCGGGGCAGTTCATGGGCTGCCCAAACAGTGACGGAATCACTGTTTTCACAGCTGTCACCCGGTTGACTCAAATCCACCCGGTAACGCCGTTTTTGGCCGTTTTTGCTTATTTCAAGTCGGAAACACTTTCCGGAAATTGTGCCAACTCCCAAAACGCATCCATTACATTCGTATGACATCAAAAATATCACATAATTTCCAGTTTTAGCAGATCTGATCTGCAGAACCGTAATTACCCATTTTCATGCTTTTAATCCAAAATTCCAAGATTAATCAAATTAATCAACGCACCAAAACAAGTCACCACACATATGAATCACTCTAGAACAATTCTAGGCATAAAATGAGTGGCTTTTACACTCTAGAATGGTAACTTTGTGTTGGGGTTTTATTGGGAATCATAAGGTTAGCGCAGCGGAACAAGGAAAAACGATTTCTCCGATTTCAAAATTTTTTCTTAGAACAATTAAATAAACTTATTTATTTAATTAACCAATACTTAAATTATGAAATATAACCTAAGAAATCATATTTCTTTTAATTACAAAATTACCCCAAACTTTTACAAATTAAATATTTTGGTTTTTTAAAATATGTCAATTACATATTTAATTAATTCCAAATTAACCCAAAATTTTGTTTTACAAGTTTTGCAACAAAACCAGAATATTTTCCAGAATTGCACCAACGGCCCAGTTTTTTTCTGGAATTTGCGAAACAGCCCCTAAACTTTAATTAATTGCAATTTGGCCCAAAATGCTCAAAACACATCAAGATCAAATCCAATTAATCCCAAATTTTACATGCATCAAATATACATCAAATTAAAGCTTATATATGAAAAGCCCCAAAATTTGAGTAGGTTGTGAACCCTAATTTCATAAATCACTCAAATTGGCAATTTACACTAAATTACTAAAATTCAATACTTTAATCTTCAAACTACTACACCAATTAATTCTCACCATCATGAAATTAATCAAGAACAATTCTAGGCTAATTATGAATGGCTAATTAACTCTAGAATAACAACTTTAATTTTCTAATTAATTTATTAAGCTTGATTACATTAATAAGCAAATAAATTAATTCTGCATGCTTAAACACATCCAACAAACATCCAACAAATTTAATTACTAACTAAAAGAGTAGAGACATGATCTTAACATCCCCTTTGAAGCTAAGAAATATTGAAACAATTTTCATGAAGAAGAAGAAGTGAAATTACTTACAAAAACAAAGTTTTGCTTTGATTTATTTTCTTTTTCCTTTTGCTCTCAATTCTCTCTTTTGCAATTTTTGTTGAAGTTGTCTAAGTGTTGAAAATGAAACAAAACCAATTTTTGTATCACCCACCACCTTGGCCGATTTTTTCAACATTAAAGCAACAATTACTTTAATTTTTTGTATTTATATAATTGGCACACATTTTGCATATAATAAATTATCACTTTAACTTTAATAAAGTTGCAAAAATGTGTTCCAATTACATCAAGCCATTTCTCACTTAATAAAGTAGAAATCATTACTTAAGATATTTATTTTATAAATTAATTTAATTATTTAACAATTAAATAATTAATTAATAAATATAAATATCTAAAATATATGTATTATATTTACATTAAATATCTCAAATACATATATTAATGATATAATTCAAATATCAAAATTTGATATTTTATTAATGTGTATTTAATAAAATCAAGTATTAAATAAAATACACATCAATATTGGAAATGACCGATAGGTCCCGATTGCATGTATTTTTCGTTTAACCGTTAAACGAGTTATAAATAATCAATATTATTCATAACAATTGCCTTAGTGCTCTACGAGTAAATTTCATTAGTGAGACTCTAGATTCAGGCATATCCGTCACGAAATCAAATTACGTGTCCATAATTCACCCATCCGTAAATTATGACGAACAATGATAAACTCACTGAATCATACAGGTCGAGGTCATTGCATACGTATAATCCCTCCATCACAGGTATCCAGATTAATCCAGAGATATAGATACAAACGTCAAATCTCTATAGATATAATCACGTCGACGTTTTTATTAGCAATCCCTCAAATAACACTTAGAACTAATTTCTACAGTGTACCACGGGCCCATGGATTTAACAGATTGCTAATTCCATATTGAATACCTATACTCCGTACACAGAGCTGACAGATCCAATCTTGATAACACACAGGATATCCTGAGCATCAGTCCACACCCAACGAACAGGCGGAGGTCTGATCTAAATAGATCGGTGACGTGACTGCCATCTAAGTGTGGATGATAACTCAGATATCCACAGTGGTATCTCAAGTCAAAGAATCACTATGCTCACTCAACCCGAGAAGATTCTTATTGACGTTGGTGTACCATCCATTAAGAATCTTCGGTGAGT
Source organism: Zanthoxylum bungeanum (assembly GCA_019454045.1). Classification (NCBI taxonomy): domain Eukaryota; kingdom Viridiplantae; phylum Streptophyta; class Magnoliopsida; order Sapindales; family Rutaceae; genus Zanthoxylum; species Zanthoxylum bungeanum. The sequence continues at coordinate 114,045 of SKCR01026504.1, forward strand.
CGTTCAGTGTTTATCCGCTATAAACACCTACACGTCTATACGAGTCTCCAAGACTCATGGTTCACTGAGAAACCATCGGAATCCAAGATTCCAATATACGACATCTACCAGTCTCTACGGGTTTACTTTACTGACCAAGTAGTGTAAACCTTGACCGAGAACTGTCTAAGAATGACAACGTCATGATACAACTCAATGTTAGTTGTGACGCTTTTGCAACTGTATCATAACTAATCATTCTAAGGTCAGTTACGTCTTTACCATATAAAAGAATAAGTTATATAAAAGAAATTGTTCATTTTATTCATAATAAAACGTTACATTAGTATATACATATAAATACATAATAAAATTGGCGCTCGGAGCACCAACCCTAACACTTTGCTGTCCTACAATAATTGAATAAAATTGGATGCTAATTACATTAATTCCAACCAATTTCTACTTCACACATGCATTTTACTTCCAATCTATCCACTACAACCAAAAGCCCCAAATATTCAACTAGTAAAGAAAATCCTAAAATCATTTTAGGAAAACAAGAACAAGAAACAAAAATTTCTAGGCTCAAGAGTGTAAAGAATTACCTTTAATTCTCTTTTCCTAAGCTTAATTTCTTGTTTTTCTTCACTTTTAGGGCTTGAATCATCAAAGAAAATGGAAACCCATTTTCTTAAGAGTCTTTCGGCAGTAGCATCACTTTAGCTTAAGAAGAAAAACAATTTTTTGCTTCTTTAAAGAAGTTAACGAGAGAGAGAGAGAATAAGCATTTATTGTCCTTTTTTTTTTCTTTTCAATTTATAATGACCGAAATTGGTCATTAAAATAGGGCATTAATGTCTTATATATATTTAATCACATTAAATTCATATTACTTTTTATTATCCAATCAAAATTGGACATAAATAAAGTGTATTCTAAAGCCATGCCAAGTGTTCCAATCCTTTGTCACCATATATCATATGCATAATGACAATTGGATAAAGTTAGAAAATTTAATTATTTAATTATTTAAATATTAAATAATTAAACAATTAATTTACACAAATATATGTATTTTTATTTACATTAAATAATAAATACATATATTTATGGCATGTGTCAAAATCTCATTTGACAAATAATTAATGTGTATCTAATCGTATTATGTATCAAATACAAATACACAATAATTATTAGCGGACAAAACCCTTTAATGCATGTGTTATCGTTTAACCGATTAAATGATCCGAATTAACTCACTTAATCCGGTGAAGTATTATGAATAATCCATATTATTCATGTCGAGTTGCTCAAGTGCTCAACGAGTACACTTCATATTGTGAGACTCTCTAAGTTTAGGTTTATCCGTCACGAAATCCAATTTCGTGTCCATAATCCACCCACTCATGGAATATGACGACCACAGATAATCTTGCTAAACTATACAAGTCGAGGTCACTGCATATGTATAATCCCTCCATCACAGGCTATCCGTATTATACCTGGGGTATAGATGAAAACGTCAAACCCGTTCGGTATAATACATTAGACTTTCAATTTACGATCTCGAAATAACACTCGGAACAAATTTCCGATGTTATACCACGACCATGGATTTACTAGATCGTAAACACGTGCTGGATGCCTATGCCCTGTACACAGGACTGGCGGATCCTATCTTGATACACACAGGATATCATGAGCTTCAGTCCACACCCAACGAACAGGCGGAGGTCTGATCATGAATAGATCGTTGACGTGACTGCCATCAAAGTGTGGAGGATAGCTCACATATCCACAGTGGTATCTTAAGTCGAATGACCACTATGCTCGCTCAAATCGAGAAGGTTCCTATTGACGTTGGTGTACCATCTATTAGGAAACCTTAAGTGAGTCGTTCAGTGTCTTATCAAATAAACACCTACATGTCTATACGAGTCTCCTAAGACTCATGGTTCACTAGGATAAACCATCGGACCAAGTCATGATATACGACATGTACTGGTCTCAGCGGATTTTACTAACCGACCCGTGTTAGCAAATCTTGACCAGGAACTTTATTTAAGGATATACAACTAATAATGCGCTTCCCAATGTCAATTACAAACTACGTTGTAACTGCGCACTATACTGCAAATCCTAGGGTCTTTGTCTAATATGCACGTATCACTGAACCAGATTCAGTTTCAATCTAATCGAGATTAGATCGAATAAGTGTATAAAAGACAAGGGTGCTACCAGTAAATTAGTAATATTATGGAAAATTGAACCGCTCGTATTAATGAATTGAACCGCTCGTATTAATGAATTGAACATAAATACGATCCGGATTGGCACTCAGAGCACCAACCATAACAATTTCTCCCACTTGCTCTAGTGTCTATCAATGGTATCATGTACACATCTCAATGTGTATCGCATACTCATGGCCCTCAAGAGCTCACCAGCACTCAAGAGGTAGGAACCAACAAGTAAGTTTGCTTTAACTAATCGAGTCTGTCCAACAAACCCAACCGTTTTCCTTAGCTAGCATCATTCATATTTTGTAGAATCCAAATTCCACATTAAAATGACTCAGACGCTATATCAGTATTGTGCTATAGCTACTAAGTTGTCTATGTATTTAGAAATCAAATCCAAATACTTTGAGACAACCGCAAGCACTTTACTAATATTAAAACTTCTAATCTATGAGGTCACTATGCAACTTTATAAGTCAATACTTCAAAAGTTGCAACTGATTCCACTAATATAGTAGAATCAATA
>SKCR01026505.1:0-212083 GCA_019454045.1 Zanthoxylum bungeanum
TACCTTCTCATCCAGTGATTTGAGAAACAGTTTCATGTAAACTTTCTAATAAAGGGTAATTTGTCTCATCAAATAATGAGAAACAATTCGGGAGTTTACTTCTATCCATAGTTAAAGGGTCAATGATCGAAGTTAGATGCTCTAATACCAATTAAAAATATGAAATCGTTTAGCCAGCACCGTTCTACTCTATATGGTACAGTACTTGATGCATAAAACTTTGTTTAACAGTGAAAATAACCTCATGGATAAAAGGAAAGAATGATACTGAAATATACATATATTTTTTTAACATTAAAAATCTAACTACTAAATCACCCGATTCGGACTTAATTATCCCTGTACTGAAATTTACACCTTAGAAATATCAAACTTATATGATATTATGATCTCACCCATACAAATTATATTTGATTTGATTCATAGACTGACGGAGTTAAGGTGAACAAATAGACCGAACTTTGAAAACCCCTCTAAAATTTTAAGTTTATTTATTTAAATTTAAATTTAATAAAAACATAATAAGAGTTTAATAAATTAGATTTTACTAAAATTTCAACAACAACAAAAAAAAAAAAATAATAATAACCACTTAAATTGAAAGATAATTTTTTAAAATCCATTTATCCACTGTCCGAGTGCTGTTTTCTGTCACAGCTTGGAAATACAAATTTCATTTTCATACCGCTTGACAGAAATACAAAAGGAAGGAGAGGGGGAAAAGCATTTCTATTGAATGTAAAATTTAAATTTTAAAACAGAAACAGAATAAGCCTACTCGACATTAGAAATATTGGGAAGAAAAAAGAAAATCATAACAGTTAGAGAACTGCCATAGGCCCATAACATTGAACAACTGGTCAATTATTAATAAAGTATTTTTTTGATCTTAAAAACTGGATTCATTTCAACAAGAACAGCACGGACTCATATGAGTAGGGTTCAAACCCTAAAATTCTTTTTTCTGTATTTTATCAACCGAATTAACTGAAATTTTATCAACCGGATTAACTGGCACCCCCAAAACAACACCCAACATGTAATCATAACTTTGAAACCACAAAGATTTCCAATAATTTACAACTAAACAAACGCTAAGATACTTTGACAATTGAAATGGTACGACTGAAAGAGGTGAAAGAGAGTAATGTAATCATCAAACTCAACACAATGCAAATTCCAAACCAGAAATGATAAGACGATTAAATAAGAATGAAATCAGTCTTCAGAAACCCAGTAACCTTTTTCGTAATTCTTTCATTTTCCCCCATGTATGAAGAAACCCATTTGAGGTTAAAACACAATCCGTGTTAATATCTTCAAATACACGACCTGGCTTAACTGCACTTCTAGGAGAGGATTTCAGAAAACATGGTTGTTAATCAGCATTAGATTCTCCTCTTAAGAGAGAGGCAGTGTCTGCAAATTACTGGAACATTGAGGGTAAAAATACCAGTTGGGTCAGCTGAAAGCAATCTTAAATACAATTCCAGCACATATCAAAGTTCGTGTCAAGAAACAAGAATTTACCAGAATGTGCTGGACACCTTCATGGCTGATCCTCATCAGACCTGGACTGTGTGAAACGTCGCCGTCTCCTTGGGATTGGAGATGTATCGTCACCCACATCACTAAATATATGCAAGTCGTCATCATCATCCTCATCCTCATCATCATCGTCGTCATCTTGAAGGCCCAAGAGATTCTCACCCCAAAGGAAGCGCCGGCGCTCAGCTAGAGCTCCTGCAGAACGCCGATGCCTCGTCCATGCCCTTGAACGGGTTCTTGATTCACCAGCACCGTCCATCGAACCAATCATGTGAAACAAAAAGAAAGTCCTCCATGGTGCATTAACTTCACCACTGCCAATTTCCCTTCCAGCAGAGAACCTATCGCCATTCTCGATTACATAGTCCCCAACGACGACAGCACCTGGCATGGATGAGCGAAGAGCACTAACAATATCACTATACTCCCTTTGGTGCTCAAGGCGTTGCCAATCTTGTTCTCTAAATGGGTCAATGTCAGAGGGTCTGGTTGTTGGGTGAACGCTCCTGGCATGTCGACGCAATTCCTGGTAATTACCGACAAAGGAGCAAGATTCCCTGGAACAAGTTCGCCTCTTCAGGTTAAGATATTTTCTGGCTTCTTCTACAACCTCCCAGCCGACTACAGCTCCTCGGCACATGGGGCATTTCAAACTCAGGCTCGATTCTGACGAATTATCAACATCTAAATCTTCAAGTTCATTCCTTTCACGAAAGGACTGAGAATCCCCAGCTTCCAGATTCAAATTGCCGACTCCTTCCCTTTCTAACTGCCTACCCATCTGTTGCAGACTATTTTCCCCTGGTCCTTCTGGCAATCCAACAGATGAAGAATTGCTACCATTCAGATTGTGATTTTCATTACTTTCAACAAAGTCAGTTCTCAAAGCCAAGTTCATATCAGAAGTAATACTAGAATTTTGAGGGTTTAAAGGTGAAGAATGTGGTAAAGTTGTACTGTTCCTAGAACTGGCCCTTAATTTCTTAAATCTGTCCAAGCAATTAGAATGACGGTAACTTGTATCACAAATGTAAGATCTGCAACCCTTATCATGTGAGCTGCAGAGGAGAAGAACAGCATTATGTGGATGGTCCATGCAGATGGGGCATGAGACCTCTTCCAGTTCTTTGTGAAAAGCATGAATATCTGAATCAGAATACATTCTTCGTTTCACACCAGCCATCTTGCATGCACTGTTGTAAATTACTAGACATGTTGAATTTATCAGAACACCGGAACCAGTAAAGCAAGATCATTCATCAAAAAGATCAACCAAAATAGAACACCATTGACAAAGAACTTGCACGTCTACAACAACTTTAACAATACCATTGTTGTAAATTTAAATAAATCCAAATGCAATTAATCAGTCACTTACCCATAAGATAAGCGGATGGAAAAGGTAACAGATGACGCTGAATTGAAGAAACATATCGAGTAAATCAACAAAATAATGAATGTATAGCTGGGAATCCAGTAATTTATTTTAATTTATTTTCGTTTAAGGAGTGCGTGGGTGTGAGTTGCAACAATCACACTACAATTCAGTAATTCCAGACCAATATTGAATCGGATTCTTGGTTTAGTAAGCAATCCGTTTTACTCCAAGAGAGAGACAGAGATGCCATCTCAAAAAGAAATTGAATCATGACCAAAACAGGGCATCTCCAATTAGAACAAATAATGGGACTCTTCATAAGATTGTAGCAAACAATGACCATGGCAACAAGTTTAGAGTCTTAGGCTAGGAAGCTCAGTAGAACTAAGAATGGCAGATCAAAGCCCAAGTTCCTACAGTATCATATCCACAACACTGGACAAAATCAACAAGAACCAGACCAACCTTCCTAATTAGTACGTTCATTATTTATTGAACTAAGAATGGCAGATCAAAGCCTAAGTTCCTGCAGTATCATATCCACAACACTGGACAAAGTCAACAAGAACCAGACCCACCTTCCTAATTAGTATGTTCATTATTTATTGCACCATTAATCTATCTCAACTATATTACTCATCTGACCCTCAACTAGTTCCATCTAATTTCAGATGAAATGAAAATAAACAGCATGTCTACAATGTTGCAATCAAAGTATTTCACAAATTAACTAAGATTCCCTTAAAATTGGAAGCATTTCCTCAAATTATGATATATATATAAGTACGATAATAATTTATGTTTATGTTATCCCCTTTTATGGTTTTCTCTGTGTGTGATATTGTTGTAGTGATTTTGTCATCAAAAAGCCTAAATAGCCTACCCATAAAAGAGAAGAAGATATGACAGCAAAAATAGGTTGACAACCAACTAAAGAACAATATACCAACGTTGAGAAAATGGAACATACCAAGCCAGCTAAAACGGGGCTTACATGACACGGATATGAACAATCAACTATGAGCTAAACAGCTTTCCAAAGTCATCAACTAATCATTAACAGTATAGCAACCACAAATTAACAATGCTGTTTCAGACTCATCATCTACAGTAGAAAGAGTATATATTCTTCATTTTCCTCAAATTCTTTTCAAATTACAACCCTATTAGTTTGGATCCGACTCAGTGCCTCTGATTGAAAATTTTCTCTGTTTTAGAATTGTCTTTATAGGATTGTTATTAGCAGCCCCTACAAAGCAGACAATGATCGACATCTCTGTTTCCTTTTCCTCTATATTAACTTTTTAAGATAATCGCCATTCCAAGAATAAATTAGCCCCATCAATGATTTAGTAAAACTAAAAGACCTCATACTAAACCCATACACAGCGAATACAAATGTTGTTTTATGACGATTAAAAAGTTTTAGAAGTGTGCATGCAAGTAGTCGGTCAAATGGTAAAGAAACCGCACAAGGCCACAGCCCATGCCTGATTTAATGACGGCCCAGTCCTTCCAAGGCCAATCCCTGACAAACTCATAAACCACTAACCAATCAAATAAAACCCACCTATTCCAATAGTAGCTGTGTGGTATAATCTCTTCCAATGGAAGTATGAAACTACACATAGAATAGAGAAAATCTATAAATGCTTTACAAACATAAATTCACGCCGAACAATAAATAAACACCGACAAAAGATATATAATATGATGTACCAGAAATTAACCAACGAGGAGTTAACAAGACATTTTCACAGGTAAATCATAAGACTTGAAATGCAGTTCAAGTAATAGATGATAACAATGCTATGTATGCCAGTTAACTCCATATGCACTTACCACAAACACTCAAAATTGATTTCCTACCGCAACCTTCTGATTCTCTAAGTGCTACCAGTTGGAAAACTTGAAACTATGAAATCTTTTATTAACTTTGTAATTGCAGCAAAAACACACGAGCACTGCTCCAAAGCATGTAACAATGATTTAGAAATAAATAGTTCTACAAAGCCGAAGATACAAAGCCCTTGAATAAACAATTTACAGCTATGTCTTGAGCCGCTAGGTCGAGTGAAAGTTAAAACCTGCAGTTGTACCACAAAAACAAAAGTGATAGTGAATACAAAACATTTCAAATCAATAAGAACACCAGTTTATAAGCAGTTTCGATAAGCATGAAGTTCAAATTACTCCAAAAAAACTATTTTGTTAATCATTTCATTCCATAAACAAATACTATATACATCGGAAGCTTATCCACAAGTAATCATCCGAACCCATTTAAAATCATCCCTGTTCTAACCAGTGGGGTTAGACGCTCAGTTGCCTGGCAGGCATTTTCTGGCTGTTTCCGGCACTTTTCAGCTGCCACAGCCGCTGATTTTTAATCGGCGCCTTTTTCTAACTTCTCTTAGCATTTTAAAGCTTAATTTCATCTTAATTATACAAATTTTCGAAAATCTCTAACTTTTGAGAAACCCTAATTTCTTCAATTCTTTTTTAGTTTTTCATCATATTCAACATCTAGAAGTCCCCAAGGGGCGTGGTTTGATGGTGTAGGGCTCAGAATCTGACATTGACGTCCAGGTTTGAATCCAGGGAGTACGTTTCTTGTAAGAGTATGGGACAACCGAGAGTTTTATCCGCTGCGCTTAAGCCCGAAATGGGTGGTTTGACGGCTGGTTTTCAAACGATTCCAAGGAAAAAAAAAAAAAAATCTAGAAACCATATTTCCCTAAGATCAATTTGTCTAAATTCCACCAAACCTTCACCCTAATTTCGGAAATCCTCAATTTCAGAGGAATTTCCTAGGCAGCCCTATGCGCAGGATGCCGCCTGATTAGCACCTAATGAATTTTAGAACACTGAAAATCATCAACTCATCTTTTGAAAACAATTATAACAATATATTCATCAACAATCAACAAATACATCTTTTGCAAAACATAAACAAAATAATTAATAATAAGTGAATCATCGGAGCAATCTAAGAGAGCTACTGTGTCAAAGGTCGGTGATATAAATTTATTTCATAATCAGAATCAGATCATCCAAAAACATCATCATCAACAATAACAATAAAAATAAAAATAATTTTTTTTAAAACAAAATTAATAATAACAATAAGCATAATATTTATTTCATAATCAGAATCAGATCATCCAAAAACACATCGTCATCAACAACACAAAACAATTAAGAAAAAATAAAAAAAATAAAATTAATAACAACAATAAACATAATAATTAACAGGTTACACAGAAAATGAAGCGCAATACGATCAAATCGAACAAATTAATAAAAAATAAATTAAGGAGATAAGATAAAGAGTTACATAAAAGATTTTGAGTTCCAATTTCCTCTAAAAAATTTCGAAAAGCTTTCATCTCTACAAAGGTTGCGTAACGGGGTTTGCTTAAGATATAGCGATATGTGAGAATCTAGTGGTTTTGGTTATTATTTATATTGTAATTATTATTTTTTTTATTTTATTTTTTTTAGGTAAAAGGAAATGAAATAGAAATTGATAGAAAATGGAAATTGCAGTTTTGGGGGTCAAGATAAATGAGGGATTTTTCAGCGCTTCTCCCTGTTGCTGATGGAGGGTGGCGTATCCGTCGATTTCTTACACGTGGCACACATCCTGTCGGTGCAGTTTTGCATCATTTGACGTGCCAGAAATTTTTTTTGGAAAATTTTCATATTTCAGTTAATAAATAATATAATTATAGTTTTATAACAAAAACTTTGAAATTATTCTCCGGTTTCACCTAAAATTTTTATTTTTATTTTTATTTTTATGAGTGTAAAATGTGAAGCCTTTCTTTGGTGTTGTGTATGATATGTCGGTTGTGGCTATTGCTCTAGACGACATGTCATGTGTCTTTAAAGAAGGAAGTGCGTTATACTCGTTGGATGAGAGACAGATGGCTTTATCTCCGCCGTTGCTTAATTCATTTTGCTCTATATATATATAAGCAGCTTGGGTTGAGTATTTGCTAAGACGATTGCGTTTTTCGTTTCTCTGATTTCTCCTCTTCTTGTTTGGCTTTCTTGTTCTTTCATTGAGCCAAATCCCTAATCCAAGTTTGTGTGATCTTCATTGTAAATTAGCTTGTTGGCCGAATTGTCTTAGTGATTGACTAAGTGGCAGCTGCTAGATTTGTGTGTGAAGATCGGCACTGTAAGAAATTAGGGTTCTTCGAGTTTTGTTCTGTAAATTTGGGGAAATTGTGATTGTAAATTCTTTCAAGATTATTGTGTAATCTTGATACTATAATAGTGCAGTGAGCTCATTATTTCTGGAGTTCAACGTGGATGTATTTTGAATCTTTCAGGCGAACCACGGTAAAAATCTTGTGTTCTTGTGTGTAAATGATTTTTTGGCTTGATCGTGAGTTGTGTGAACCGGTGATCTATTGTTGAGTAAAAGGTAATTGAAACAAAGAATTAGAATTCAATTCATTACAGTGGTATCAGAGCCTGAGTGGCCGATCAAGATTCGAAGATAACCCTAAGTTGCCGATCAAGATTCAGAGTGGCCGATCAATCTATGGGTAGTCGAACGATCCCTGAGTGGCCGAACAAGATTCTGAGTGGCCAAAAAAGATTCTGAGTGGCCGAAAGAGATTCTAAGTGGTCGAACCCTGAGTGGCCGAAGAAAAAATTCCGAGTGGCCGAAATAGATTCTGAGTGGCCGAACATCATGTGTGGCCGATCAAGTTTCTAAGTTGCCGACTGAGTTTCTGGGTTAAAAATAGAAATGTCGACAATCAAACTCGAAGTCGGTATCTTTGACGGAAAAAAGGGACTTTACCACCTGGAAAAAGAAAATGAGAGTACTACTTTCCCACCACAAGGTGGCCTTGGCGCTGGAAGCCGACCCTAAAAAATGGCCAAAGATGGAAAAGGATGTGAAGGCCGAAATCTTGGAAAAGGCTTACAACCCGGTCTTCTTCCATTTGGGAGATTCGGTCATCAGAAAAGTTGATGGAATGGACACTACCATGCAGCTCTGGGGCAAACTCGAATCTCTTTATTCTGTTATTTCTGCTCCAAATTTAGTTTTCTTGAAAGGAAACTTATTTAACTACAAAATGGACACAAAAAAGTCTATAGAGGATAACTTGGATGAATTCACAAAAAATGACTCAAATCCTTAAAGGAACTGACCAAGTTTTAGGAGATTCAAGTGAAGTAATGATTTTATTAAATTCACTACCTGAAGAATATAGTGTCGTAAAGAACTCACTTCAGTACACTGGAGTCGTCCCTAGGCTAGACTTGGTAATATCTGGTATAAGGGCTAGAGAGGTAGAACTTAGAGTCAGTAGGAGAGGTGGAACAAACCTCTTCGTAAAAGGAAAAAACAACAGGAAATATAATGGGCAAAGTCATAATCCACTAAATAATCAAGAACCTAAAGGGAAGAAAAAAAATAAACATTATAAAAATAATAACATTGGGAAGAAGTGCTATCATTGTGGGAAAGAGGGACACCTTAAAAAGAATTGTTACAAATTCCTCAGGGAACAAAAAAATGAGGGCAGTGCCACAGTGGTTGCCGAAAAAGGGTCAATTTGCATATCTGAGGCATTGACTGTGTCTAGTGTTAGTCTCCAAGACATGCCATAAGATCACTAAGCAAGATTAAAGTGTGAAAAATCAAAAATACGTTGGGGAAGACTTACATTGATTTGGATGATTTGAAGACTTTTTCTTTGTTTTGATGGAAGCTACAAGCTTTGTTGAGTGTTTCCATCACTTGCGTGAGTTTCCCTATCACCTTCTTTGACTCCAAATGTGCTAGTAAGCTTGAAATTTTGAAACAAAATTTCCAAGGGAGAAGCTCTAGAATTCGGCCATGGGAGGTTTTGTGAGAGAGAGTTGTGTTTTTGGTTTCAAAAACCCTAATCCATAATGATTCACATTTTGTGTATATGTTTTTACCAAAGGTAAAATGCTTTTACCAAAAGCAAAACAAGGTTGGTCAAAAGTGAGTGGTTTTCCAAAAACCATTCACTTTTGCCAACACCACCATTAATATGTGGTCCCCACCTATTAAATTCAAAATTTAAGATGGCTTGCTCTACACACTTCGGGCTCGGTTTCGTTTAATCCGATTAAACGAGTTTTCCGTCGCAACGTAATTAAATCCAATTTAATTAAATAATGATGCCTCGCAAAATTATTACGGAAGTCGTTTACGAATTAATTCTAAATTAATTCGTTCGCTTGTATTAAAGTCCAACTTTAATGTCGTATTGAAATCCAATTTCAATTAATATATCTGATATATTATTTGAGCCCAAATAAATAAATTAAATAGAAAAATCCAATTTATCTATTAAATTTATTTTACCGATTAATTTCAAATTAATCGCGTTCTCTCTTCTAGTCGAATTAATCCCAGATTAATTCCTACCGTAATTAATCTCAGATTAATTCTTGCCGCAATTAATCTCAAATTAATTCTTGTCGTAATTAATCCCAGATTAATTTCTACCGTAATTAATCTCAGATTAATTTTCTCTCTCATAATTAATCCCAGATTAATTCTGCTCGAGTCAAATGTCATCGGTAAATATTTGGGAAGCGACCCAAGAGATCCCTGGATATGTTGGCAGTAAATACAGTCGTCTGACTATCCAAACACGTGCGTACCTCGTACCACTTTCTTGCCGATTTACAAGACATGGTTGGCTTCTAGCAAAGCATCGTGCCTACCCAATTCTCCAGAAATATTCAACGAATAATATACAATCTATATCAAGCGTAGTATACAATGTATTGCGTATTGCTATCTAGTATCAGATGTCACATGCTAGGCCTGAGGCTAGAATTATGTCTGCCCCGTACGAAGCATATATCGGATCACTAGCAACTAGTCTTTATAATCGGATAATCATGACCTAGTCATATTATCCCAATAGTTGCAGCATTTAAGAGTACTAGTTTTGTATCCCTATGTGATCATCATCTCCATGTGAATGAAGTGATACTTCCATCTTGACATCACACCCAATACACTACGATTCTCAGTAAACTTAGAAGAGGCGTACACAGAACCTGTTAAAGCCCCGGACGACCAAAACCAAAGCGTACTGATTGTCGTAAGTATTAGAGATGCAAGTCTTAGGTTAAGACCAAATACACCTACCCTGATTTGGACTCCCATAGACACATAGTCATACTACCAATGGGATTCCGATGGGTCTATCCAGAGCGAAGCTGTTTCCGTACCATCGGTAAACATAACCTCCTATTACACTTGCATGAGTATCCAATACCCAAATATACGAGAACTATGCCGTTACGCTTCAATAACACGCACAAGTGTAATACTAGTCTATTCCGCATTATCAATGTCCAGTCTCGATAATACTACGACTAAGGATATTTAATGATTAAACCTTACGTGGATTAATATTGTCTCATATCTTATTAATCTGGTACTAATCATATGGACTTTTATCATTTATATATCCCGGTAATCCAATTACAAATGATAAAAGAGCAATTTCATTTGTCACATAGTTAATTTGTACAACAACACCATGTTTTGTATAAATAGTGATGCTATGGGTCATAATTATCCAACAATCTCCCACTTGGCCTATAGTCATTCACTCAAGTGTCCTACACCTAAACTATGTACGGGTCGCTCAAACTTCTGCTGAGAAACAGCTTTCGTCAGCGGATTTATAATGTTATCATCTGATGCGTTTTATTCGATCATCGCATCGCCACGATGTATGATCTGACGAATCAGATGAAATAGTCGAAGTACATACTTGGATCATTGATGAGACCGTGATTCTTTAGCCTGTGCTGTAGCCTAGCTCAGCTACTAACAGAACTATGCCTAAACCAATTAGGATTATATAGATCTAAAATGCTTCTTTTACTGCCTCAGCTGCAGCAATATTCCGCTTTTATTATTTTTCGGTAACAGTATCTTGCTTGGAAGTTTTCCAACTCACTGTTCCTTCATTCAAACTATATAGTACCCTTATTGCGACTTACAGTCGTTTTTGTCGGTTTGGAAACTTGCAGCGGTGAACCTAGTCACTTCAAATTCTCCTCCTCCATAGTTTAAGAAAGCATCATTAGTTCGTTCAAGATACTCAATGATGTTCTATACATCAATCCAGTGACCATCACCTGGATTTGCCTTATAGCGTCTACATATGCTCAAAGCATATGAGACATCAGGACACATACATTTCAAAAACGTACGAACTCTGGGAGAGTTGTCAGCAGCTTTCTAGATCTATCCTAGTAGATCTTTATTCCTAGAATAAAGCCTGTTTCTCTCAGGTTTTCCATGGAGAATTTTAATGAAAGCCAAGCTTTCACCGATTATAATATGAGAATGTTATTGCTAAGAAGCAATACATCATCAACTTATAGGACATTTGTTGTCAGTGCACTCCCACTAACCTTCTTATATACACAAGAATCATATTCGTTTTGAATTAAATCATATACCATTATGATTACATCAAATTCTGGTTCCAAGAACGCAATGCTTGCTTCAATCCATAAATGGATCGATTTAACTTACAAACCTTGTTTGCTTGTTTCGGTACGACAAAATCGTCAGGATGTTGATAAACATCCTCCAAAAGGTTTCCGTTAAGGAAAGCGATTTTGGCTTCCATGTGCCATATTTCATAAATGAAATATGCAATATTAGCAAGCATTATCCAAATGGATTTAATCATGGCAACAAGTGAAAAAGCTTCGTCGTAGTCGACACTATGTCGTTGACGATACCATTTCTGTATAAGCCTAGCTGTGTACATTTGTATGTTGTCATCCATGTATGTCTTCCTTGAAGACTCATATAGTACCAATAGGCACAATACCTTATGGTACATCAACCAGTATCCAAACTTAGTTGGTATACATGGAATCCATTTCGGACTTCATGGCACTTTGCCATAAAAAGAGTCCATACCTTGTATCACTTCCTCATATGTAGCTGGTTCGTCTTCCTCAACAAAATTGATAGCTACATGAGGTGAGATCAGAAACTCATACCTCCCAGGTTGTTTTCTGACTCTCTCCGACCTACGCGGTTTGATACGAATCCGGATACGAAAAGACGAAATTCGATCCAAGATCCCGTAGACCCCCAAAGAACCTGTCCTTGAAAACCCTTGGAGATAGCCTCAGATGAATTTTGCCAGCAAATTGGACGCCACAAAGGATGTCAACCCTTTGATAAGTCTTTGTTCAATCACTGAACGTTGATAAAATTTTCTTAATCTCAAAGAAATTCACCATTCACGCTCAAAATATTGGGTCCTTCATTAAGAGTTGTTTTTGAGTTTAAATAATGACATACTCAAACCATAAAAGAGCCAAAAGTCTAAAATAGCCCTAAACTACCCATTACCAACTAAAAAGCCCATAATTCCTATTTTCTAGCCCATTTTGAACCCATAAATAAATAAAATAAACTAACCCAAATAATAAATAAAAACGGTCATCCCCGTTAGTTCCATACATGCAAATAAATAATAAATAAGCCTAAATAACTGAAAACGATTCATGCTGCTCCTCGATGACTTGGGTCAAGTGTATAACTCTTGAACCCTCTTCCTTGAAGTCCAATAGGTCTCGAACATGCTTGTTCAATTCAGCTACATGACGTTGGGCCAGACCTGCCATAACATCCTTGTTCTTCCGAGCCTTGTGTCTTGTAATTGGTCCAACTGGTACATGGATTGGATCAACTGTGGTCTGGACCAAACCAGGTGCAGCTAGGATCACATCACGGTTCTTGTGTATTCGAAGATTATTGGTACAGTTTCATCCATGATGAACTATTGGTGTTCCGTGAGGACTCGGTGCCTGGAATAGTATTACTCTGATTTTCATCGAGTTTTACTTTCCTCCCACTTACCACTGCATATAGGAATTCCTCTTAGGAAAACCGCATGGAGAGCAACAATTATATTGTTCTCTTGTGAGTTGTATAAGTACTATACTTTGGTTTCCCTAGGACAACCTACAAATAGGCACTTATCCGATTTGGGTTCTAGTTTGGTATCATCCAAACATTCAATTATATGCCCAACATCCCAAATCTTCAGGAATGAGAGACTCGGTTTCTTTCATGTTCATATCTAATATGAAGTCTGTCTAACAGATTTACATGGAACCTTATTCAAAATAAGTATTGCACTGTTGAATGCGTATCATCAGAAGGAAATTAGTAGCTCAGAGCGACTCATCATTAACCTTACCATGTCCAACAAAGTTCGGTTTCTCCGTTCGGACACATCACTCGATTGAGGTGTTCTGGGAGGAGTCCACTGTGAAAGAATACCATACTCTTTCTAGTAATTGAGAAACTTATTGTTTAAGTATTTTGACCACGGTCCAACCGTGATGTTTTAATATTTTTGCCGATCTTTTTTTCTACTTCGTGTCGAAACTCTTTGAATTACTCAAAAGTTTCTGACTTGTGTTTCATAAGATACACATAACTGTAAAGCGATGCCACATCCGTAAAGGTTACGAAGTATTCATATCCACCTCTAGCCTAGCTAGACATGGGCCCACTTATGTTACTATGAACGAGGGCTAACAGATCGGTGGCATTTGCACTTTTACCAAGTAAAAGGTGTTTTAGGCATTTTGCCTAATAAACTAGATTCGTAGACATCATTTGAATTAGAATCAAATCCTTCCTAGTATTCACTCTTCGAAAGTGTGGATATACAAGTCTTGTTTGTGTGTCATAGACAACAATGCCACAAATAAGTCTCATCTGATTAATTCAGTTTGAGCTATTTGTTTGTCATATTATATGTATGATATTTATTTATATTCAAAATATAAATACTTTTATTCACATCTAATGTGCTTATCTCAATATCATCTTTATAAACAAAACACTTAGAGTTCTAGAATATAAAGGTATACCCGCAACGGGTTAAACTAGATATAGAGATAATGTTTCTAGTCAAACTAGGTACATTATAACATTCTCCTAATTTAAGTACATGTCTAAAGGGCAGTTCCAAAACTTAGGTTCCCACAGCCAAAACAGCGACTCTCGTCATGTTTCCTACTTATAGGTCGATCTCAACTGAAGCCAGTCTCTTGCTAATCAGCAGATCCCGGACATCAGTACATATATTTATATACCACATCCAGTATATAAAATCCAATTCTAAAACCAGCAGTGGACATGTTTATAACAAACATACATGAAGTCGGAGTGATGAGTGGTAATTATATCACTATTTCTCACTCATTTAACTTAATATTTTGTATAGTTTCTTGAGTTTTATGAATATTTTGATGTGTTTTGTGTTATTTTGTAGATAAATAAAGTTTCAAGACCTCTGGAGGTGATTTGGGGCCAAAAAAGTGAAAAATGGACAAAAGGGCATTTTCGTCATTTCGCGTGTCGCGATGCGCAAGCCTTTGGCGTCGCGACGCCTAACGTGTGCCAAACAATGCTAACATGCACCGGGTCCATAAGTCAGAATCTGAGAAGTTTGACTTTGCTAACGTGCGACATGCCACGTGTCACCATCACAGCCGATCTGCTAATGTGCGCCGTGCCACGTGTCATCATCCTACGGAGCCGACAGTCGCCATCGCCACGTGCCACCATGTGTCACTCAACGTCATCATCCACATCACCAGTTGACCGAGTCAACATGCCACATCATCGCCACGTCATCATCAGCCAATCACAGCGTGCCACGTGTCACAATCCTACGGTGCCGACAATCACTTTCGCCATGTCAGCATAATCATTGAATTGTCATCCGCCTTGCCACGTGTCACCTTATCTATTTATCCGAATCGCCACGTGTCAGATAAGAATCTAAAGCCGATAAACCAGAAGCTGCCACGTGTCGCATAGCGATGCGCAAAGCCTTGCGCGTCGCGACGCCCGAAGCCCACTGACGCCTATAAATTCAGCTCGATTTCAGAATTCAAATCATGCCTTCCTTGAGTTTTGTAAGGACTTTAAGGATTGCATCTTGTGTGTTTAAGTTTTTGTAATTTAAATTAAGCATTTTTACTTTTAGTATTTTTAATTATGCACTTTTACTTTTTGTAATAAAATTTTCTTTTCTTTTCTTTTTGTTCTTTTATGTTCAGTAGTTAATTTACTGCTGGGGTAAAAGTGAAGATTTTTACTTTTATAATTTAGATTAATCTCCCTTAATTATAATATATAAATTATTTAAAACCCGACTTAATAAGGATACCGCTATATTGGTCGGTTGGTAATTATTTATAAATTGGTTTTAACCTGACTTAATGAGGATACCGTCTGGTTGGTCGGTTGGTAATTAATTATTAATTTGACTTAATCAGGATACTGCATAAATGGCTGGTTGGTAAATATCACGCAGATTTATATATTATAATAAAGAAGATTTCTAAATTAGAAATAGTAAATGTAGATTAATCTCACTTCAATTATAATATGGAAATTATGATTTAATAATATGAATTAAAAGTTGATTCCACCTTAATGGCTGGTTTTAATTATGTAACATAATGTGACACCGCCTATATGGTTGGTCTTTAGGTGACAGATAATTACCGCCTATATGGCTGGTTTATGGATAAATAATAACACCGCCTTTATGGATGGTTCAACTTTATTGGATAATATTGGCAATTTCTATATTATAATAATCTGAGATTTCTAAAAGTGGATCCCATAACCCCAGCATTTTATTTTTATTCTAGGGAAGTGATGAAACACAATATTACTAGGCTTAATAATTGATTTAATTATTTATTGGGTAATTCTTTAGTTTGTTTATTGAGTCTTAAGCTTAATGCTTCTTGTTGTCTGATCACCAATAAGATTGATGTGGTAAACTTAAAATGAACTAGACATAGGGATTTTAGGTTTCAGCCTTAAATTCAATAGCCCATGATCTTCATTGAGGATAAATAACCCTTTAATAGATTTTCTTACATGATAGACATATACATGTCGGGTGGGGATAGCCATAATTGGAACTTAATCTTAATGAATTCAGGTAATTTGGTTGACATATACATATGGTTCAATTGGGTTATACTGGGTATTTGCATCTGACCATCGACAAAGGCTTTTGCATATCTCCGTGTTCCAGGTTAGCAAACTGATTTATCACACATATGTAAGAGAATCAATTCATCTTTCGAATAATATTGTGTGGAGTCACGACCCTAGATCTTTGAGTCTTTTGTTATTTTCCTTAGTATTTTCTTTTGTGGCTCTAAGTATTTTATTTATCAAATTCACATTCAACCAACAAAAGCAACCATTCTCTTCTCCCTATAATTAGATACCTGTAAATAAATAGTATTAATAATTAATAACAACAGTATGAATTAAGTCCTCATGGGATCGATATTTTTATACTACTTGAACGATACGTGCGCTTGCGTTATACGTGTGTGTTTACGCCGGTCAAGTTTTTGGCGCCGTTGCCGGGGACTTATTTTTCTTGAGTTATTAATTTTGAAGCTATCTAATTTACTTGTATATAATTTTCTTTATTTTTAACTGTAATTTTTATTTCTTTATTTTGTTTTCAGGTGATTGAAAAATGGAACATTATTGAGAGATTGAAAGATTACGAGCTTTACTAGAAGAAGATACACCCCAAATCTGGGAGCAACAATCTGGTTTTCTGAGGTCTGTTGTCCAACCCTATAATTATCACTGGATGTCAGAATCAAGCAATACTACATTTGCTCATCAGAACGAAATGGGGAGATGTGTGATATGTGATGGTAACCACCCGAGCAATCAATGTATATACCTTTTAGAGTGGCAGAATTTTCGGAATCATTCAAGGTATGAAGAATCATCACATTTTCCATCTTATCCACCATCCATCTACAATCTTCATCAAGAAGCAGAACCATCAGAGGAAGATCAGTTGATTGACATGCTCAAAGATTGGCTCGAGGAACGGTAAGCTCAATTTGATGCACAAATTCAGAGTCAAGTGACATTTATACAGAGGATGACAGATCAAGTTAGACAATTAACAGATAACCTGAATCACATATCTCACGGAGCAAATTCAAATAATACTGAAGAAGCCTTCGAATATCCTGAGATTCATCATGACATCAGGACGAGGCTGAGTAGTATCAAGAATCAGAGGTATCACTTCAGGAGCCTAAACCAACAAAGTCTCAATTTGATTTTTATTATTCTTCTGACTCTGACGAGGATGAAGAAGATAGCTGAGCTATTTGTACCAACTGCCACCACCACAAGGAGGATGAAACTTTCTATCCTCCAAATGAAGATCTTGGAGCTTCATTGCACAAATGTTTGAAAGAAGATCTACCTGAGCCAATCATTTAACTCAGATCAGAGGATGAAGACCTAAAAACAGACATAACTTTACATCCTCAAATTGACACTTATGAAGCATGCATTTCACAGATGACGGATGAAGAATTGAATACGGAAATTTTAAAATTCATATGTGAAGAAATTGTGGAGCATGAAGCAGAGCAAATGGATGAGCAAATGTCTGACTTTATTAAAGATCCAGAGCATTCAGGCGAAACATCACTGTTTTGGGGAGTACAAATCAAAGATATCACCCATAAGCTTGACATAATGGAACTCCCATTCCAAGTCAAGCACCATATGAGACCTCCTGATTTTCTTTCTTTCTTTTCAGGAATTACTGGAGCGACAAAGATTAAAAAGGTGGCACGAGCACTGAATGAGACAAACTTTTTTTACCACCTTACCGTTGGAAGAGACCCTTCAAAAGCAACGCACATAGGAATGTCTTTAATAGGATATCCAAAATGACGCTGAAACCTCATTGCAGATAGATTTCAGTCGCGTCTGGCTGAAGACGAAAAATTTAGCGCTAGCAGGGAGGCAACCCATGCACTTTGTTGTAATTTTTATTTTTATATTTTGTGTATACATGTTGTAGAGTTTTTTATTTCGTGTGTTATTTTTGTAGGGAAAGCTCAAACAAAGCATAAGATAGAAGGACTGGTGTTTGGCAAAGATAAGAGATAATTCATTAGCGATGGCTGAGTAAGGAATGGATTCTTGAGACGCATCCTAATGAATTTATACTAAGTGAATGGTGTATTGTGTACACAATTCCGTTACCTTAATTATTGCTTTGATTTGTTTTTCTGTTGTAATTATCTTTATTTTCATAGACAGAATCCAGACTTTTTGACCTTTCACGATTTCTTTTATTATTTAGCTAACAATCGTCATTTGGAAGATACTAGTGCTATTAAAATTGACTAAAATATATCTTCATATGCTCAGTTGGCAGGTATTAACAATATGCATGGTAACATACGGACATGAGCTGTAATTGAAAAGTTTGTAATATTCAGTGCTCTAGTTTAATTGGAGGAAGCATCTCAAAAAAAAGTGATGGGGTAAAAAATAATAATAAAAAAAAAACTTATGAGATCCGAGTTATTAAGTCTGTAAGGGTGTTTTAACACCTAGTGCCCTAAAGCCAACTGCTTGGGAGTCACTGGCCCAAAGCTCGCTACATGGATCAAGGATGTTGTAATATATATATATATAAATATATATAATCTGAAGTCTGGTAATAAGTCTGTAGGGGTGTCTTAACACCTGGTGCCCTAAAGCCAACTGGTTGGGAGCCACCGACCCAACACTCGCTACATAGATGGAAGATATTATATATAAATAAAAAAACATTATAAAAAAAAATCAGAAAAATCAGAAAAAATTATTCCATTGCTACAAAAATGTGTGACTTCTGATAAAACTTTAGGACAAAAAATATTACTCTCTTCTCAACTGCACTTATGACTGTTGTGGGCAAAAATGAGTTGATTAATATTTTGATGGCTTGTGTATATGGAGAATGGTAAATATAATCGGAGAATTACTTATTCAGTAATTTAGAAAGAAACAAACAACTAGTAACTTGAAGTAGAAGTTTCACCTGATTAGTCACTAACTTCTTTATTCTCTTTTCGCTTGTCTTTTTGCTTTTGTGTGCATTAGTTTCACTACCTTTTTACTTTTGTAAATGTTTTATGGTATCATTGTTGTAAAACCCTCACCAGACTACAACTCGTCGACTAGGGACACCTAGGGGTTTAAAGGCTTGTTGCATACGCTAAATGCAACCGTGATCCCTACGAAAGTGGCTTAGTTAAATTTTATTTTAAAGATGTTTATGTTATTTTATTCTATGTTTTGCTCGAGGACTAGCAAATGTTAGGTTTGGGGGTGTGATGAGTGGTAATTATATCACTATTTCCCACTCATTTAACTTAATATTTTATATAGTTTCTTGAGTTTTGTGAATATTTTGAAGTGTTTTGTGTTATTTTGTAGATAAATAAAGTTTCAGGACCCTCTGGAGGTGATTTGGGGCCAAAATAGTGAAAAACGGACAAAAGGGCATTTTCGTCATTTCGCGCGTCGCGACGCGCAAGCCTTTGACATCGCGACGCCTAACATGCGCCGAACAATGCTAATGTGCGCCGAGTCCACAAGTCAGAATCTGAGAAGTTTGACTTTGCTAACGTGCGCCGTGCCACGTGTCACCATCACAGCCGATCTGCTAACGTGCGTCGTGCCACATGTCATCATCCTACGATGCCAATATTCTCCATCGCCACGTGCCGCCATGTGTCACTCCATGTCATCATCCACATCACCAGTTGATCGAGTCAACGTGCCACATCATCGCCACGTCATCATCAGCCAATCACAGCGTGCCACGTGTCACAATCCTACGGTGCCGACAATCATTTTCGCCATGTCAGCACAATCATTGAATTGCCATCCGCCTTGCCACGTGTCACCTTATCTCTTTATCCGAATCACCATGTGTCAGATAAGAATCTGAAGCCGACGAACCAGAAGCCGCCATGTGTCGCGTCGCGACGCGCAAAGCCTTGCGCGTCGCGACGCCCGAAGCCCACTGACTCCTATAAATTTAGCTCGATTTCAGAATTCAAATCATGCCTTCCTTGAGTTTTTAAGGACTTTAAGGATTGCATCTTGTGTGTTTAAGTTTTTGTAATTTAAATTAAACATTTTTACTTTTAGTATTTTTAAATGCACTTTTACTTTTTGTAATAAAGTTTTCTTTTCTTTTCTTTTTGTTCTTTTATGTACAGTAGTTAATTTACTGCTGGGGTAAAGGTGAAGCTTTTACTTTTATAATTTAGATTAATCTCCCTTAAATAATATTATAATTATTAAAACCTGACTTAATAAGGATACTATTATATTGGTCGGTTGGTAATTATTTATAAATGGTTTTAACCTGACTTAATGAGGATACTACCTGGTTGGTCGGTTGGTAATTAATTATTAATGACTAATCAGGATACCGCCTATAGGCTGGTTGGTTGATGAGCGGAAAATATATCAATATTTACCGCCCCTTTAACTTAATATTTGTTTTGTTTAGTTTCTCGGGTTTGATGAACGTTTTGATGTGTTTTAGTTTATTTTGCAGATAAAATAATATCGGGTCTCAATGAAATCATTTAGGATGAAATATGGGTCAAATAAGGGCAATTATTGGACTTGATATATTAATTTTGGAGATTGGAAACTTGAAATGGCGTTTTGACGAAATGTAGTTTTGGGAATTCCAGTTTTGCGCATCTGTCTTATTTTGGGCATAACTGTTTACTCAGATATTGGATTGAGCTGATTCAAGTGCCAGATTAAAGAAGACTCAAAGATCTACAACTTTGAAAGAGAAATTATTTTCGAATTTTGAAGAGATCATGACCGAAAGGGATGAACCATCTAGAAGTGTGTGATGTGTAATTATTAAAGTCATTATCAATCATTTTCAAAGCAAAATATAAATTAATAAATAATTAATAAAAATTATCAAATCAACACCAAACAAGATAAGCAATTAGTGGAGCAATTATGGATTTGGTGGAGTAATTAGTGGAGAAATTAATAATGGATTTGGTGGAGAATTTGATGGATGATTTGATATAGGCAAATTTTGCCTATAAATACCAAGCCATTTCATTTGTAAAATTCATACTTTCTTCTTTGAAATTCCTAATGAATAAATAAGAAGATTGTATCTTGTTTGTTTATTTACAGCTTCCAGTAGTTAATTTCCGCTTTCGCACTTTCTTTTCTTTACTTTTCAGTTTTTACTTTCCGCAATTTACTTTTACGCACAAACCTTTCTTTTCTTTACTTTTTCAGTTTTATTTTCAAGCAATGAGGAGGTAACTCCCATTTGCTGGGGTAAAAGGTAAAGCTTTTATTATTTCTATCTAGGTTAATCTCTCTTAAATATAAAAATATAAACTATTTAAAATCTGACTTAATGAGGATACCGCTATATTGGCCGGTTGGAAATTAATTATAAATTGTTGTTTTAACCTGACTAAGTATGGATACCGCCTGGTTGGTCGGTTGGTAATTAATTATTAATTTGACTTAATCAGGATACCGCCTATATGGCTGGTTGGTAATTATCACGCAAAGTTAATATATTATATTAAGGGAGATATCTAAAATAGTAGTAATAAAAGTTGATCCTCTAACCCCACATTTTCTTTTATTGTACTTTTACTTTATTTAATTTCAGTAATTTACTTTTCAGCAATTTACTTTCAGTAATTTACTTTTATTTTTTTTACTTTTTACTTTTTACTTTTTACTTTTTTTTACTTTTTTTACTTTTCATCAATTTACTTTTCAGTATTTAATTTTCAGAATTTACTTTATGTCTTTTATTTTATTTAAATTTTTACTACCTGTAAATATGTGTCGTAACTAAGCCAGTTATCTGGGGTTGTGATGAAATCCAATATCACCGGTTTATAAGGGGTTAAATTATAGTTTGGGTAATATAAAGGTTTATTTATTGAGTCTTAATCTTAATGCTTTTTATTAACTGGCCATTAATAAAATTGAACTGGTAAACTTAAAATGAACTAGACATAGAGATTTTATGTTTAAAACCTTAGACTCAATAGCCCACGATCTTCCTTGAGGATAGATAACCCTTTAATAGATTTCCTTACAGGATAGGAATATACCTGTCTGGCGGGGGGGGGTAGCCATAATTGGAACTTAATCTTAATGAATCCAGGTAATTTGGTTGACATAGACATATGGTTCAATTGGGTTATACTGGATATTTTTGTAGTTGACCATCGGAAGAGGCTTTTACATAATTTAGTGTTCCAGGTTAATAAATCAATATTTTACCCAACTATAAGATAACCACTTCATCTTTAAAATGATATTTCAAAGAAATCACAACCCTAGATAGTTTTTAATAGTGAACTTTCTTAAACCTACTTTCGAACAATTTTATTTACTTATTTTAAATTTAGAATCGTCACATTTTCAAATCTATCAAAAACCTGTTAGATAGTAGTAATCATTTGACCTCATAAAATTAACAGCTATTTGTATTAAGTCCTCGTGGATCGATACTTTTTATACTACTTGAACGATACGTGCGCTTGCGTTATACGTGTGTGTTTACACCGGTCAAGTTTTTGGCGCCGTTGCCGGGGACTTATTTATCTTTCACTATTAGTTTTGGGGTTAGATACGTTTACTTGTATCTAATTTCTTTTTACTTATTGTTTTTTTTTCTTGTGTTTCAGGTTCTTAGAAACTACATGAGACGAACCAGAAGCTTTGAACTCCGACCGCTTGACCCGGAAATTGAAAGAACCATCAGACAGTTGAGAAGGGAAAGGCGAGAAGGCCAAGAAGCTTTAGTCAACATGGAACCTGAACCTTTGAACGTTGCACCACCAATTCCCATTCGAGACAGAACCATTCCGGTGGTTGACAGACTCATTCCTGTATTATACTTCCTCCCTTACCAGCAAATGCATGTGACATCAAAACATGCATTCAGATGATTCAGCACTCAGTTCAGTTCGGGGGGAATGTTACTGAAGATCATAATTCCCACATCAGCAACTTCCTGGAAGTTTGCGGCACTTTTAGTTACAACGAGAAGCGGAAGAAGCAATGAGACTGCGAGTTTTCCATATTCCTTGAAGGACAGAGCTAAAGCTTGGCTACATTCACTACCAGCAGGTTCTATCACAACTTGGAACACTTTAGCCACCAAATTTCTTGCAAAGTACTTTCCACCAGCCAGAACCGGAAAACTGAGGAATGACATCACATCCTTTGTACAACAAGATTCAGAATCCCTCTACGAAGCTTGGGAAAGGTACAAAGATTTACTTCGGAAATGTCCTCACCATGAGATTCCAAAATGGCTTCAAGTCCAAACATTCTATAATGGACTTTCTAGAATAATGAGAACCACAATCGATGCTGCTGCTGGAGGAGCTTTAATGGCAAAAGGAGAAGATCAAGCCTGGGAACTAATCGAAGAAATGGCCAACAACAATTCCTTGTGGCCAACAGAAAGGAACATGATCCAAAGAATTGCAGGAATTTATGAAAGTGGAGCCAATACACAGTCAACACCAAGCTAGATCAGATATGCAAATTCATGGAGACTCTTACCACTGGATCCACAAGTTCACCATATGGAGGAATACCAGAGTCAAACCAACTTGAAGAAACGGTGAATTTTGTCAACAATTTCAACAGACAAGGAACAATCCTTATTCCAACACCTACAACCCAGGGTGGAGGAATCATCCTAATTTTTCATGGAGCAACAATTTAGGCCAACAGCGGAAAACTATCCACCACCTGATTCCAGCAACAAAACAAAGGCCAGGAGCAGGCAAATGAACCAGGAATAGCAGAAGTGATAGTGTTGCTCAGTTAAAAAAGTACGATGCTATCTTTCAGAGCCAATCAGCTTCCATCAAAGCACTGGAGAATCAAATCGGACAACTGGCCAATGCTCAGAGTTACAGACCACCAAGTAATCTTCCCAGCAACACAGAACCCAATCCAAGGAACCGAGGGAAGGAGCAATGTCAAGCCATACTTTGAAAGCGGTACTGAAATCAACAAAGATGTTGGAATCAAGATGTCCCAAAAAGAAGTTCCAAAAGAAGCTGAACAACAGATGGAGGAAAAAGAGGCAAAGGAAAAAGAACAAATCATTCCACCTCTACCTTTTCCTCAACGTCTTCAGAAGAACAAATTGGACAAGCAGTTTTCTCGTTTCATGGAGATCTTTAAAAAGCTTCATATCAACATTCCATTTGCAGAAGCGTTGGAACAAATGCCCATCTATGCCAAATTCATGAAAGACATTCTTTCACGAAAGCGGAGATTGGGAGATTACGAGACAGTAGCATTATCAGAAGAATGCAGCGCTATCATTCAGAGGAAACTTCCCCCAAAGTTGAAAGATCCTGGCAGTTTCACTGTTCCTTGCACCATATGAGAACATGACTTCGGTAAGGCTCTGTGTGATTTAGGTGCTAGTGTTAACTTGATGACTTTTTCTATTTTCAGGAAACTGCAGATTGGAGAAACAATGCCCACTTCAGTCTCACTACAACTTGCTGATAGAACGCTCGTATTTCCAAGAGGCGTAGTTGAAGATGTGCTGGTTAAGGTTGACAAATTCATTTTCCCAGTAGATTTTATTGTCCTTGATATGGAGGAAGACGCAGACGTGCCAATCATCCTTGGGAGACCATTCTTGGCTACAGGTCGAACCATTATTGATGTACAAAAAGGAGAATTAAACCATGAGGGTACAGGACCAAGAAGTAACATTCAATGTTTTCAAGGCCTTGAATTTCCCAGATGATGAAAAGAAGGAGGAATGTTTCAAACTCGATGTGATATACAGTGCCATTCAGAACTCTGATGAAAGACAAAGTTCTACTGCAAACGTAAAACATGTCAATTGTCTGTGGAGCCTAAAAATAAAGCGTCATTTACTGAAGGAGTCCATTCTTGCACTACAAGCAACAGAAGAAAAAGTTCCACCAGCTCAACGAATTGGAGGAATTTCACAATCAGCCTTTTGAGGATGCCAAATTGTACAAAGAAAATGGCAAGAAAAGACATGATTTGAAGTTAGTGCACATACAACTGGAACCAGGGCAGAAGGTACTGTTAAACAAATCAAGGGTGAAATTCTTCCCATGGAAGCCAAAATCACGGTGGTCAGGTCCATTTGTAATCACCAAAGTTTTACCAAATAGAGCCGTTGAGATACATGATCCTGACACTAACAAAACTTTCAAGGTTAAAAACCAGCGTGTCAAGCACTACTGGGGAGAATCATTTGAGCGACAAAAAGAAAGTGTTACACTTTCAGATCCAGCTTAACGTTCGAGAAGTCAAGTCTGGCTGACGACTTTACACTTAGCGCTAGCAGGGAGGCAACCCATGCAATTTGTGTATATATTGTGATTTGGTGTGTTCTATTTTTGTGTGTTTAATTTTTGCAGGTTTAGTCATTTCAATATGGAAGATGCTCTCGCAAATCTTCACAACCAATTTCCTTCTCTCCTCAAAAATCTCTGATGAAAGTTTACAAAGCTCGCTTAGAACAGATGAGACTACTGATGATCAAAGATATTCCTACTGACATTCGTTGGTTAATTGAAGCACGGGTTCGATTGGCAGGTGAGTTTTCTGACTATTTTATTTCACATCTGCCTGGTTTAGGAAAGAGCACATATGCTAAAAGGAGAAGAGCTAAAAGAATGTGTGTTTGTTATAAATGTGCTCGGATATTTTGTAATACTCGTTGTCATTCTTTAGGAATGGTGTCCGATAACCGCGAAGATAAGATTAACTTCATTAGGGATGGCTTGAGTAAGGAGTCTTTGGATGACATATCTAAAACTCTTGAGACGCATCCCAGTGGATGTGTGTATCATGAAATTCGCATGTTATATGCACAATTCCAAAAGGAAAGACAATTGTTAAGTCTCGGGAATCTGACTCAAAAAGACCTTGTTTGCCAATTTATAAGAAAATTGGGTGGGAAGCTTGACCCTGACGCATAGACGTCAATCAAGCCGTTACTTTTCTTGTAAATATTATATCTCTTTGTCTTTTCTTAATAATTGTGATTTGTTTTGTTGTTTTCTTTTATTTTCTCAGACATGATCCAGACCTTTTTGACTATAACGATATTATTTCGCTACTAATCGTCCTCTGGAAGATACTTGTGCTATTTTTACTCATCCTTTTCAGGTACTATAAATTCAGCCCGTCATTGCACTTTTGAAGGCATCCAGAGTTGAGAAAGAAATACATAAAAAATGGAAGCCACTTCAAGAAGACGAGTTGAAAACATCTGCGTGTTTTGCGGTAGTAGTGTTGGTGTTAAGCCACAATACGTAGAAGCAGCACATGAATTGGGTCGAGTCTTAGCTGCAAGGAATATACACTTCATATATGGCGGAGGCAATCTCGGACTTATGAGGATTGTTTCAAAGGCTTTACAGGAAGGAGGCAGTCATGTTTTGGGAATCATCACAAAACCCTTGGCAGAGGCAAATCTTATTGGATCATCAAACAGAGAGGAACTGATCGTGCCAGGTATGTCTGAACAACTGGTAGAAATGATTAATCGTGCTGATGCTTTTATCGCTTTGCCAGGTGGCTTGGGTACATTGGAGGAAATTTTTATATTTCTATCTTGGGCGAACCTGAACACACACCAGAAACCGCTTGGACTGCTCAACGTTGATGGATTTTATGATTTTTTTTTGTGTATTTCTTGATGATGCCCGGAGAAATGGGTTCGTGTCAAAACCTTTGAAAGAACTCCTCTTTACTGCCAGAACTGCTCCGGATCTAATTGATCAACTCTTAGCCTATGAACCACGAGTTGACCCTATCCTTTCAAAGATAAATTGGTCCGAGGACGATCGTGGTAAGAGGCGTCGTGTTAATCTGGATCTTAACCTTTAATTTCTTGTAGAATTTCAGCTAACCAGATATTATCTTCTAAACTCTTCTTCTACTGTTTAAGACATTGGGACAATGTCTATTTAGGTTGGGGGAGGGAATTAATTGATCAGTACCTCTGTTTTTAGTTTGTGTGTTGTTTTTATTTTTACTCCAAAATTTTTCGAAAAATACAAAAAAATTGAAAATTTTCAAAAAATTACAAAAATATTTTGTGTTTTTTTGTTTTCATTTTGACTAAAAAGGTGAAATTGGTAAGTAGCTGAGTAAGGAGTTCCACTCCTGAGACGTATCTCAAACCTATTTCGAAACAAGTTAATTTTGTTTATTTCATTTTGAATTATTTAATTTGTGAATTCTTCTTAAACGGACTAAAATTGATCTTCATATGCTCAGTTGACAGATATTATCAACATATATAGTAACATACGGACATGAGCTAAAATTGAAAAGTTTGTAATATTCAGTGCTCTAGTTTAATTGGAGAAAACATCTCAAAAAGCATTGGAGTAAAAAAAAAAAAAAAAAAAAAAACTTTTGAGATCCGAGTTATTAAGTCTGTAAGGGTGTTTTAACACCTAGTGCCCTAAAGCCAACTGGTTTGGGAGTCACTGGCCCAAAGCTCGTTACATGGATCGAAGATGCTGCAAAAATATATATCTGAAGTCTGAGTGATTAAGTCCGTAGGGGTGTCTTAACACCTGGTGCCCTAAAGCCAACTGGTTTGGGAGTCACCGAACCAACACTCGCTACATAGACGGAGATATTTGTATATAAATAAAAAATAGAGAAAAATCAAAGAAAAAAATCAGAAAAATGAGAAAATTATTCCATTGCTACAAAAAGGTGTGAAATCTGATAGAACTTTAGGACAAAAATATTACTCTCTTATCAACTGCACTTATGACTGTTGTGGGCAAAAATAAGTTGTTTAATATTTTGTTGGCTATGTATATGAAGAATGGTAAAATAATCGGAGAATTTACTTATTCAGTAATTTAGAAAAAAACAAAACAACTAGTAACTTGGAGTAGAAGTTTCACCTGATTAGTCACTAACATCTTTATTCTCTTTTCGCTTGTCTTTTTGCTTTTGTGTGCATTAGTTTTACTACCTTTTTTACTTTTGTAAAATGTTTGTGGGTATCATTGTTGTAAACCCTCACGAGACTACAACTCGTCCACTAGGGACACCTAGGGGTTTAAAGGCTTGTTGCATATGCTAAATGCAACCGTGATCCCTACGAAAGTGGCTTAGTTTAATTTTAATTGTTTATTGTATTTTATTTTGTTGTTTTGCTTGAGGACTAGCAAAATGTTAGGTTTGGGGGTGTGATGAGCGGAAAATATATCAATATTTACCGCCCCTTTAACTTAATATTTTGTTTAGTTTCTCGGGTTTGATGAACGTTTTGATGTGTTTTTAGTTTATTTTACAGATAAAAATATCGGGTCTCAATAAAATCATTTAGGATGAATATGGGTCAAATAAGGGCAATTATTGGACTTGATATATTAATTTTGGAGATTGGAAACTTGAAAGGGCGTTTTGACGAAGTGCAGTTTTGGGAATTCCAGTTTTGCGCATCTGTATTATTTTGGGCATAACTGTTTACTCAGATATCGGATTGAGCTGATTCAAGTGCCAGATTAAAGAAGACTCAAAGATCTACAACTTTGAAAGATAAAATATTTTCGAATTCTGAAGATTTCATGACTGAAATGGATGAACCATCCAGAAGTGTGTGATGTGTAATTATTAAAGTCATTATCAATCATTTTCAAGCAAAATATAAATTAATAAATAATTAATAAAAATTATCAAATCAACACCAAACAAGATAAGAAATTAGTGGAGCAATTATGGATTTGGTGGAGTAATTAGTGGAGAAATTAATAATGGATTTGGTGGAGAATTTGATGGATGATTTGATATAGGCAAAATTTTGCCTATAAATACCAAGCTATTTCATTTGTAAAATTCATACTTTCTTCTTTGAAATTCCTAATGAATAAATAAGAAGATTGTATCTTGTTTGTTTATTTACAGCTTCCAGTAGTTAATTTCCGCTTTCGCACTTTCTTTTCTTTACTTTTCAGTTTTTACTTTCCGCAATTTACTTTTACGCACAAACCTTTTCTTTCTTTACTTTTGCAGTTTTTATTTTTCAAGCAATGAGGAGGTAACTCTCCTTTGCTGGGGTAAAAGGTAAAGCTTTTATTATTGCTATCTAGATTAATCTCCCTTAAATATAAAATATAAACTATTTAAAATCTGACTTAATGAGGATACCGCTATATTGGCCGGTTGGAATTAATTATAAATTGGTTTTAACATGACTAAGTATGGATACCGCCGCTGGTTGGTCGGTTGGTAATTAATTATTAATTTGACTTAATCAGGATACCGCCTATATGGCTGGTTGGTAATTATCACGCATTTAATATATTATATTAAGGGAGATATCTAAAATAGTAGTAATAAAAGTTGATCCTCTAACCCCATCATTTTCTTTTATTGTACTTTTACTTTATTTAATTTCAGTAATTTACTTTTCAGCAATTTACTTTCAGTAATTTACTTTTATTTTTTTTTACTTTTACTTTTACTTTTACTTTTACTTTTTCTTTTTTTTACTTTTCAACAATTTACTTTTCAGTATTTAATTTTCAGAATTTACTTTATGTCTTTTATTTTATGTAAATTTTTACTACCTGTAAATATGTGTCGTAACTAAGCCAGTTATCTGGGGTTGTGATGAAATCCAATATCACCGGTTTAAAGGGGTTAAATTATAGTTTGGGTAATATAAAGGTTTATTTATTGAGTCTTAATCTTAATGCTTTTTATTAACTGGCTATTAATAAAATTGAACTGGTAAACTTAAAATGAACTAGACATAGGGATTTTAAGTTTAAAACCTTAGACTCAATAGCCCACGATCTTCCTTGAGGATAGATAACCCTTTAATAGATTTCCTTACAGGATAGGAATATACCTGTCTGGCGGGGGTAGCCATAATTGGAACTTAATCTTAATGAATCCAGGTAATTTGGTTGACATAGACATATAGTTCAATTGGGTTATACTGGATATTTGTAGTTGACCATCGGAAGAGGCTTTTACATAATTTAGTGTTCCAGGTTAATAAATCAATATTTTACCCAACTATAAGATAACCACTTCATCTTTAAAATGATATTGCAAAGAAATCACAACCCTAGATAGTTTTTAATAGTGAACTTTCTTAAACCTACTTTCGAACAATTTTATTTACTTATTTTTAAATTTAGAATCGTCACTGTGGATGCTGGATTTCGGCCGAGGTCCACAATCAGAATTTGTAGGTTGGGGGCATTAGCGATCCTGCAAGACAAGGTAGAGTGAGCGAGAGCAGACTACCCACCGGTGTGGTGGGTGCCGGGGGCACTCCGACGCCCAAGTCAGTAGTATGAAATGGGTAGTAAATATGTAAAATATGAAAGCAAGGTTTGAAGTTACCTTGACCTCTCTAGGTGGCCGTGAAGACGGTGATATGTGTCTGTGGGAGTGGGGGCTCAGAGAGCTTGTGTCAGAGAGCATAAGCTAGTAAGAGAGAAGTGAAGAGAGTTGAGAAGAACTTTGTGTGCTGAGTTACGTCTCTTTTTATAGATTGAAGGAGTCATCCTTGCAGCTGTCAGATGAGCTGTATATGAGACCCACTACGTGCTATCATTTCTAGCAATGAGGCTTCTCACATGCTTATTTTATCTGCTTTCGGTGGGAGAATAATTTACACATGGCAATAAATTCTTTGTTGGGGAAAAGATATAAACGGTTGGTGAATAATTAAAGAGGTTCGTCCTTTTGTTGTTGGATTTGTTTTTTGTAAATGATTTAATGTTTAACGGGTTGGGTTATTGATTTGGGCCTCACCTGGTATTGGGTTCAAAGTGAAAGGACGATTTTGCCCTTGGCCCAAATTTGGCCCATACAGTTTGTCCCCTACTCTCTAAGTCAAAAAGTTCTTGACTTGGAGAGTATTTCTATACATGTCGAATGAAACAAGATATAAGAGTATCTGTCAAGAATGCATAGTTCATACACGACAGAGAGAATTCAATGTATTTTGGACTAAGAGTAGTCCAAGTCTTCAACTTGGCTTGGCATGAGCCAGGGGATATCCTCGGTCGACTGAACCAGATAAAGGCCAGGACAATTTCCATATTACTGGTCAAGGACCAGGAGAGTCTTCAAATTTTTCTAGACCAGATGAATGTCATGTGCTGAACTTGACTCGTCATGAGCCACGAGGGATGTCCCCAGTCGACTGATCCAGATGAAGATCAGGATAATCAATTGACTCTTTATGAGCCATGGGGGATATCCCCAGCCGACTGATCCAGATAAAGATTAGGATAATCAATTGACTCTTTATGAGCCATGAGGGATGTCCCAGGCGACTGATCCTAGATGAAGATCAGGATAATCAATTGACTCTTTATGAGCCATGGGGGATGTCCCCAGTCGACTGATCCAGATGAAGATCATGATAATCAATTGACTCTTTATGAGCCATGGGGGATGTCCCCAGTCGACTGATTCAGATGATGATCAGGATAATCAATTGACTCTTTATGAGCCATGGGGGATGTCCCCAGTCGACTGATCCAGATGAAGATCAGGATAATCAATTGACTCTTTATGAGCCATGATCATTTCCTTTCACACGGAAGATGTGACTTGTTGTGAAAGGTCGGCTGGTGAAATGTGACAGCTTTTTTGGTGATTAAGTGGATGGTTATTTGGTGGTGATTTTTCACTTCCCATATTCTTGAATGCTCCTAAGAGTTTGGGTTGATAAGATAGTTGAAATGACTTGTAGCCTCACGTCTTTAGGTGGTTGAAGAAAGAATTATGTTCCCGATACTATTGGAGATTAGTATTGGAGTTTTACATGGCTCAGTTTTTATCTTCCATTGATTGTAACTGTTTTGTAAAGTGTCTAATTGTGCCACCACATGTGGTGTCTGTCTGTTGCACGAAGCTATGGATAGTTTTGTTTGTAAGGATTTGTAGACTGAGGGGGTTTTTGCTTGCTATGAATCGCTAAGGCCCCACGGTGGGCGCCAAATTGTGGATGCTGGATTTCGGCCGAGGTCCACAATCAGAATTTGTAGGTTGAGGGCATTAGCGATCCTGCAAGACAAAGGTAGAGTGAGCGGGAGCAGACTACCCACCGGTGTGGTGGGTGCCGGGGGCACTCCGACGCCCAAGTCAGTAGTATGAAATGGGTAGTAAATATGTAAAATATGAAAGCAAGGTTTGAAGTTACCTTGACCTCTCTAGGTGGCCGTGAGGACGGTGATATGTGTATGTGGGAGTGAGGGCTCAGAGAGCTTGTGTCAGAGAGCATAAGCTAGTAAGAGAGAAGTGAATAGAGTTGAGAAGAACTTTGTGTGCTGAGTTACGTCTCTTTTTATAGATTGAAGGAGTCATCCTTGCAGCTGTCAGATGAGCTGTATATGAGACCCACTACGTGCTATCATTTCTAGCAATGAGGCTTCTCACATGCTTATTTTATCTGCTTTCGGTGGGAGAATAATTTACACATGGCAATAAATTCTTTGTTGGGGAAAAGATATAAACGGCTGGTGAATAATTAAAGAGGTTCGTCCTTTTGTTGTTGGATTTGTTTTTTGTAAATGATTTAATGTTTAATGGGTTGGGTTATTGATTTGGGCCTCACCTGGTATTGGGTTCAAAGTGAAAGGACGATTTTGCCCTTGGCCCAAATTTGGCCCATACAGTCACCTTTTCAAATCTATCAAACAACCTGTTAGATACTAGTAATCATTTGACCTCATAAAATTAATAGCTTATGTATTAAGTCCTCGTGGGATCGATACTTTTTATACTACTTGAACGATACGTGCGCTTGCGTTATACGCGTGTGTTTACGCCGGTCATTGGTAAATATCACGCAGATTTATATATTATAATAAGGGAGATTTCTAAATTAGAAATAGTAAATGTAGATTAATCTCACTTCAATTATAATATGGAAATTGTGATTTAATAATATGAATTAAAAGTTGATTCCGCCTTAATGGCTAGTTTTAATTATGTAACATAATGTGACACCGCCTATATGGCTGGTCTTTAGGTGACAGATAATTACCGCCTATATGGCTGGTTTATGGATAAATAATAACATCGCATTTATGGATGGTTCAACTTAATTGGATAATACTGGCAATTTCCATATTATAATAATTTGAGATTTCTAAAAGTGGATCCCCTAACCCCCAACATTTTATTTTTATTCTAGGGAAGTGATATAACACATATTACTAGGCTTAATAATTGATTTAATTATTTATTGGGTAATTATTTAGTTTGTTTATTGAGTCTTAAGCTTAATGCTTCTTGTTGTCTAATCACCAATAAGATTGATGTGGTAAACTTAAAATGAACTAGACATAGGGATTTTAGGTTTCAGCCTTAGATTCAATAGCCCATGATCTTCCTTGAGGATATATAACTCTTTAATAGATTTCCTTACAGGATAGACATATACCTGTCGGGCGGGGATAGCCATAATTGGAACTTAATCTTAATGAATCCAGGTAATTTGGTTGACATAGACATATGGTTCAATTGGGTTATACTGGGTATTTGCATCTGACCATCGACATAGGCTTTTGCATATCTTCATGTTCCAGGTTAGCAAACTGATTTATTATACATATGTAAGAGAATCAATTCATCTTTCGAATAATATTGTGTGGAGTCACGACCCTAGATCTTTGAGTCTTTTGTTATTTTCCTTAGTATTTTCTTTTGTGTCTTTAAGTATTTTATTTATCAAATTCACATTCAACCAACAAAAGCAACCATTCTCTTCTCCCTATAATTAGATACATGTAAATAAATAGTATTAATAATAATAACGACAGTAGGAATTAAGTCCTCGTGGGATCGATATTTTTATACTACTTGAATGATATGTGTGCTTGCGTTATACGTGTGTGTTTACGCCGGTCACGGAGCCTTTCCCGTCTTCATTTCCTTCATGTCTGCCTTGTCCATACGGCAGTCACGCTTCTAGTGACCCCGTTTGCCACAATTTAGGCAGACATCTTGGGATATGTCATTTGTCTTCCCAGAAGACTGTGACGATTTAGCCTTGCCCTTTTCTTCACACTCCAGAAGCCTTCGGCCAAGCGTTGGCCTTCTGGGATGTCGAAGTAAAATGCGCCTTGCGGTTCTTGTCCTTTTGCAAACTTTGGCTCTGTCTCCTTGAGCATAGCCATTAACTCTCCAAGAGTTTTCTTATTCCTATCAGTACTTCTAAGATCTAAGTATAGATTTATGTAGATCCTTCAATTTCAATATCATAGTATAAGGATCTAATCCTTAGTTCTGACGAAGAAC
This sequence comes from Zanthoxylum bungeanum, assembly GCA_019454045.1. Taxonomy (NCBI): domain Eukaryota; kingdom Viridiplantae; phylum Streptophyta; class Magnoliopsida; order Sapindales; family Rutaceae; genus Zanthoxylum; species Zanthoxylum bungeanum. Next base: position 34,209 of record SKCR01026505.1, read on the forward strand.
TTAAGGAGTCGTTGCAGCAAGCATAACAGATTGAGCACCAAAGTTATCATCACCATGAGTTTTCTAAAACTCATGCTCTACTATTTGCTCAACTCCGGGCTCAGGCCCGAGAGGTTTCTCTATCAAATAAATTAACTTCTCATCTTCCAGGACTATCCTGAGATTCGTTTCCCATTCTAGAAAATTATGTCGTTAAAGACATTTTCACATAGGATTATGTTTTTTGACGCTAATCTTTCAGTTATCTTGATTCTAATAGTCCAACTATCTAATCAACGATTTTGGGTACAATATAATGATTACTATAGTCTAACTATATAATCAACTACAATTGATTAGTTACATTCAAATGTATTGATTACTATAATCCAATTATATAACCAACTACAAATGAAGTAGTTTGAATACAATCCAACTGTTAAATTAAAACAACAATTAAATATTAGTCCAAATAATATATTTATATTTAAATAATGATGAAAAATGAAATGAGCACGTATTGGCAAGTATCTAAACGAAATTGTAAATTTAATACTTATCTCCCACTATTTTTCGGCGAGCCTCTAACTCTCTGTGGAGTACTCGGGAAACCTAGTTTCCTAGTGGGCTAGAATCCCGTTAAATAACACATAACCTTGACTTTGGCCAACAAGTTGTATGAAACTTAACTAGGTAGATCTCTAAGATCAATTGGATCCCATCCAATTCCCAGATCTAGTATGTGGACCTCCAAGTCCGAAACATATATCCAACATATGTCAATATATCCAATATATTGCCTAACATTTTTCCTCTGAATCAACTAAGCCTTGGCTTTGGCTCAACAAGCTTAATGAAACCAGTTAAGCGTGACCCATTGACAGTGGGAAAGCTTCGTAATCGAGGCCGATAAACAAGAAGTGACCTTGACTTTGGCCAACAAATCACAACTTGCCCAAGGCGTACGATATGGAACAAAGCTTTCATGATTCAAACACATCCGTGATGGACAAAGGTCTTGAATTTGGCCAACAAACCAATGCCAATCTTGGATCTTGAGAGAGAATCACTCAATGGAAGGAAAAAAGCTTAATATTAAATGAAGGTTTTTGTCGCGATTTGGCAACCAATTTATTATCTTTAATTAGGTCTCATCGTACACCCTTAAGCATGCATTCTAAAAGCATAATAAGGTGCGATAAAATTTAATAATGATATTCGGATGGATATATAACAAACTTGTTCCTAGAACAAATCTCTCAATTTCTCTCTCCCGCTAGCACTATTCATACTTCTACCCAATTACATAATACTTCTAAAGAAACCTCATTTACATTGAGGGGAATATGTGAGAAGATAAATACAATGAGAAAAGAGGTAATAGGCTGGACACGCAGGTCCAATTTAATAAATTCTAAATTTATTACAACAATTTCCAAAATTGCCTTCACCCTTCTAATATCCATCTGATATACATTATTAATTCCATACATCCATGTCTTCACACAAAGCATGTTATTCAATCAATCTAATCCAATTAATTAATCTTTGAATTAATGACAATCCAATGTTCAAACAGCGATTTGATTTGCACGAGTCCAACTCGTTTAAGAATAACTACTCAAAGTACGTATTCTTGAATTATATCGAACTATAATTTTAAATCCAATTTAATTTATATTCAATACTAATTCCAATTTAATTCCAAATTAAATAATTACACTTTTTATGTGCATTAAAGACTTGGATTCCAAATCCAATCTTAATGGGTCTCAAAGTCCCAATTAATATCCAATACATTTTTAATTAAAGTCCAATGAGCTTTTAATTCATTCTTATGGCATGAGCTTTGGCCATTATAGATCAAACCCAAGATGCCAAGGCCCAAATAGGAATCACCATATTGCCAAAAATCAATTTAGGCCCATTAGGCCCAATTAAATTATTAAAGGCCCAATAGTCATATTTGGACTTTATGGAAATGGTTTTGGGCCCAATTGGATCCAACCCAATTGTCCAAAACCAAATTTGGCCCAACCAAGCCCATTAAGCCCAAATACACCAAATTAGCTCAATTTAACTTAAAGACCAATTTTAATTAATATAACATTCCAAACATTACATTAATTTTAATTAAAGTGTAATAGTCATAATTAATTAGTTAAACTAATATTTCCAAAACACCAATTATACTAATTAATCATGCTTTAATTAATCAACTCATGTCCAACACAAATTGAAGCAAAATCAATCCATTAAACATGCTTAGGCTCACGGTTTTGGGTAGGAAGTTATCATGCAATTTGATTTCAATCCAATTAAATCAACATCTAACATACATTTCATGCCAACAACACATCCAATTGTCTAATTTCAAAAAATCACCATGAGTCATATATAGGGTGCATTCGGCCATGTCACTAAATTTGGGGGTTTTTGATCCAATCAATTTTTCTCAAATCTAATGATGCACAAATCCAATTCAACATCATACAAACACAACCACACAATCAATTTGAAAAAATCATGCTCGAAACACAAAATCCCAAATTAAAGTTTATGAACCCTAAATTTCAAATCAAGCTTAGGATGGCTCTAGATACCATTGTTAGTCTCCAAGACATGCCACAAGATCACTAAGCAAGATTAAAGTGTGAAAAATCAAAAATAAGTTGCGGAAGACTTACATTGATTTGGATGATTTGAAGACTTTTTCTTTGTTTTGATGGAAGCTCCAAGCTTTGTTGAGTGTTTCCATCACTTGTGTGAGTTTCCCTATCACATTCTTTGACTCCAAATGTGCTAGCAAGCTTGAAATTTTGAAACAAAATTTCCAAGGGAGAAGCTCAAAAACCCTAATCCATAATGATTCACATTTTGTGTATATGTTTTTACCAAAGGTAAAATGCTTTTACCAAAAGTAAAACAAGGTTGGTCAAAAGTGAGTGGTTTTCCAAAAACCATTCACTTTTGCCAACAACCACCATTAATATGTGGTCCCCACCTATTAAATTCAAAATTCAAGATGGCTTGCTCTACACACTTCGGGCTCGGTTCTGTTTAATCCGATTAAATGAGTTTTCCGTCGCAACAAATTAAATCCAATTTAATTAAATAACGATGCCTCGCAAAATTATTACGGAAGTCGCTTACGGATTAATTCTAAATTAATTGTTCGCTTGTATTAAAGTCCAACTTTAATGTCGTATTGAAATCCAATTTCAATTAATATATCCGATATATTATTTTAGCCCAAATAAATAAATTAAATAGAAAAATCCAATTTAACTATTAAATTTATTTTACCGATTAATTCCAAATTAATCGCGTTCTCTCTTCTAGTCGAATTAATCCCAGATTAATTCCTACCATAATTAATCCCAGATTAATTCTTACCGTAATTAATCCCAGATTAATTTCTACCTTAATTAATCCCAGATTAATTTCTACCTTAATTAATCCCAGATTAATTTTCTCACTCATAATTAATCTCAGATTAATTCTGCTCGAGTCAAATATCATCGGTGAATCTTTGGGAAGCGACCCAAGAGATCTCTGGATATGTTGGCAGTAAATACAGTCGTCGGACTATCCGAACACGTGCGTACCTCGTACCACGTTCTTACCGATTTACAAGACATGGTTGGCTTTTAGCAAAGCACCGTGCCTACCTAATTCTCCAGAAATATTCAACAAAGAATATACAATCTATATCATACGTAGTATATAATGTATTGCGTATTGCGATCCAGTATCAGATGTCACATGCTAGGCCTGGGGCTGGAATTGTGTATGCCCCGTACAAAGCATATATCGGATCACTAGCAACTAGTCTCTATAATCGGATAATCATGACCTAGTCATATTATCCCAATAGCTGCAGCATTTAAGAGTACTAGTTCTGTATCCCTATGTGATCATCATCTCCATGTGACTGAAGTGATACTTCTATCTTGACATCACACCCAATACACTACGATTCTCAGTAAACTTAGAAGAGGCATACACAGAACCTGTTAAAGCCCCGGACGACCAAAACCAAAACGTACTGATTGTCGTAAGTATTAGCGATGCAAGTCTCAGGTTAAAACCAAATACACCTACCCTGATTCGGACTCCCATAGACACATAGTCATACTACCAATGGGATTCCGAGGGGTCTATCCAGAACGAAGCTGTTTCCGTACCATCGGTAAACAGAACCTCCTATTACACTTGCATGAGTATCCAATACCCAAATATACGAGAACTATGTCGTTACGCTTCCATAACGCGCATAAGTGTAATATTAGTCTATTCCACATTATCGATGTCCAGTCTCGATAATACTACGATTAGGGATATTTAATGATTAAACCTTACGTGGATTAATATTGTCTCATATATTATTAATCTGGTACTAATCATATGGACTTTTATCATTTATATATCCTGGTAATCCAATTACAAATGATAAAAGAGCAATTTCCTTTGTCACATAGTTAATTTGTACAACAACACCATGTTATGTACAAATAGTGATGATATGGGTCATAATTATCCAACATAGTGATCATATTAGCAGAGAGTGGATACTAGACTCTGGGTGCTCTTTCCACATGAGTCCTTGTAGGGACTGGTTTATCAACTTTAGAAATTCTGACCAAGGGATTGTGTATATGGGAAATGACAATACATGTAGAATAAATGGAGTAGGGGATATAACTCTTAAACTCCATGATGGAAAAATTAGGATTCTTACTGATGTTAGATATGTACCCGAATTAAAGCGAAACTTAATATCGCTAGGAACCCTAGATGAATTAGGTTTCACATATAAGGCTCACCAAAGAAACATGTACATATTCAAGGGTAAGCAACTAATCCTAAATGGTATAAAAATGAACGGATTGTATGTCCTGAATGGACATCATGTATTCTCAGAAAAACTCATTTCTGCCATAACTTCTAATGTTGATATGACTAATATTTGGCACTTGAGACTCAGTCATATTGGCCAGAAAGGCATGCAGGTACTCAGCAAGCAGAGACGATTTCTAAAGGACCAGTTGAAGCCACTAGACTTTTGTGAGATCTGTGTGTTGGGCAAACAGCACAGACAGAGCTTCTCAACTGGAATTCACTTGTCAAAAGTCTGCCTGAAGTATTTACATTGTGACCTATGGGGACCAGCCAAGGTCCAAACACATGGAGGTAATAAATACTTTCTATCTATCGTTGATGATTATGGTAGGAAAGTATGGACATACTTACTTAAATCAAAAAATGAGGCTCTAGTAAAGATAAAAGACTGGAAAATTTTAGTAGAAAATCAAACTAGCAACAAAGTGAAAGTCTTGAGAACTGATAATAGCTTAGAATTTTGTAGTACTGAGTTTGATCAATACTGTACTAGTGAGGGCATTTTGAAACATAAGACAATAAGAAACACCCCTCAACAAAATGGAGTTGCAGAAAGAATGAATAGAACCCTATTAGAGAAAGTTAGATGTCTATTATTCTCATCTGAACTTCCTAGGTCTTTTTAGGGTGAGGCTCTTAACACTGCAACACATCTAGTTAACCTTAGCCCAAACAGCTCAATCTAGTTTAAGAGTCCTGAAGAAATCCGGTCTGGTAGAACACAAAAGCTTGCCCACCTTAGAGTGTTTGGCTGTGAAGCTTATGCTCATCGGTCCATAGGAAAACTTGAACCAAGGTCTCTTAAGTGTGTTTTCTTAGGATACCAAGAAGGGACTAAAGGGTACAGGTTATGAGAGAGAGAGTCGTCTGGAGTCAAAATTATAGTTAGTATGGATGTTATATTCAATGAAATTTATTTTCCTTGTAAAACTACTAACAGGAATGCAGATGCCTTAGGAAATGATCTAGCAGATTTTGATCTTACAGGTGGAGCTCAGATGCAGGTGGAGCCAGGCCCGTCAAATGCTGCCGAAAATTTGTTGACAGGCCAGAGACAGAGACATCTGAGGACACTCAACCTAGGAGTGATAACCCTGAAGAAAACATAAATGAAGTGACTGATATACCATAACAAAGTGAAGATGACACACTGGATCAATTAGATCCAGTTCAGCAGAATGAATAATATGAGTAGCATGATGAAACACCACAAGACACATTGGCTAATTACCAACTAGCAAGAGACAGGAGTAGGAGGCAGGTAAAATCTCCTATCAGGTATGATTACTCAACTAATGATTTATACTTCTGTGCATTAATATCAAGTCATGAAATAAATGGAATAGAACCTGCTAGCTTAGGAGAGACATTGAAATCTACCCATAAACATGAATGGGAAGCGGTAATGAAAGAAGAGATGTATTCTCTTAGAAAAAATCAAACCTGGACTTTGGTTCCTAAACCTAAAAACCAAAAGTTGGTTGAGTGTAAGTGGTTGTTTAAAGTCAAAGAAGGAATACTATCTAGTGACCCAGTTAGGTTTAAAGCCAGACTTGTAGCTAAAGGATTTACTCAGAGGGAAGGGGTGGACTATAATGAAATTTTCTCACCTGTAGTTAAATTTAAGACTATTAGAATGATGTTAGCTCTAGTTGTACAATATAACCTTGAATTAGAAAAATTAGATGTGAAAATTGTCTTCCTACATGGAGAATTAGAAGAGAAAATTTACATGTCTCAGCCTTCAGGTTTTATAGATAAAAACCACCCTGAGTATGTGTGTTTGCTCAATAAATCCTTATATGGTCTTAAACAGTCACCTAGGCAATGGTACAAGAGGTTTGATACTTTTGTGCTTAGTATTGGATTAATTAGAGGTAAATATGATAGTTGCTTCGATTTCATGCTTAGTGATAAATGTCATGTATACTTGTTATTATATGTTGATGATATGCTTCTAATCTCTGAATCAATGAATGCAATTTGTAATCTTAAGAAGCATGTGAACAATGAATTTGACATGAAAGACCTAGGTAGTGCTAAGAGAATCCTAGGTATGACCATTGATAGAGATATAAGTAAAAATTATCTGAAAATACATCAGTCCAAATATTTGCAAAAGGTAGCATCGAGGTTTGGGGCAAGTAGCTGTAAGCCTGTTAGTCAGCCACTTGCAAGTCATTTAATTTTGTCTAAATCCCAAAGTCATGCTAGTATGTCTGAGATGATTAAAATGGAAAATGTACCTTATGCAAATGCTATAGGTTCTGTGATGTATGTCATGATTAGTACTAGACCTGATTTGCCATATGTTGTATCTCTGTTGAGTAGATTTATGTCAAATCCGGGAGGGCCGCACTGGAGTGCTTTGCTGTGGTTATTGAGATACATAAATACAACAGTTGATTATGGTTTATGCTTTAACAAAACTAACGTTTTAGACTTGGTAGGGTATGTGGATTATGATTTTGCAGGTGACAGGGACTCAAGAAAGTCAACTACAGCATATTATTTCACTCTTGGTGGAAACTGCATCAGTTGGAAATCAAGTCTGCAACCCTTAGTCACCCTTCAACTACTGAAGCTGAATATGTAGCCATAATTGATGTATTCAAGGAAGTCATGTGGCTTCAAGGTATCTTAACCGAAATACAACAACTTCATGGGAAGACAGTTGTGTATTCTGACAGTCAAAGTGTGATACATTTGAGCAAAAATCCAGTACATCATGAGAGGACCAAACATGTGGATGTAAAATATCATTTTGTGAGGGAAATTGTCTCAAGTGGAAAGATTGAGATCAAGAAGATCCCAACAGAGGATAACCCATCGGATATGGGAACAAAAATTGTGACTGCTACCAAACTCTCCCACTGCATAAAGTTGTTGCATGTGGGGGCTGGCTGACCTTGCAGCCGATATGAACAACGATGGAAAAAAGTGAGTTTGCTGCACTGGCTTGACCCTAACGCATGCAGATATATGGATGGAAGCGATGGGTTTTACGGCTTCAATGTGGAGATTGTAAAATGTGAAGCCTTTCTTTGGTGTTGTGTATGATATGTCGGTTGTGGCTATTGCTCTAGACGACATGTCATATGCCTTTAAAGAAAGAAGTGGGTTATACCCGTTGGATGAGAGACATATGGTTTTATCTCCGCCGTTGCTTAATTCATTTTGCTGTCCATATATATAAGCTGCTAGGGTTGAGTATTTGCTAAGACGATTGCGTTTTTCGTTTCTCTGATTTCTCTTCTTCCTATTTGGCTTTCTTGTTCTTTCATTGAGCCAAATCCATAATCCAAGTTTGTGTGATCTTCATGGTAAATTAGCTTGTTGGCCGAATTGTCTTGGTGATTGACTAAGTGGCAGCCGCTAGATTTGTGTATGAAGATTGGCATTGTAAGAGATTAGGGTTCTTCGAGTTTTGTTCTGTAAATTTAGGGAAATTGTGATTGTAAATTCTTTCAAGGTTCTTGTGCAATCTTGATACTATAATAGTGCAGTGAGCTCATTATTTCTGGAGTTCAACGTGGATGTAGTCTGAATCTTTCAGGCGAACCACGGTAAAAATCTTGTGTACTTGTGTGTGAATGATTTTTCGGCTTGATCGTGAGTTGTGTGAACCGGCGATCTATTGTTGAGTAAAAGGTAATTGAAACGGAGAATTAGCATTCAATTCGTAACAATGAGATATAAGTGGATATTTTTTCCTAAATTAAAATGAATTATTTATATATATTTTTTACGTGAATAATTTTCAAACCGTATGTACAAAAGAGAACGAATTGAACGATGCTTATGCAATTTATCATATAGGAAATGATATTTTTTTTTTCTTAATATTTACTTTCATTAATTAATTTTTATGGTTTTATAATTTAGAAGAAGGACACTCAGAGAAAAAATGACATAAAACCTTCTTAATACTTTTAAAAAAAAAACAAATAGATCTCATTTATTAATAAATTTTTATTATTTTTGAGAGAGAAAAAAAAATATAATTTAATATATCTATTATGAATTTTCTCATATTATTTTTATATAACTGAATCATAATAAATATCTTTTTAGAAATATGGGACTCAATATTTTTTTAGACATTTAGATTTTAAAAGATTATTTATGAATAAATAAGTCCAGTGAATTTTAAAAAAAATTATTTAAGAATGTAATGACTTATAAGATTTTATTACAGTTTTTTTAATCATGATTTTTTACTTATTGGATTTTAAAATATTTATATCATAAGAATTTATAATATTTAAAATGACCACATATAGATTTTTTTTTTTTTTTTTTTACTTTTATGATACTAACCAACCAACTTGTAATCGAATTATGAGCAATGTCTATCTAGTTCAATGACACATTCTTTTCCTGGGTCATTCCCGTGCAAGTCACTCTCAACTGAATTGTCAATCCTAAATTTTTCATCATGGTTAAATGGAGATGTCTCAATCTTTACTGTTATATTTTCTTTTTGTGCGACCATGAATCAAAGTGTAACTTTTTTATAATCGGGATTATATGGAATGTAAGCAAAAGTTATTAATTTATTTAACACAAACTACTGTCTTTCTCTCTCTTATTTTTTTTAAAAAAATTTACAATAATAATAGTTCAAGCAAATTATAACCCAAATACTTTAACCAAAGTATAAAAATAATTTAAACAAATTACAATAAAAATACTTCAACCAAAGTAGAAGTAAAATAGCACAAACAAAAAAATAGTTCAACAAAACTCAACATGGTCAAAATACTAATAAATCATCATAACCCATTGGTATCATCGATGGTTCAAGATTCATGATTATCTTTCTCTTTGTCATTTTCTTTGTTATTTCCTTACTTTGAATCCCCCATTTAAATTATATGTATATAAAAATATATACGAGCTTGCAAAACTATAATTGTGTTGGTGTAAGATTTCCATGATCATGTTAATGCTTTTTACGTAGGCCTGCAACAAAAACCCAACAGAAATCGACATTCATTAATCCAACAATTAGGATTCAACAAATTACAATCTTGAAGCTAACAATATAGATTACACCATCGCGCTTCAAAAATTCATCTTCTATTATAAACACAAGGTAATTAATATATATATTTCAAAGGAAAACTCTAAACTCATTTCAACCAAAATTAACCTTAATTAAATTTACATAAAACACAAAGATCCAAGCTAAAATTCGAATTTACCTTAATTAATTTTTATTTTTTAATCAACAAATAAATAATTTCTTTTATAAAAAATTTCAAAAATAAAATACTGAAACAATTGTTTTTTTTTTAATTTTTTAATATTTTCAATAGTGTGAGTGTTCATGGCCATTATTGACTTAACTTTGGTTTCAGTGCAATGCGTTTGGATATGTTTTCACAAGAAATTTGAACTAAATGATGTGGCTTTTTTCTATATGAAATAAAAGAGAAACTGCACTATGCTGGCTGAAAATATAAGAAATTACTAATAAGTAAGTACATTGTTCACGAAGAGTTAATATGTCTGTTCATCTTCTCTTCTCTAACAACCAAAAAAATATCACGTCAAAAGTTTGATAGATTATGGTAAATTTTTTTTATAGGGTTTGATATTTATACTTTCACTAAAAAATCTCACATAATTACACATATAAAAATATCCTTCAAAATAAGTAAGTTTTTCAATACCATAAGATTTTTTATTACTTATTTAAAGTCTTGATTAAATACTACTAGATTTTGATACCCACTTTAAAAAAATCATAATAATTTCAGTGGAATATCACAATAATTTTTAGATTATTTAAAATTCTTAATTGAATACCACAAGTCTTATTTAACCTAAAATAATCTTCTAAAATCTCAATTAAATACAGCCCATTTATATTTCATTTCAACATTCATCATATCATTTATACGAGTTTTTTTTTTTTTTTTTTTTATTTTTTTTTTAATTTATTTTTAAATACAATAGGGCGATGATCCACATTTGAAGAAACGTAATAATGAAACACCTGAGAATTAAATTATTAGCTAGGTTGAGATCAACTCCGTTAAGCAACTTGTAACAATCAGCTATCTTAAATTTTAACTTAAAATTATGACTCAAATCTAAAATCAGTAGAGTTCTATTATTCAACTTTTCCCTAAAAATTTATCATAATCATATTTTAAAAATTCGACTATAAGACAAGGGATAAAAATATCATTCCAGTCCATTGAAGACCAAAATAAGAAATGTACAAAATGTTATCGAGAATAATTAGCTGAGAATTGTATAATTATTAGTAGAAGAAAGATTCATGTCTTGTACCGAGTCCCAAGCACCAATTAGACATGGTCAACGGTTCGGTTTCGGAATCAAATCGAATTGTTCAATTCACGGATTAATTCGAATTGTTCAATTCACAGTTGCAAGTTGAAACTGTAATCGAATTGGTTTTAAATCGGTTCGGTTACGGTTTCAATTTTTTGGAACCATAGAACTTGACAGAACCGGAAAAAATCGATTCGTTTATAATTTAATCCTCTATTTTTGGGAGAGAAAAAGCGCAAAAAAAAAAAAAAAAAGTGATTTGGTTCGCGTTCTGAATCGAACTGAATCTTAAGTTTATGGTTCCACATTACGGTTCGGTTCCGATTTTAAAATCGAAATCGAATAAAACTGTAATCTTACGATTCTATCCGATTCGATTTCGATTCCGAACCGGAGCTTTAGCCGGATCTAGCCCCAACCACCATTGTATATTTATAAAGCATGATGTGTTAAGTTCTCTTTCATTCTTTCTATTTTTTTTTTTTTTTAATTCTTCTTCTAAATAGTTTTTCAAGTTATTTTTAAAGGTATAGTTTTGAAATTGATAATATGTTGGAACATCAATTTAAAATTTAAGAAAATAAATTATTCAAACATATTAAAAAAAAAATTTAACTATGTCTTCTGGGACAAAGTATGGTAAATTTTGTTAGAATATTTTATTCTAATTATGGGGTTATATTAATTGTGATACAGGTTAAGCGCTAAGATAATTGGTTTTATAATAGAAACTGTGAAGCCCAATTGTTTGATCTAATAAAGTGGGCTGTAACTCTATATTATTTGATGTGTGGATATTAGAGCGGGCTCGGAATTGTTATGGGCTTTTGATGGGTGAGCCCATTACACTTCATAAATTAGTGAGCTAAGGTCTCACTCTCACTCCCCTACATAGCTTACTCAATAAGCTGCCTTGATTGATTAATCTCATCTCTCCATTATGTAAATACATTATTAATGCATTATTAGATGTGATGTGAAGCTTATTTGATAAGCTTATGCATATACTTGGCTATGGTTTGTGTGTGATATTGCCGTGAGCAATATAAAGTAACAACAAGTAAAGAAAGAGAGATTATGAAGCATAAGAAAATTAGCTTCATAAGGTTGGAGAAAATTAAGGCATAAGGAATCTTAATTCAGGGAGAGTAAGTTTCCCACCATCAAGAAGTGGGGAGCAGAGGGTGATCTCCTCAGTGTAACTTTTCAACAGATCTACAGAAATTTCCGCTGCAGATATGGATTCTAAATCAGGTACGCTCCCTGGATCATCCGATTAATTCATTAAATTGTATTCTAAGCTCTTGTGTTAAAGGTCCTGTTTCAAATAAATTTCTAACATGTGGTATCAGAGCCTCAGGAACACAATCTTAGAATCTATGGATTTTTCATTAAGTTGAAGAAAAATATGTTGAATTTTTCGGATGAATTTATTGAATCCATTTTTAATTTGTTGATGATTGTTATTAATTAATCCAATTTTTAAGCACATGAAATTTATTGGATTAATTATTATATGAGATCCACGAATTTTGGGATTTTGAGAATACTGAAATTTAATGAAAGGAAGTCTAGATCTGAAATAGGGAGCTGGTTGCTATTGTTGGCTGCCTTTGTTGATAATCAAAATATAATAAAAGCTGATTGCTTTTGTTTTGGCAGCAAAATTGTTTTTGCTTTAACCTTTTAAAATAATGATAATTGATCATGATTTGAGGGGCTGCCGACAGCTTCTTAATGAAGTTGTCTGGCGAATGGCCCGTTTTGGTTAATTTTAGTTTGTCCCTTTATAATAGCATACACGTTTTCAGCTATTATAATTTGATCCTTGTACTTCACTTTAATTTCAATTTTATCCCAAAATTTTAAAATAAAGTCATAATTAATTTTGTGTGACAATTTAAGAGGTAAATTGTTATCTCATAAAGTTTTAATTTATACATGGATATAAAAATTGTCATTTGGTTAGAGAGAATTAATTGTCTCTCATAAAGTAAAATTTCAATGCAATTAATTTATTTGTGACATAGAGATAAATATAAAGAATTGATTTATCTCATAAATTTTGTCACAATATTCAGGAATGTAATTTTATGGACAATTCGGCCCCTTGTCTATAAAGAATAAAATTACATTATAAAAGTTATTTTACAAGATAATATAAGGTGTATCCCGATGTGAGAATTGCTTATGAGTTTAGTGGAACTGTAGCCACCAAAGTGACCTTTTCACTGAATCTTTTAAGTGATGACGGTCTCGCATGTTTTAGGGATGTTTCTATTTTTTGATGTGCAGTCTTCTGTCCAAAGATGTGGATTGTATGTTAAATTTTAGAAATGTTACATATGAGACATATGATTGAGAATGGACTAGTTTGAGTGGTTTATTCACCCAAAGGTGGTAAACTTACAAGGATTGGATAAGTTTCTGAATCGTCTTATATGAAGAATTTTTAATTACATATTGTATATTCTGCCCAAAGGTGTTTATACAGTGATGTGCTAAAATTCTTGGTAAAATACTCTTTTATGACTTGGAGTATTTATTATCTTGTGTTGTGCTTAAACTAAAGAATTGCATTGTTATTTGTTTTTCAGTCACCTTTTCAGTTAACAACAACACTGTGACTATAGAGATGTTGACTGGCTCCAATTTTAAAGTGTGGAAGAGAGATGTGTTGTTGGCTATGGAATTAGCAGATATTGATCTTGCTATGAATACTCCTAAGCCAGCTGATATTAATAGTTCCAGTATTGATACGGATAAGCAGCTGCATACAGTATTGCATAAGTCAAATCGCATGTGCTATTTGACTATAAAGAGATCTATTCCTGAGCATTTGCTAAGTGGTCTTCAAGAAACCTCTATAGCAAAAGATTTCCTGACAGCTGTATCTGCAAGATATAAAGTCTCAATCAATGCAGAAATTGGTACCCTTCTGAAGCAATTATACTCAATGAAGTATAATGGTAACGGAGGTGTTAGGGAGTACATTTTGATGATGGTCCATATTCAGAACAAGCTGAAAAATCTTAACATTGTTCTTCCAGATGCTTGCATTGTCCATCAAGCATTGAATACTCTACCTACAGAGTTTGGTACAATTGTAACTACTTACAATTCGAGGGAAGAACCGTGGAATGTTAATGATTTCATTGCCATATGTGTTGCTGAGGAAGAGAAACTTAAGGCAGGGCATACAGATGCATCTCTCATTGTTTCTAAGCCTCGCAAGAAAGGTAAGAAATCTAAATTTTCAGCTTCTGGTAATGTTCAGAATTACAATAAAACTGGTCAGACAAGTGCTGTGGGTGGTACTAAAGGTGTCTTCAAGAAAGAACTTAAATGTTTCTTTTGTAAAAAGAAATGGCATAAGAAGTCAGAGTGTTCCAGGTATAAAGTTTGGTTGGAGAAACATGGGCATACAGGTAACTCCTTGGTTTTTGTTGTATGTGAATCCAATTATGTTAATGCCACATCCAGTTCTTGGTGGCTTGACAGTGGAGCAACTAATCACGTTGCTTTCACATTGCAGGGATTCATAAACAATAGGAAACCAAATAAGGATGAGTTCAAGCTCGTAGTTGGCAATAATGAATTGGTGGAAGTACATTATGTTGGAGATGTTTTGTTAAAACTAGACTCCAATTATGAACTTGTTTTGACAAGTGTTTTGTATGTACCATCTTTTAGACGAAACTTGATATCAGTATATGTACTCGACAAACAAGGTTATGGTTTTGAGTTTAATACAGGTTCTGTATCTGTATATTTCAACTCCAATAAAGTTGGCCATTGTGTTTTGTCATACGGTTTGTACAGTCTCTATTTAGCATCAAGTGAGGTCTATTCCAATTCATAGAATGTTGAACAAACTTCCAAAATACCCTTAATAAAGGAAAAGTCATCCATGTTGTGGCATAAAAGACTTGGCCACATTTCTAGGGAAAAAGTAGAAAGGTTAATAAAGTATGATATCCTACCTACTCTTGACTTCAGTGACCTAGAATCATGTGTTGACTGTTGTAAGGGTAAACTAACCAAAATAAAGAAAAAGGAATCCACTCGTAGCTTCGATCTTTTACAAATTATTCATACAGACATAAGTGGACCTTATTTACCCATAATTTGTAATAATAAGTATTATATAACATTCATGGATGATTTTTCCCGATATGGATATCTGTACTTGATTAAGGAAAAGTCTGAAGCCCTTGATAAATTCAAGATCTTCAAGACTGAAGTTGAGAAACAGCTGGGAAAAATTATCAAGATTGTTAGGTCTGACCGGGGTGGTGAGTATTATGGTAAACATGGGGTCAGTGGACAAATAAAGGGACCGTTTGCCAGATACTTAGAAGATTGTGGAATAGTAAGTCAATTTACTATGCCAGGTAGTCCTGAACAAAATGGTGTGGCCGAAAGGCGAAATCGCACCCTTCAAGAGATGGTAAAGAGTATGATGTCTAGAACTAATCTCCCAGACTTCCTTTGGGGTGAGGCAATTAAAACAGCCTTATATATCCTCAATAGAGTTCCAAGTAAGTCTGTTTCTAGAACTCCTTTTGAAATATGGACTGGTAGGAAACCTAGCATGAGTCACCTCTGTGTTTGGGGATGTCCTTCAGAAGTACGTCTTATAATCCCACTGAAGGTAAATTGCAATCCAGATCTACTCATTGCTATTTTATAGGATACCCTGATCATTCTAAAGGCTACAGATTTTACTGTAGAGAATGGGGTTATAGGATTGTAGAATCACAAACAGCTAAGTTCTTGGAATTTGATGTGGCTGATAATGATAATCATACAGAAGTCTCAAATCAAGGACAACATACCAGAATGGTTCATATACCTATACCCATACAGTCTGAGACCTTGGAACCTACACCTGCAACTAATCAAGTTATAGAGGAGGAACCCATACAGGTAAACGAGGTTCCGCCATTACAGGATATAGCTGCAGAGGTTCCATTAAGAAGGTCAACCAGGGTAAGACGGTCTTCTGTTCCCTCTGATTATGAAGTTTATCTAAATGAGATTGATTATGACATAAGTCATTTCACTGATCCAACAACTTTTAAAGAAGCTGTTTCTAGTTCTCAATCTGATCTATGGTGGAATGCAATGAGAGATGAAATGCAATCTATGAGATATAATGATGTGTGGGAGCTTGTTGAATTACCTGAAGGTTGTAGACCTATTGGCTGTAAATGGTCTATAAGACCAAGAACTCCAAAGGGAATATTGAGAGGTTTAAGGCCAGATTAGTTGCCAAGGGATTTACTCAGAGAGGAGGAATTGATTATACTGAAAATTTTTCTCATGTATCTTCAAAAGATACATTTAGAGTGATCATGGCACTAGTAGCTCATTATGATTTAGAGCTACATCAGATGGATGTTAAAACTGCATTCCTAAATGGAGAATTAAGCGAAGAGGTCTATATGGAACAACCTGAAAGATTTCAGAAAGATGGTGAAGATCATCTTGTTTGTAGACTTAAAAAGTCTATTTATGGTTTGAAACAAGCCTCACGTCAGTGGTACCTAAAGTTTGACATGTAATCTCCTCTTTAGGCTTTGTGGAAAGTAAAGTTGATAGATGCATATATATCAAGATCAGTGGGAGCAAATATATCTTTCTCATTCTCTATGTAGATGATATTTTGCTTGCATGTAACGATCTAGGAATGCTGCATGAGGTA
Organism: Zanthoxylum bungeanum; assembly: GCA_019454045.1. NCBI lineage: Eukaryota > Viridiplantae > Streptophyta > Magnoliopsida > Sapindales > Rutaceae > Zanthoxylum > Zanthoxylum bungeanum. The sequence goes on from SKCR01026505.1 coordinate 51,103, forward strand.
AAGCAGTCATTGTCTAGACATTTTGATATGAAAGATCTTGGAGAAGCATCTTTTGTTCTGGGTATTGAAATCCACAGAGATAGAACTCGAAAGGTATTAGGTCTCTCTCAAAAAGCATACATTGAGCGGATACTGAAGAGATTCAGTATGCATGATTGTAAATCTTGGGATGTGCCAATTGCTAAAGGTGATAAATTAAGCCTGGCACAGTCACCTGAGAATGAGGTTGAGAGAGAGTCCATGAAAGCAGTGCCATATGCTAGTGCAGTAGGAAGCCTGATGTATGCACATGTATGCACTAGACCTGACATTGCATTTGTAGTTGGTGTACTGGGAAGATATTTATCTAATCCTGGAAAGGAACATTGGACTGCTACCAAGAGAGTTTTTCGGTATCTTAAGGGGACTAAAGATTACATGTTGACATACAGAAAGGTTGAGAATCTTGAACTAGTAGGGTATTCGGATTCTGACTTTGCTGGTTGTTCAGATGATAGGAAATCTACCTCAGGATATGTGTTTATGCTAGCAGATGGAACTATATCTTGGAAAAGTGTCAAGCAGACACTTGTAACTTCTTCCACAATGCAGGCCGAGTTTGTAGCATGTTTCGTGGTGCAGCGTCACAGGCTGTTTGGCTACGAAATCTCATTAAAGAATTGTCAGTTGTTGACTCTATTTCTAGACCTATAAGGTTATATTGTGATAATCTTTCAGCTGTATTATTTGCGAAAAATAATAAGAATATCACTGGTCAAAACATATGGAGGTCAAATACTTGACAATTAAAGAGCTGGTTAAGAAATGTGACATACTAGAGCATATCGGTACAGATGATATGATGTTGATCCTTTGACCAAAGGTCTTCGACCCATTGTTTTTGTAAAGCATGTTGCTTGTATGGGTTTGGTAAGGTCTTTTGATACCCTAGGTTAGTGGGAGGCATCATTGCTCTATGTTATTTTGTTTGTACATTCGTACATGTATTTTGTATTTTACAATGATTATCTATAAATGTGCATCTTCATTGGAAGATATTTATGTTTATTGTTTGATATATCATTGTGTAAAGTCTTATGATGGGTGTCAATCATAAGCATTGGCTTGGGGCATAAAGTTATAAAGCCTTGTTGGTATGTCTTGTGACACATAAAGTTTATCTTGGGATCATAGAAGACATACATGCTTATATTTAAGCCTTGATTTCTCATGTGGCCTGGGCTGTATAAGGTAGAGAAATTGGGGACCGATAAAAGAAAATAGCACATGTATTTTTTAGATCATAAAGTGGGTGCTATTGTATCTTACTGCTCTATCACATCTTGTTCATGTCGATAAGGTTGTTTGATATACGTGACCATGGAAGGAACTATGTTTCATTATAATGTAGGTACCGCCATGATTTTATATCTACGATCTTATTGGACGGAATGGTTTACTAGAGTTGTTTCTGAACCAATTTTGGATCCATAAAGTTTTCTTAGCATTAAAACATCCACAATTGATATCGCCCAAGTGGGAGAATGTTAGAATATTTTATTCTAATTATGGGCTTATATTAATTGTGATACATGTTTTAATATAAAGCGCTAAGATAATTGGTTTTGTAATAGAAACTGTGAAGCCCAATTGTTTGATCTAATAAAGTGGGCTGCAACTCTATATTATTTGATGTGTGAGATATTAGAGCGGCTCGAATTGTTATGGGCTTTTGATGGGTGAGCCCATTACACTTCATAAATTAGTGAGCTAAGGTCTCACTCTCACTCCCCTACATATCTTACTCAATAAGCTGCCTTGATTGATTAATCTCGTCTCTCCATTATGTAAATGCATTATTAATGCATTATTAGATGTGATGTGAAGCTTATTTGATAAGCTTCACATGTCATCATCTTTTACATATATATATATATATATAATGCATATACTTGGCTATGGTTTGTGTGTGATATTGCCGTGAGCAATATAAAGTAACAACAAGTAAAGAGAGAGAGATTATGAAGCATAAGTAAATTAGCTTCATAAGGTTGGAGAAAATTAAGGCATAAGGAAGCTTAATTCAGGGAGAGTAAGTTTCTCACCATCAAGAAGTGGGGAGCAGAGGGTGATCTCCTCAGTGCAACTTTTCAATAGATCTACAGAAATTTCCGCTGCAGATATGGATTCTAAATCAGGTACGCTCCCTGGATCATCCGATTAATTCATTAAATTGTATTCTAACCTCTTGTGTTAAAGGTCCTGTTGCAAATAAATTTCTAACAAATTTAATTTACTTAAAAAATTGTGACATTATTTCATTGAAATTTTGTTATGATGTATTCATTAGTTAAATTTTGGAGATAAATCACAAATTTTGCTTCGGCAAAACCTTTTTTTATAATTAAAATTTAAAAAATATTTTCCATTTTAAAAGAAAATTTAAGCTTACCCGAAGCCACTTTATAATACCACATCATCAGGGGTGGCTTTAAGTTTTTGGGGGCTTTAAACGAGTTTTGAAAATCTATGACTTCATATCAATAAAAAAAAATATATTTTTTTATCATATTTATTGCATGCAAAAGGTATTAATTTTTCTTATATTTGGGGTTCTAATTTTGACCTAAATTTGAGGGGCCCATCTGGCCACCTGTGTAGGCTGTCCAGAGGGCCACCTCTCCACGTCATTTATACAAAGTGACTCTATCATTGTTTTTTTTTTTTTAGAGAAGACTCTATCATTGTTAATGTATGTTTAATATATTTTTTCAGTATAGGCAAAAGAATTTTTTATCCTAAAATCTTTTTTCAGAATTTTTTATGGTGTTTGTTTCTTTTTAATGTAGAGTTTTTGAAGATTAAAAAAATTATTTTACATTTATTAGTAAAAACTCAAAATTTAAACTTTTAAAAGTAAATATTGAAAATATTTTTTAAATAGTTAAATTATGTATAATGTCTTTATTTTACTTCACATTATTTCGTTTCTCTCCTATCCAAACTTTTTAAAAAAGGGAATTTATTAAAAAATTCAAAATAAAGAGCCTCATTCCCATTTAGTCAAAGCTGAACATCGAATTTGCATTTAGTCCACCAACATATAAAAAGACATAATTATACATAGTCAAATAATTTAATTAGAAATTTGCCACTAAAAAGTTAAAAAAATTTGGACTTTTTTTTCCCAACTTTACACTTAAAAATTAAATATCTCTCAAAATATAATGTGTTTCAGGAAAAAAGATTATATATATTATTGATCTACAAATCATATACTTTAAAACAAATATCGTTTTCGATATATTTCTCGATGAAAAAATATAAATTAACAATTACCATTACATTTATAAATTACAGATTGACTGTTTTTGAACATTCATACTCCTCAAGGATTCCAAATCACCTTTTTTTAAACATTCATATTCCTCCAGGATTCCAAATCATAATCGGTAAACTACTACATACTGTTAATATTCACACTTACAACTTTCATTAGGAATTTCTCTCAATTTAATAATCCTACAAAGTCAAAATCAGTCATAAAATCACTATGTCGTAACAGTCACGACAATAGTTACAATCACATTCACACATATAATGTCAATCACATACACGATTCTTAGTTACAGTGACAATTATAAAAACTTAATCACATTTTCTCAGTCACAATGTATTTAATATACACAACATTCAGTCACATTTATAAATTATAAATATTCAATTATTTTTACAATGTTAATCATAATTACAATTTCATTTTACTTACCTAAAAGTATATTTGAATATTTCTAACCTAAAAAATTCACTATTCACGTGAACAGTGAAGAAAATAGAATGAATAAAATAGAGATATAAATATGATTAAAGTCAACTTAGAACTATACTTTGGACTAGATAGGAAGAATATTATAAAATTAATACTACTTATATAACTCATTATGAGTTTTTTCTCATTAGAATCCAGTCATGCTCGATAGGACATTTTAATAATTATCTATTAAAAAATTATCCATTAAAATAGTATTATAATTTTCAAAATGCACATTTTTTTTATTGTGAAAAACTCTATTACTAGTTATACTAATAGTTTTTTTGTTAGAAATTTATTAAAAACTATATATCTCATTTCTTATTATAAAAAAACTCTACCTCTTAACTCTTTTTTTAAAATCATTGGAAACCCCACCACCAAATCACCCGTTCCGGACTTAAGTGAAGCAACTAAAATTCCCGATTGTCCCAAACTCTTACAAGAAACACATTTCCTGTATTCGAACCCAGGACCTCAAGGTGAGATCCTGAACCCTACACCACCAAACGACACCCCTTGGGTACCTCTACCTCTTAACTCACTTACTCTTTAATCCTAAAATTTTAAGTTGTACTATTCTTTAGTCATTTTTTACTAATAAAAGATTGACCTAATGTTCTCATCCCTTTTATCATTATAAAGAAAAAATCAAAATTTGTTCACGTGAATAGTAACTTCTTATTATTATGTATTATTATTATTATTATTATTATTATTATTATTATTATTATTATTATTATTATTATTATTTTTAAGGTGAGTAAGTCTAAATACATTTTAATCTCTTATCTCCTATTTGGGCGTTTTGAAAGCACTTATTTTTATTTTAAATAACACTAAATATTAATTCTCTTTGATTTTTTGTATGCGGATGAAACCATTTATACTGACATTATGACTGTGCTTAAATAAATACACACTCAGACACACACTTAATTGATAATTATTTTGTGATTATAGGTAAAAAAAAAACAGTCACAATGTGACTGTATTATAAATGTGTTGTACTCAATATGTTTGAGGGTCGGTAATATGACTGAGATAACTAATGTGACAGAGGGTCGACAATATGACTAAAGATCGATAATGTAATTGATGTTATTGTTAGGGTTGGTGCTCGGATTGCCAATCCATATTATAGTTATGTTTGATTCATAAATATGAGCGGTTCAATTTTTCATAATATTACTAATTTTACTGGTAGCACCCTTGTCTTTTATACGCTTATTCGATCTAATTGCGATTAGATTTCTGATTACGATTAGATCGAAACTGAATCTGGTTCAGTGATACGTGTATATTAGACAAATGCCATAGGATTTACAATATAGTGTGCAGTTACAACGTAGTTTGTAATTGACATTGGGAAGCACACTATTAGTTGTATATCCTTAAATAAAGTTTCTGGTCAAGATTTACTAACACGGGTCGGTTAGTAAAATCCACCGAGACCAGTACATGTCGTATATCGTGACTTGGTCCGATGGTTTATCCCAGTGAACTATGAGTCTTGAGAGACTCGTATAGAAATGTAGATGTTTATTTGATAAGACACTGAATGACTCACTGAAGGTTTCCTAATCGATGGTACACCAACGTCAATAGGAACCTTCTCGAGTTGAGCGAGTATAGTGGTCATTTGACTTGAGATACCACAGCGGGATATATGAGTTATCTTCCACACTTTGATGGCAGTCACGTCACCGATCTATTCATCATCAGACCTTCGCCTGTTCATTAGGTGTGGACCGATGCTCATGATATCCCATGTGTATCAAGACATGATCCGTTAGTCCTGTGTACAAGGCATAGGCATCCATCACATGTTTACGATATAGTAAATCTATGGTTGTGGTATAACTTCGGAAACCAGTTCCGAGTGTTATTTAGAGATCGTAAATTGAAAGTTGACTGTATTATACCAAACAGATTTGCGTTGTTATCTATATCCCAGGTATAATACATATAGCCTGTGACGGAGGGATTATATGTATGCTATGATCTCGGCTTACATAGTTTAGCGTGATTATTTGTGGTCATCATAATTCATGAGTGGGTGGATTATGGACACGAAATTTGATTTCGTGACGGATAAACCGAAACTTAGAGAGTCCCACAATATGAAGTGTACTCATTGAGCACTTGGGCAACTCGATATGAATAATACTGATTATTCATTATACTTCACTGGATTAAGTGAGTTAATTCAGATCCTTTAATCGGTTAAACGATAACACATGCATTAGGGAATTTTGTCCAATAATAATTATTGTGTATTTATATTTGATATATAATACAATTAGATACACATTAATTATTCGTCAAATGAGATTTTGACACATGCCATAAATATATGTATTTGTTAGTTATTGTAAATAAAAATACATATATAATAATAACTACATTAATTGATTATTTGAATATTTATTGTTAAATATTTCAATAATTACTTAATCAAACTTTTACATAAATGTTATGGAATTTGTCCATTTATTATTGGACCAAATGGCATATATTAATTATATTTTATATGTGACAATTTTATTGGTCCACTTAAAAGTTGAATTATTAATTTAATATGATTAAATTATAAAAAAGGAAAAAAATGCCCAATATTCGGCCACTTCTTCTTTAAAATAGAAAATTTATTTCTCTCTCTTGTTCATTCCACTCCATTGCCGTGAGCCCTACAAGATAAATGGGTTCCAAAGCTTGTTTGAAGAATCCATGGAGAAAGAAGAAAAAAAATCAAGAAATAAAGCTAAGGATAAATAGGATTAAAGGTAATTCTAAAGTCCCCAAGCTTGGAAAATTATGTTTTTTTTGTTTCTTGATGATATAGTGATATCTAGGGTTTCTTATTTGTTATGAATTTGGGGCTTTTGGTTATGGTGGATGAATTAGAGGTGGTATTGCATGTGTGAAGTAGATTTGGAAGTAATTAGTGTAATTAGTTTCCAAATTTATCAATTGTTGATGTGTTGCTATTCTAGAGTTGTTGAACCACTCTAAAATAACCTAGAATTTTTCTAGAGTTCTTCATGTGTGGTGGGACTTCTTTGGTGTAAGATTAATTTGATTAATCTTGTGATAAAATTGGTTTTAAGCATGAAAAATTGGACTGTTTTGCATCCAGATGAGACCGGGACATTGTTCTGTTTTGGTGATGAAAATATTGTCTTTTGAATGTATTTGATGTATTTTGGGAGTCAGAATAATTTGAAAGAGTATTGGAAAGTGTTTCGGAGTTAAAATAAGCGAAAACGGCCAAAAACGGCGTTACCGGGTGGATTTTGAGCCAACCAGGTGATTACTGCCCAAACAGTGAATCTGTCACTGTTCGGGCAGCCCATAAACTGCCCTGACACTATTGGGGCTGACCATGGTCCCATAAGTGTCGGGTGGTCGGTTCAGTCAAAAACGCATTTTGCGTCTGTAGGCACTGCATTTTTGCATATAAGTCCCGAGATGAGTCTCCTACGGAGGCACTCCTTTTTAAGTTTTGGAAGCCGCTGGAAACGGACGTCGGAAGGGAAAAGTCAGAAATTGATATCTTGTTAGACTAAATTCGTTTGCTTAGTTGTGGGTTCGCTCGTTGGACCTTTGTTTTAAAATTCATCCTCAACCCAAACCCCTACAAGCCACACACCAAGCCCACACACCACCAAGCCACACACCAAGCCCACCAAAAAGAACAAAACCCACGCCCAAATCCCCTTAGCTCACGCCCAAGCCCATTAAAACACATCCAAAATAATAAATCCACACATTAAACACAAGTTGAAATCCAAATAAATCACTTTCCCGAATTAAAAGAATCAAATCAAATCATATAAATCACATTCCTAATCCAATTAAATCACCTTCCTAAACTAAATAAAATAAAGTAAAATAAAATCAATTTACCTTCCTAAAATGAAGAGATCATTTCCTTATGATACACAAATTAAATATCCTCATAATTACACAATATTCTTTCCCTATTCCCATAAGGTAAACCCCAACCCTTGCCTATAAAAAGAAGACTAAACAAACACATTCAAGGCTAGCACATTCACGCCAAACTCTCTAAAGCTCTCACCTCTCTCCACTCTCATCTCAGCAAGAAACCCTAACAACCATCTCTCTCCCTTCAAGCTTCTTCACGGAAACCCTTAACCAACACACCTCACAAACCCACTCACGCAGCCATCCAGCGATTAACACACCAACACACGTCCCACTCTCTACACCCACGACAAAACGGCCTTCACAAATAATGCCCACAGCCACGCAATCATCACGCACACACTGCCCATTCAATAAACTTTACCAACAAACCTAACTGCTCCATCACTAGCGAACATACACACGTCCAACAGCCCTCCACGTGAACCAAATACATGCCACGCACAAACTGGCCAACTTCTCTCGGCAATCATCCAGTGCACACCTCTCATCAACTCACACATCACACACAGATCAACCCCAAACTGGCCCTCATCACCAAACAAACAACAACCTCTAAACCAAACAAACCGCAGCCCCATAAACTGAACAAACACGGCCTCTAAATTGATCCAAAATAGCAGCTCATAACCCCTGAAAATAGTCCCAAAATTGACACCAAAACGGCCCCCTACAACCCCAAAAATCGACCCTAAAACAGTCTAAAATATTGACCAAAAACAGCAGCAAAAATAGAGAAAACAGCAGTAAAAACAGAGAAAACAACAGCCCAAAATAGTGAAACAACGAAGGAAAATATTGAACCAGTGAACCAGAGGAGTTGCGGAGCAATAACCCTTCCGACAACCGTGTAACGCACTTCCAAGAGACGACTTAAGAGGTGAGACATGAGGGCACCTTTTTATTTATTCCCGCACTTTCTTTCCGTTAGTTATTATTATTTCTTCGCATGCGTATTGTAGTTTCATGTAAGTTGTGGCCATGGGATGAATGAAATATGTGTTATCTCTTGCGGTATATCGGATGGAAACCCGGACGTAAATTTCATAGCCGAATCCGAATGGACGGTAGTACGGTCTGCACTCGGGATACAATGCCACGTACTGCTTGAGAGACGCACATATTTCATGTCTTCCGATCTTATGTTTATTTGTTGTTTATTCGAAATAGTATGTTACCTTTATGCATGATTAGGTTGTTTAGTACATTATTTTTTTATGCATGATTAGTTGATTATTTCCAAGCATGATTTAGTTATTTCTTTCGCATTAGGAACTTGATTATGTCTCTTCTACGTTTATGTTTAGGTTATTATTTATTTACATTGCCATGCTTAACGATTTAATGTATGCATGAGATTGTGTGCTTGTCGTTATATCTTATTTTTATGCATGCAAACTTAGATATAGGTTTTACTTTTATGTATGCGGACTTAGATGTAGGTTATTCTTGTGTATGAATGTTGCGTAGACTTGGTTAGATTATTGCACAAATCCTTCCATTACAAGTGACATAAGTAAGAGACCATTCTGAATCCAACAGTTTGAGGTCTTCCCTCGTGAGGGGTGAGTGCGACCTTAAATCATTTCCCGGTTTACAACGGGTGGCGACTCCATCTTATTTCTCCGATTTAGTCCCCCGCGGGCTACTCTGTACTCCCGACTAGGCCGCGAGCCTGGAACAGCATCACCGATTTCTGTGTCCTACAGTCTGGCGACTCCACTGGGGATAAAGAATCGGCCCCGAAATAATGTCTTGTAATGATTGTGATTTGTGCTTTAGTTAACCGTGTCTACCGTGGGTTGAAGGGGTTTAATCAAAGGCATTATTAAATCTAGGTAATGGTTTGGTGTCTTCCTTCATTCACTACATTTCTATAAGGAAAAGTTGTGAAGACACCTAGATAATCATTACCCGCAGCTCACTGTGACAAACTAATTTGGAGGACTTGTTGTTTTTTCCTGTCACCAAGACGATAAGAGCCTAAGAGGCTTGGGTATTTAAGAGAGTTCGCTCCACCCTCCCTCTGGGGAATCTATAATAGGAAATCCATTTGACAGTCAGTCACGTATCATAACTCATTGGCACGTACCGTAAGGTATGAAAAGGGTGCACTCACTTGGTCGTTCGAACCCTTGAGTGGGGAGTCCTAGTTGTGGGCAATCCTTCGCTGGCGATAACATTTGTCTACACTCCCATAAGCCCACATGTGAACCACAGTTGTATAATTAATAGAAATTATCTCTTTGTGCTTGCGTTTAGGACCATTGTATTTGGATTCAATTGGACTTTTTATCATGAGATATGGGCTTGTTGGGCCATTTAAACTGGGACGAGTCTATGCTTTATGGCAGTTGGGCCAAAAGCTTCTGAAATGCCAATGGGCCATCTTATGTTTAGGCCCCTTGTCATTTGAAGTTGTTTATCCATGTTATCGCAAAAGTGTAAACCTATTAGGCCTTTTCAACTGGGACAAGTTTGCACCGCACAATAGTATGATTGAATGCTTTAAAATGATAATATGCCGACTTATATATTCCATGCATCGCACGCATACATGCTAACATGCAATTTTAAAAGACACCATTGATACCCGTTGGTTTAGGGAAGAGGGCAGACTCGTCAAAAGGCTGTCAGCAAACATGAGCAAATCAGAGAACGAGGTATCCCATATAGATCAGCTGGAGACTAGTCTCACTAAGTTTACCGAGCAGTTGCAAGCTTTGACCTTCGTTGTGGCCAGTATGGCTGTACCCCACGCTGGGGGAGGCTCTAAGAATGAGAGGTGTAAGGACCCTCCGAACAGATTGAGTGATGATATCTCTGTTTTTATTGATGACATGGCTGAGTATGAAGCATGCGCCTTTGGACTGACTGCATTGATAGCCTTGGAAGCTAAGAACGTGGAAGTTTACAGAGACTTGATGTTGGTAGTCCGACAGATGCAAGGAGAATGGGAATTGAAGGAAGAACGGTTGAAACCCTACTTGTTCCACCTCAGGAGTCTGGCACAGGCCCTCACCGATTGTAAATTTCAGCACTTGTCGTGAGAAGAAAATCAGATGGCAGACGCGTTAGCTACAATAGTCGCAACTTGGGGAAATCCAGAGAAGTTGGTGATGAGACCTCTAGTGTTGACAACGGTAAGCAGACCTGTCTATGAGATAGAAAGGATATCAGAAGTAGAGGTCGACGATGAAAAACCTTGGTATTACGATATTCAGAGATATCTGGAGCGGGGGAATTCCCAGAAGAAGCAAGCAGAAAAGACAAGATAGCCATTCAGAAGTTGGCTTCCCAATATGTGAATTTGAAGGGAGAACTATACAAGAGACAAGCGAATGACATCCAGCTAAAGTGTTTAAGAAAAGAAGAGGCTCAGAGGGCAATGGAAGAAGTACATGCCGGAGTATGTGGACCGTACATGAATGGGTTGAATTTGTCTCGCAAGATAGTAAGACGAGGCTTTTACTGGTCGACCATGGAAGCTGACTGCGTGAAGCTGGTAAAGCATTGTCACGATTGTCAAGCGCACGGTAACTTGAACCATCTGCCGCACACAAAGTTTCATGGTCTGTCGGAGCCGTGGCCTTTCTCAGCATTGGGAATTGATATGATCGGAGAAATTCGACCACACGCATCAAATAGACATCGCTTCATAGTAGTGGCAGTAGACTACTTTTCAAAATGGGTGGAAGCCGAGTCGTTTCGCAACGTTACAGCAAAGTAGATGGCGAAGTTCATAGCCCGGAATCTCATATGTCGATATGGAATGCCGCATTATGTAGTAACAGACAATGAAGTCCAGTTCCAATGAGAGACAAAGGCAATGCTACAAAGGTACGAGATAGGACATCATAAGTCATCACCGTACAGACCGCAAGCAAATGGGGCAGTCAAGGCAGTTAATAAGACAATAAAGAGGATTTTAGCCAAAATGTCGAAGGACTATAAAGATTGGGCTGATAAGTTGTCGTACGCCCTGTGGGGATACAGAACTTCTGTGAGATACAGTCTACGCGGGTATTAGTAGAAGTAGAGTTACCTTAACAGGAATGGGCCTCGCAGAGATTTGAACAGTTAGCACTGCTGGATGAGAAGAGAATAAAGTCTTTATGTCATATGCAGTTATACAAAAAAAAAGGTTGGCTCGAGCATTCAACAAGAAGGTGTGTCCTACAAAAATCAGAAAGGGTGATCTGGTGCTTAAGCAGTCGAAGCCGTCGATGACAGACCCGAGAGGAAAGTTCAGATCCAATTGGGAAGGACCCTACATAGTCCAGAAAGTAATGGGAAACGGGGCAGTGAGACTGTCAGACTTGGAAGGGAACGAGTTCACCAAGCCGATTAACGTGGACAGACTGAAGTAATATTTCGCCTAAGGAAGAAGAGACAGAGCAGTTACTGGGAGAACTGGCAGAAGACCTAACCCACGGGATAGGAAATTCATCCATGCATGCATGCATATGACCGGCGTAAACACACATGTATAATGCAAGCGCACGTATCGTTCAAGTAGTATAAAAAATATCGATCCCACGAGGACTTAATTTCTACTGTTGTTTATTAATTATTGAATCTATTTATTTACAAGTATCTAATTATAGGGAGAAGAGAATTGATTGTTTTTGGTTGGTTGAATGTGGTTTTGCAAAATAAAATAAAAACAGACTCAAAAGAAAATACTAAGGAAAATAAATAAAAGACTCAAGGATCTAGGGTCGTGACTCCACACAATATTGTTATAAAGATGAATTGATTCTCTTATCTATGTGTAATAAATCAATTTGCTAACCTGGAACACGAAAATATGCAAAAGCCTATGTCGATGGTCAGACGTAAATACCCAGTATAACCCAATTGAACCATATGTCTATGTCAACCAAATTACCTGGATTCATTAAGATTAAGTTCTAATTGTGGCTACCCCTGCCCGACAGGTATATGTCTATCCTGTAAGGAAATCTATTAAAGGGTTATCTATCCTCAAGGAAGATCGTGGGCTATTGAATCTAAGGTTGAAACCTAAAATCCATATGTCTAGTTCATTTTAAGTTTACCATATCAATCTTATTGGTGATCAGACAACAAGAAGCATTAAACTTAAGACTCAATAAAAAAAAAACTAAAGAATTACCCATAAAAAGAAAATCAATTATTAAGTGTGGATATTGTGTTTCACCACTTCCTTAGAATAAAAATAAAATACTGGGGTTGGGGATCCACTTTTACTATTTATAATTTAGACATCTCCCTTATTATAATATAAAAATTAATCGTGATATTACCGACCAGCCATAAAGGCGGTATCCTCATTAAATTAGATTTTAATTAAGTCCGACCAGCTATAAAAGCGGTATTATTATTTGTCCATAAACCAGTCATATAGGTGGTAATTATCTGTCACATAAAGACCGGCCATATAGGCGGTGCCACTTTATGTCAAATAAATAAAATCATCCATTAAGGCGGTAATCTTTTTAATTTGAATTATAATTTATATATTATAATTAAGGGAGATTAATCTAAATTAAAATAATAAAATATTCACCATTCCCCAGTGGAAAATTAACTACAAAACATAAAAGAAATGAGAAGAAGAAGAACTATTATTACTACTGAAAATTAAAATACATAAATTAAATATTATTTATTTTTATAAAAACTAGATGCAATCCTTTAAAAACAGGGAAAAACTCTCAAGGAAAGCACACCAAATGAAGTGAAGATGAGCCGAATTTATAGGCAAAAGTTGGTACCGGCGTCGCGACGCCAAGCCAGCGTCGCGACGCACGTTGATATTCGACACGTGTTGCTTGGCTTCGCGAGATTATGACACGTGGCACTGTTATGTCGGCAGTTGACTTTTTGATGTCGGCAACATGTGATGGCGACACGTGTCCAGATGCATTTTAGTGTGATCCGCTGAGAGTTTGACACGTGGCATGTGCATTTTAGCGTAGATGATGATTGTCGGCATCTTAGGATTATGACACGTGGCAGGCGCACGTTAGCTGATCTTATGTGATGGTGACACATGACATGGCGCACGTTAGCAAAGTCAACTTTTCATATTCTGACACGTGGACCAAGCGCACGTTAGCAAGGACTCGGCGCATGTTAGGCATCGCGACGCCAATGGTTTGGGCGTCGCGATGCGGACAATTTACCAAAATGCTCTGTTTGCCAATTTTCATTGTTTTGCTCCAAATCACCTCCAGAATGTCCTGAAACTTTATTTATCTACAAAATATAACAAAACACATCAAAATATTCACAAAACTCAAGAAACTATACAAAATATTAGGTTGAGTGAGTATGAAATAGTGATAGATTTACCACTCATCAGTCTCAGGGTCGAGGCCCATATCAGCGTCAATATCAGTTTTGGGATACGTCATAGGGTCGAGGCCCACATCATCATCAGTTTTGGGATGCGTCCCAGGGTCTAGGCCACATTTTCAACGGTATTGGGATGCGTCCCAGGGTCGAGGCCCCCGTTGTCAGCAGTTTCAGGATGCGTCCCAGGGTCGAGGCCCACTGCGTCATCAGTTGTAGTTCTGGGATGCGTCCCAGGGTCAAAGCCCACTACATCATCAGTTTTTGGGATGCGTCCCAGGGTCAAGGCTCATATTTTTAGCGGTATTGGGATGCGTCCCAAGGTCGAGGCCCCCGTTGTCAGCAGTTCCGGGATGCGTCCTAGGGTCGAGGCCCACATTGTCAGTGGTATTGGGATGTGTCCCAGGGTTGAGGTCCCCGTTGTCAGTTGCAGTTATTGGGATGCGTCATAGGGTCGAGGCCCACTGCATCATCAACTCAGTTCGAAGTAGCAGGGAAGTCAGGTGCCAGCTGGCGAGCCAAGTAAGTAAAAATACATTGCATAAATTTGATAGGATTGTCATTGTCACACACTGCACAAGTCCCATCAAAGTGGGGGTGACTGTAGGCACTGTATTTTTACATATAAGTCCCGATGATGAGTCTCATACGGAGGCACTCCTCTTTAAGTTTTGGAAGCCGTGGGAAATGGACGTCGGAAGGGAAAAGTCAGAAATTGATATCTTGTTAGACTAAATTCGTTTGCTTAGCTGTGGGTTCGCTCGTTGGACCTCTGTTTTAAAATTCATCCTCAGCCCAAACCCCTGCAAGCCACACACCAAGCCCACCAAAAAGAACCAAACCCACGCCCAAATCCCCTTAGCTCACGCCCAAGCCCATTAAAACACATCCAAAATAATAAATCCACACATTAAACACATGTTGAAATCCAAATAATTCACATTCCCGAATTAAGAGAATCAAATCAAATCATATAAATCACATTCCTAAACTAAATAAAATAAAATAAAATAAAATCAATTTACCTTCCTAAAATGAAGAGATCATTTCCTTATGATACACAAATTAAATATCCCCATAATTACACAATATTCTTTCTCTATTCCCATAAGGTAAACCCCAACCATTGCCTATAAAAAGAAGCCTAAACCAACACATTCAAGGCTAGCATATTCAGGCCAAACTCTCCAAAGCTCTCGCATCTCTCATATCTCCTCTCGGTAAGAAACACTAACAGCCATCTCTCTCCCTTCAAGCTTCTTCACGACAACCCTTAACCGACACACCTCACAAACCCACTCACGCAGCCATCCAGCGATTAACACACCAACACACGTCTCACTCTCTACACCCACGATAAAATTGCCTTCACAAATAATGCCCACAGCCACGCAATCATCACACACACACGCACACTGCCCATTCAACAAACTTTACCAACAACCCTAACTGCTCCATCACTAGCGAAGATACACATGTCCAACAACTCTCCACGTGAACCAAATACACACCACGCACAAAATGGCCAACTTCTCTCGGCAATCATCCAGTGTACACCTCTCATCAACTCATATGGCACACACAGATCAACCCCAAACCGGCCCTCATCACCAAACAAACAACAACCTCTAAACCAAGCAAACCGCAGCCCCCCTAAACTGAACAAACAAAGCTTCTAAACTGATCCAAAACAAAAGCTCATAACCCCTGAAAATAGTCCTAAAATCGACACCAAAACAACCCCCTGCAATCCCAAAAGCCGACCTTAAAATAGTCCAAAATAATGACCAAAAACAGCAGCAAAAACAAAGAAAATAGTAGCCCAAAACAGTGAAGCAACGAAGGAAAATATTGAACCAGTGAACCAGAGGAGTTGCGGAGCATTAACCCTTCCGACAACCGTGTAACGCACTTCCAAGACACGACTTAAGAGGTTAGACTAGAGGGCACCTTTTTTTATTTATTCCCGCACTTTCTTTCCGTTAGTTATTATTATTTCTCCGCATATATTTCATGTCATCCGATCTTATGTTTATTTGTTGTTTATTCGAAATAGTATGTTACCTTTATGCATGATTAGGTTGTTTAGTACATTATTTTTTTATGCATGATTAGTTGATTATTTCCAAGCATGATTTAGTTATTTCTTTCGCATTAGGAACTTGATTATGTCTCTTCTACGTTTATGTTTAGGTTATTATTTATTAATATTGCCATGCTTAGCGATTTAATATATGCATGAGATTGTGTGCTTGCCGTTATGTCGACTTATTTTTATGCATGCAAACTTAGATATAGGTTTTACTTTTATGTATGCGGACTTCGATGTAGGTTATTCTTATGTATGAATGTTGCGTAGACTTGGTTAGATTATTGCACAAATCCTTCCATTACAAGTGACATAAGTAAGGGACCATTCCGAACCCAACGGTTTGAGGTCTTCCCTCGTGAGGGGTGAGTGTGGCCTTAAATCATTTCCCAGTTCACACCAAGTGGCGACTCCATTTTATTTCTTCGGTTTAGTCCCCCACGGGCTACTCCGTACTCCCGACTAGACCATGAGCCTGGAACAGCATCGCCGATTTCTGTGTCCTACAGCGTCATTTTGTGGAAAAATAGTTTCGTGAAGTTTCATCCATATTTATGTCACTATTTGATTTTGAATAAATAGGTTTAGGTAAAATATGAATAAATTATTCAAATTAGATATTGAATAATTTATTCGGTAATTTGAAAAAGTTTTAAATTTCGATTTCGCCCGAACCGCGATTCCGCTGTGCCCATCAACCAAAACCCCAACAGTTATAAGTGTGACTGTGTTAAATATGAATGAGGTTCTTCAATATGATTAAGGCACAACCATGATCAAATTATTAGTTACCTAATTGATTTTCGCATTGTGACTGTAGATAAAAATGACTCGGTTTCTTATGACTTAAGTAAAATATTTTTGTGTTTGTTCTAAATATGATTGAGGGTCGGCAATGTGACTGAGGTAACTAATGTGACTAAAGTACACATAATGCAACTTTTAGTACCGATATGAATGAGGTAAGAATATGACTATAATTAAGGTCAATATGAAGTACAAACTGTTAGTCTCTAAGACATGCTTCCAAGATCTTAAACATGATTTTAAGTGTGAATTAATTAAGTAAAGTTGTGGAAATACTTACATTGATTTAGGGAGAAATTTCAAAAATTCCTTTTAGATGAAGCTCCAAGCTTGTAGATATGTTGTTTGACCTTGGGTGAGTTTCCCTATCACCTCAAATGAATTTCCAAGTGCTAGCTATGAGATATTTTTGAAGCAAAAATTTCCTCCAATAGAGAAGAGTATTCGGCCAAGCATGAAAGAAAGAAGAGAGTGAATAGTGTAGTGTTACAAAACTTGGTTGTTGTGTGTTTTAAAGAATCCAATTAATGAAGCCAACTACTTCCATCAAATTAAGCCATTTGATGTAAGTCATGAGTCCCACCACATTTAAATTCAAAATTTAAGTTGGCTTCTCCAACACACAACTAAACTTGAGTCCGGGTTCGTTTAATTCCGAATTAAATGAATTTTTCATCGCGCTATAATTAAATCAAATTTAATTAAATAATTATGCCTCGTAAAATTATCACGATAGTAGCTTTCGAATTAATTCTAAATTAATCCGTTCGCCCGAATTAAAATCTAATTTTAATTTCGTATTGAAATCCAATTTCAATTAATATATCTGATATATTATTTAAGCCCCAAATAAATAAATTAATAGAAAAATTCAATTTAACTATTAAATTAATTTTATCGATTAATTCTAAATTAATCGTGTTGTCTCTTCTATACAAATTTAATCCCAGATTAATTCTTGCCGCAATTAATCCCAAATTAATTTTCTCTCTCATAATTAATCCCAGATTAATTCTATATGAGTCAAATGCCATTGGTGAATCTTTGGGAAGTGACCCAAGAGAATCCTTGATATGTTGGCTGTAAATACGGTTATCAAACTAACCGAACACGTGCGTACCTCATACCATGTTCTCACCGATTTACAAGACATGGTTGGCTTCTAGCAAAGCACCGTGCCTACCCAATTCTCCATAAATATTCATCGAGGAATATAATCTATATCAGGCGTAGTAATACTATGTAATGCGTAATATGATCCAGTATATGATGTCACATATTAGGCCTAGGGCTGGCTCTATGTCTGCCCCGTACGAATCATATATCGTATCCCGAGTAACTAGTCTCCGTAATCAGAAATTCATGACCTAGTCATACTTTCCCGATAACTGCAGCTTTTAAGAGTACTAGTTCCGTATCATCTGTGACCATAATCTCCATATGACTGAAGTGATACTCCCATCTTGACATCACATCCAATACACTACGATTCTCAGTAAACCCAATATAGGCGTACACAGAACCTGTTAAAGCTCCAAACGACCAATACTAAAGTAAATTGATTATCGTAAGTAATAGCGACGTAAGTCTCTGGTTAAAGATCACATACACCTATCCTGATTCGGATTCCCATAGACACATAGTCATACTACCAATGTGATTCCAATTAGGTCTATCCAGAGCAAACTGTTCCCGGTCTAACGGCTAACAGAACTTTTTATCACACTTGCATAAATATCTAATACCTAAATATATGAGAACTATGCCGTTAAGCTTCCATAACGCCCACAAGTGTAATACTAGTCTATTCTGCATTATCAATTTCTAGTCCCGATAATACTTCGACTAGGGAAATTTAATGATTAAACCATTCGTGGATTAATATTGTCTCATATCTTATGAATCTGATTTAACCAAATGGACTTTTATCATTATATATATATATATATCTCCAAGTAATCCAATTACAATAATGATAAAATAACAATTTCCTTTTGTCACATAGTTAATTTGTATAAAAACACAATGTTCTTTACAAATAGTGATGTTATGGGTCATAATTGTCCAACAATCTCCCACTTGGCTCAAAGCCAATCACTCAAGTATCTAACACCTAAACTATGTACATGTCGCTCAAACTTTTGCAGAAATATAGCTTTCGTCAGTGAATTTGCAATGTTATCATCTGATGCGATCTTCTCGATCTTCACATCGCCACGATGTATGATCTCACGAATCAGATGAAATCATCGAAGTACATGCTTGGATTTTTGATGAGGTCGTGGTTCCTTAGCCTATGCGATAGCCCTATTATTTTCATAATATAAAGGTACGGGCTCAACTGCTAACGGAACTACTCATAATCTAATTAGGAATTTACGGATCCAAACTGTTTCTTTTGCTGCCTCAGCTGTAGAAATATATTCTTTTTATGTCGTTAAATCGGCAGTAGTCTCTTGCTTGGAAGATTTCAAGCTCACTACTCCGTTGTTCAATTAAAATATGTACCCTGATTGCGACTTACAGTCGTCTTTGTCGGTTTGGAAAATTACATCGGCAAACCCAGTCACCTCAAGTTCTCCTTCCCCATAGACCAAGAAAGCATCTTTAATTCGTCTAAGATACTTAAGGATGTTCTTTACAGCAATACAGTGACCATCACCTGGATCAGCCTGATAACGACTGCACATGCTCAAAGCATATAAGACATCAGGTTGCGTACATATCATGGCGAACATGATCGATCTGACTACTGAAGTATACGGGATCCGAATCATTGCATCTCTCTCATCTTGATTTTTAGGACACATATCATTCGATAGAGAGACGCCATGTGACACCGGAAGTAGCCACTTCTTGGACTGATCCATGTTGAATCTCTTCAATACTTTGTCAATGTACGAGCTCTGGGAGAGTGCCAGCAGCTTTCTAGATCTATCCCGGTAGATCTTTATTCCTAGAATAAAGGCTGCCTCTCCCAGGTCTTTCATGAAGAATTTTAATGAAAATCAGACTTTCACCGATTGTAGCATGGGAATGGCATTGCCAAGAAGCAATACATCATCAACGTATATGATAATAAATGTCAGTGCGTTCCCACTAACTTTCTTATATACACAAGAATCATCTTCATTTTGAATGAAATCATATTCTTTTATAATCTCATCAAAACGTTGGTTCCAAGAACGCGATGCTTGCTTTAATCCATAAATGGAAGTTTGCATGTTTTGGTGCGACAAAACCATCATGTTGTTGCATATAAACATCTTCCAAAAGGTTTCCGTTAAGGAAAACGGTTTTGACATCCATCTGTCATATTTCATAATCGACATATGCAGCAATAGCAATCATTATCCGAATGGATTTAATCATAGCAACTGGTGAAAAATTTCATCGTAATTGATACCATGTCGTTGACGATACCCTTTAGCTACAAACCTAGCTTTGTACGTCTGTATGTTGCCTTCTATGTTTGTCTTCTTTTTAAAGACCCATTTAAAACCAATAGGCTTAATGCCTTATGGTTCATCAACCAGTGTCCAAACTTGGTTGGTATACATGGAATCCATTTCGGACTTCATGGCTTCTTGCCATAAAGCGGAGTTAATACCTTGTATCGCTTCCTCACACATAGCCGGTTCATCTTCCTCAATAAGATTAATGTCTATATGAGGTGAAATTAGAAACCCACACCTCTCAGGTTATTTTTTGACTCTCTCCAACGTACGCGGTTCTTGTATATTAGAAGATTGTGGAACAATCTCATCCATGATGGACTGTTCATGTTCCGTGAGGGGGTCGGTGCTAAGAACAGTATCACTCCGATTTTCATCGAGTTCTACTTTCCTCTCACTTATCACGGCATTCACGAATTATTTTTTGAGGAAAACTGCATGAATAGCAACAAATATTTTGTTCCCTTGTGGTTGTAGAAATAATATCCTTTAATTTCCTTAGGATACCCTACAAATAGGCACTTATCCGATTTGGGTTCTAGTTTGGTACTATCCAAACGTTTAACATATGCCCAGCATCTATGTAGGACACAGAAATCGGTGACGCTTTTCCAGGCCCGCGGTCCGGTCGGGAGTACAGAGTGTTGGACAATTATGACCCATAGCGTCACTATTTGTACAGATCATGGTGTTATTGTACAAATTAACTATGTGACAAATGAGATTGCTCTCTTATCATTTGTGATTAGATCACCAAGATGTATAAATGATATGAGGTCCTTATGATTTGTTCCTGGATTGAGATGACATGAGACAGTATCAGTCCACGATGGATAAATCATTAAATATCCCTAGTCAGAGTATTATCGAGATTGGACATCGATAATGCGTAAAAGACTAGTATTACACTTGTGCGCGTTGTGAGGGCACAACGGCATAGTTCTCATATATTTTGGTATATGATACTCATGCAAGTGTAATAGGAGGTTGTGTTTTACCGATGGTATGGGAAACAGCATCGCTTTGGATAGACCCCCTCGGAATTCCATTGGTAGTATGACTATGTGTCTATGGAAGTCTGAAATCATGGTAGGTGTATTTGGTCTTAACCTGAGACTTGCACCGCTAATACTTGTGACAATCAATATGCTTTGGTTTTGGTCGTCCAGGGCTTTAACAGGTTCTGTGTACGCCTCTGCTGGGTATATTGAGAATCGTAGTGTGTTGGATGTGATGTCAAGATGGAAGTATCACTCCATTCATAGTGGAGATGATGGTCACGTATGATACGGAACTGGTTCTCTTATGTACTGCAGTCATCGGGATAAAATGACAAGGTCATGTTTATCAGATTATAGAGACTAGTTACCAGACATCTGACATGTGCTTCGTACGGGGTAGACACAATTCCATCCCCAGGCCTAGCACGTGACATTCGATACTGGATCGTAATACGCAATACTACGTATACTACGCCTGATATAGATCACTATATTCCTGTAAGGATATTTATGGAGAATTGGGTAGGCATGCTCTTTGCTAGAAGCCAACCTTGTCTTGTAAATCGGTAAAAACGTACTTCCATGTTCGGATAGTCCGATGACCGAATTTACAGCCAACATATCCAGGGATCTCATGGGTCGCTTCTCGAAGATTCACCGATGACGTATGACTCGCACTTTATTAATCTGGGATTAATTAGATGAGAGAGAAAATTAATCTGGGATTAATTACGAAGATATTTTATCTGGGATAAAATATCATTTAGAGAGAGAGAACGATTAATTTGGAATTAATCGATAAATTAATATATTCGATATATTAAACGAAATTAGATTTCGACGCGGAATTGAAATTAGATTTTAATTCGGGGCGAACGAGTTAATTTAGAATTAATTCGTTAGCGATGTGAATAGTGATTTCGCTAGGCATAATCATTTAATTACGTCGCAACGGAAAATTTTGTTAATTTGGAATTACCGAACCCGAGCACGAGAGTGTTTGCGAGCGCATTCACATTTCGAATTCGAGTGCGGCACGCAAGTCACTTCAAGCATCAAATCACTAGTCACATCAAACGTCAAATCATTAGTCACTTTGAGTGATGTGACAACATGTCACTTGATTGATTGATTGATGTAAATAGTGATGTGGTGGTTTGCTAGCCATTATTGTTTGACTTTTTGAAAGCAAATAAATTGGCAAATTAATTTATTAATTGAAGTAGTGTATTAGATACATAATTCTTCTCACCAACCAATCGATCTCTCTCTCTTTTCATTTTTGGAGCCAAAAACTGCTTCTTCTCTCTCGGCAAAACAGCCCTTCTTCCTTCTGTTTTCTGGTTTGATCGAAACTAATAGGAGAAGCAAGTGATTTTTGTGGCAAAAATCAAGGTGCTAGCACACATAGAATTATCCTAAGGTGATAGGGAAGTAATTTCGTGAGCTTGGAATCCATTTTGTAAGCTTGGAGCTTGAAGATTTCTTGGAGGACAAAGCCGAATTTGGAGGCCATTTTTCAGCCACTGCCGAGTGCTTCCATGGAGGGCAGAACGATTTTTGTCTTCACCGCATCGTCTCAACCGCTCGATGTAAGTATTCCGTAACTTCGTTGATTGTATTCACATGTATGTTCAATGCTTGATATGATCTTGGGATGCTTAGACAATTCCAAAAATGGTATCTATGAGCAAGGTTGAGCATGAAAATATATTAGGGTTAAAATTGGGTAAAATGATTTTGAGCATGATTTGGTTAAATTGTTTGATTAAGTGTGCTTAAATCATGTTGAATTGAAGTTTGATTGGATCAATTTCAAGAAAAATGGTTTGGAACAACTTTCCCCTAAATTGGTATGCTTGGCCGAATACCACATGAACCCTAATGTCTTAATGAAACAAAACAATGTATACTTGTGCAAATTGTGCCTTGGCCGAATTTGGCTTTAACAAATACAAGAAATATTATTTTCATTTCATTTGAATTTCATTAATCAACTTGTTAAAATATCTAAAACACTTTAAAGATATTTCTAATTAAGTCAACAAAGGCAACTTAGTTATTTAAAACAAATACCTAAATCTTAAGATATTTATATTTTAATTAATTTAATCATTTAACAATTAATTAATTAATTAATTACTTAAATACAAATATATTAAATATATGTATTATATTTACATTAAATATTAAATACATATATACATTTATGATATAAGTCAAATATCTTAATTTGACTATTAATTAATGTGTATTTAAATTAATCAAGTATTAAATGTAAATACACAATAATTAAGGAAATGACTATCGGGTCCCTAAACATGCATTTTTGCGTTTAACCTTTAAACGACTTTATAAATAATCAATATTATTTATAAATATTGCTCTAGTGCTCTACGAGTATATTTCATTATTGAGACTTTCTAGATTCGGGCATATCCGTCACGAAATCCAATTTCGTGTCCATAATTTATCCACCCGTAAATTAGGACGATCACGGATAAACTCGCTGAATCATACAGGTCGAGGTCATGGAAAATGTATAATTCCTCCATCACAGGTATCCGGATAAATCCCAGAGATATAGATGTAAACGTCAAATCTCTATAGGGATTATCCAGTCGACTTTTCTCTCAGCTATCTCAAAAAGAACATTTAAAACTAATTTCTAAATTGTACCACGGGCCATGAATTTTATCTGATTTCTAATCATATGGACTACCTATGCTCTGATACACAAAACTGACGGATCTTATCTTGATACGCACAGGACACCCTGAGGATCTATCTACACCCAACGAACAGGCGGAGGTCTGATCTAAATAGATCGGTGACGTGACTGTCATCTATGTGTAGAAGATGTCTCATGTGCCCACAGTGGCATCTCAAGTCTAAGAATCACAAGTGCTACTCAACCCGACAAGATTTTTATTGACGTTGGTGTATCATCCATTAAGAATCTTCGGTGAGTCGTTCAGTGTTTATCCGTTATAAACACGTACACGTCTATACTAGTCTTCAAGACTTATGGTTCATTGAGAAACCATTGGAATCATATATTCCAGTATACGACATGTACCGGTCTCAACGGGTTTACTATACTGACCAAGTAGTGTAAACCTTGACCAGGAACTGTCTGAGAATGACAACGTCATGAAACAACTCAATGTCAGTTGCGACGCTTTTGCAACTGTACCGTGACTAGTCATTCTAAGGTCATTACGTCTTTACCATATTAAAAGATACATTATATTATAGAAACTGCATATATTATTCAAAATAATAATGTTTTACAGAAGTATTCATAAAGAAATACAACTGGGAATTGGAGCTGTGAGCACCAACCCCAACAAAAACTCCCACTTGCTCTAGTGCCAATAACGATTGTATCTAATACCCATCGACTCCACGTGTTTATCAAACAACTTCGGAGGTATGACATTCGTCAGCGGGTCTGCTACATTATCTTCACTCGGTACCTTGCACACAGCAATATCCCCTCACGACACAATCTCTCGAATGATGTGGTACTTGCGTTCCACATGCTTCGACTTCTGATGCGCCCTCGGTTCCTTTGCTTACGCAATGGCTCTATTATTATCACAGTATAACGGAATCACATTCTCGATACTTGGGAAAACTCCCAATTCTGTGATAAAGTTCTTTATCCACACAGCCTATTTTGCAGCTTCAGAAGCTGCAATATATTCCGCCTCAGTGGTGGAATCTACTGTCGATCCCTATTTGGAACTCTTCCAACAAACTGCACCTCCGTTAAGGGTAAATACGAATCCAGATGTAGACTTTCTATCATCAGGATCCGATTGGAAATCGGAATCCGTATACCCTTTAACTTGCAGTTCGTTTCCTCCATAAATTATTAACTTATCCTTATTACCTTTAAGATACTTGAGGATATGTTTAATGGCCATCCAATGGTCATTACCTGGATTGGACTGATATCGACTAGTTACGCTAACAGTGAAACTGATATCAGGCCTCGTACATAACATGTCATATATTATGCTACCCAAACACGAAGCATAAGGTTGGTTAGACATTCTAACCTTCTCATCTTCTGTTTGTGGACTCATCTTCTTTGAAAGATGAATCTCATGTCTGAACGGTATGTTTGCTGTCTTACAGTTACCAAAATTATACCATTCCAAGATCTTATCTATGTACGTTG
The DNA here is from genome assembly GCA_019454045.1 of Zanthoxylum bungeanum. Taxonomy (NCBI): domain Eukaryota; kingdom Viridiplantae; phylum Streptophyta; class Magnoliopsida; order Sapindales; family Rutaceae; genus Zanthoxylum; species Zanthoxylum bungeanum. Next base: position 76,724 of record SKCR01026505.1, read on the forward strand.
ATTGGGATAACCCAATCAGCCTCCTTTGTCTATCTCTATATAGTTTTATCCCTAAAACATATGAAGCTTCTCACAGGTCCTTCATGGAGAAATTCTTACAGAGGTACGCTTGACGCTTTGTAACATACCTAAATCATTCCCAATGATTAGGATGTCATCAACATATAGGACTAAAAATACGACCATGCTCTCACAGGCCTTCTGATACACACATGATTCTTCCGAATTCTTGAGAAAACCAGACAATATAATAATCTCGTCGAATCGAAGATTCCAACTTCGTGAAGCTTGTTTAAGTCCATAAATGGACTTCTTAAGCTTACATACCTACCCGAGTTTTCGCTGGACGCAAAAACTTTCGGCTGTTCCATATAGATTTCTTCATCAAGAAATCTATTTAGAAAAACCGTTTTGACATCCATTTGCCAAATCTCGTAGTCATGATACGCAGCTATAGAAAGCAAAATCCGAATAGACTTAAGCATTGCTACTGGTGAAAAAGTTTCATCGTAGTCGATGCCAGGTCGCTGCTTGTAACCTTTTGCAACCAGTCGGGCCTTGTAAACCTTACCGTCAGGCCCGCGCTTCCTCTTGTAAACCATTTACAACTGATATGAATAATTCCTTCGGGAAGCGAAACCAAGTCCCAAACTTGATTCTCATGCATTGAGTCTAACTCGGATTTCATGGCACTTTGCCATTTCACGGAGTCGATGTCCAACATCGATTCTCTATAGGTGAAATGATTAGTCTCTTCAACTAAGAAAACATCCATACTCTTTTCTTGTATCAAATACAAGCGTTCATGAGGTCAAAATACCCTTTCAAACCTACGGAGTGTGTGTGTTGAAGGTCCTTCATCTACTTGAACTTCAGGTTCCTCCGTTGGTTCGTTGTTTTCAGGTTGGACTTCATCAAGTTCAACTTGTCTATGATTACCACCTTCTGAAAAAAATTATACTTCTAGAAATTTTGCGAAGCGAGCTACGAACACATTTCGATGCTCTGTATCATAGAACAGATATCCCCTCGTATTCGAAGGATATCCGACAAATCTAAACTTTTGCCCTCGAGGCGAAAGCTTATTTTGCTGAGCCACCCTGACATAGGCAGGACAACCCCAAACCTTAATATAACTAAGATTTGGTCTCCTACCGAACCATATCTCATACGGTGTCGTAGGAATAACTTTTGAAGGAATCTTATTCAAAAGATGTGCAGCTGTTAAAAGAGAGTAGCCCCATAAATAATAGCTCAAATCTGTGAAACTCAACATCGATCATACCATATCCAATAAAGTCCGATTTCTCCTCTCAGACACTCCATTGTGTTGTGGAGTACCTGGAGGAGTATATTGAGCGAGAATCTCATTCTCCTTCATATAATCCATGAACTCACCACTCATATATTCACCGCCTCGATCAGATCGAAGGCATTTAATATAGCGTCCAGTTTGTTTTTCTACTTCATTTCGGAATTCTTTGAACTTTTCAAAGGTTTCCGATTTATGTCGCATCAAATACACATAACCGTACCATGAAAAATCATCGGTAAAGGTAACGAAGTACGAATACCACTGTGAGCAGTCTGACTTAGTGGACCACATACATCAGAATGTACGAGTTCCAGTAAGTTAGCGGCGCGGTGTCCAACACCAGAAAATGAGGCTTTGGTCATCTTACCCTGAATACAAGATTCACAAGTTGGATAGGATTCAATGGTAAGATCTGGTATCAAACCATTCCTAACCAATTGGGTAAGCCGTTTAACGCCTATGTGACCCAGCCGCATATGCCAAAGTTCAGTATTATTAATTACAGGTAAACTACGTTTATTAACTCCATTATTTAAAATATCTTTTGAAGTTTGCAATGTATAATGACCATGCTGGTTTGGACAACAAATGATCTGAATATTACTTTTATTATATAAATATAAAGAACAGTTCTTAATATTAATACAAAAGCCTTCTGTATCTAATACAAAAAGTGATATAATATTAGCTACACATCCAGGTACAAAATGTCATTCATTTAACAAAAGTGTCCCATTCGGCAATGAGATCTCGCATACTCCCACTGCAACTGCATCTGGAGAGTCTCCACTCTCGAATCGCAACTGCATCTCTCCAGGCTTCAGTTTTTTACTTTCCTTCAGCACCTGCAACGAATTGCAAATGTGAATGGGACAAGCAGAATCTAAAATCCAGTTGGATGTAACGGCTTCACAAGCCAAAGATATATCAATAACTGGAAAAAATAAATGTACCTGATGTAGATGCTCTCTCCCTCCTTAGCTGGGTGATGTAGTCAGAACAGTTCCTTTTCCAGTGCCCGACTTTGCTGCAGTGACGACACTTGTCTTCAGAAGCCCTTTTGGGCTTAGTTATCTTTGTCTGCGGTTGAGGACCGAAACCCTTCTTCTTCTTCTTCCATTTCTTCTTCTTTCCCTTTGGCCAAGCCTGGGAAGAAGCAGAAAGAGAAGTAGGTCTCGGAGGGCGAGTCGGTACTCCCTTCTTGAGGTCCTCATCCGCCGTGAGCAACATCCTATGTAACTCATGGTAGGTACAGATAGTCCCGTTCATGTTGAAATACATCACGAACTGGCGATATGAAGCTGGGAGAGAACCAAGAACTCCTACCGAGAATGTCATTTAGAATGAGATTATGTTGCCTCAATTGATCGATCAAATCGATCATTTGAAGAACATGCGGGCTAATAGCTTGCCCCTCATCCAACCGCGCATGGAACAGTTCCATTGCGACTTTGTGAACAATCACTTGTTCTTGGTTCTCAAACGATTGTCTCAATCGTGTCATCATACTATACGCATCTAACATGCCATAGTATTGTTTCTTGAGTCCCGGAGACAGTGAACTAAGGATGTATGATTTAACTCTTAAATCATCATTCTTCCAAGTTTCAAAAATTTAGCGTTCCTCCTCCGTAGCATCCGCACCAACAGCAAGGGGCAACAGACCCTCAATAAAATATCCCAATTTCTCGGAATCGAGGACAATCCTCAAATCCAATTCCCAGTCAGCGAAGTTCTCATCGCCTTTTAGTGTGTTCGCATCAAGCATACGCGCAAACTGATTTGTGGATGGTGCCGCCATCGCAAATCTATCATATAGATCACGAAAAACGGTTAGCAGAAAATAAATAGTTTCATATAATATCAAAAGCATAAACTAGATCATGGATTTTTAATCTAAAAATGCTCTTCCCACTAAATCATGCAATACTGTAATCCCCAAACAGAATAAAAAGATTTAATAATTAAATTAAATACAAATAGTGAAAAGTGGATCCCGTGAATATATTTCAGCTCACAGCAGAGGCACGGTCTCACCTACGTATATTCATCAGGTAGACAATTCATTTGTCAATCACTCACTAGTGACTCCTGGGTTCCTGGTCCTGGTCGTTTCTCGTTGTCGCTGCTAAGGCAGGCCCATAAGGAGACGTACCAAGGTTAAACTCGTCAATGATAAACTCAAGTTACTTCTGTAACCCTGACAGCTAGGGCACGTTCAGGATTTCGCTTTCGCTTGAATTTATCTAGTATCTTATATACATCTGGTATAAATAAATCTCTATCGACTACACCCTCACAGCAAAGGCACGGTCTCGGATGTATTCACGGAGAAATGTTTATAAACCGTATTGACAAGACGGACCACATAACATGCATCAAATACATAATTACATTAAACCTTATTAATTATGGATTTTCCGCTAAATGTCATACACCTTAAATCTAACCAAATTAGATTATAATAAGCATGTATAAACTCAAGAAAACATGATTAAACATTGATTTAATTAAGGCTAATCATTTTAGGGGGCCTAGAATCAGACTCGCTCTGATACAATTTTGTAAGGGTTATAGGGGCTAAATCCGGTAACGCAGCGGAAACACGGGAAAAACAAATTTTCCGATTTCAAAACTTTTTCTCGGATTAATTAAATAAATATATTTATTTAATTTTTCAATAATTAAATTATGAAATAAAATTCAATAAATCATATTTACGTGAATTTATCAAATTGCCCTTATACTTTGTATTTTGTTCATTTTAGTTCGAAATTGTTCAAATCAATTTTGGATGATTCTAAATCATTAATAATTTGAATTTAACATGTCAAGAATGTCAAAACACAAATTGCAACCAAAAACCCAAAAATTAAACCCCAAAGCCGAGAGCACCATTAGGGACTAAATTGTGCATTTTGCACTTTCCATGTTCAAAACACATCAAGATGAAATCCAATCAACATAATATTTCATATGTATCATATACACATGCAAGTACACAACATAAATGAAAATCCCCAAATTTGGAAGTGGTCTTAAACCCTAATTTTTCAATTTCTTCAAATTGGACAAATTAGACCAAATTTGTTAAATCAATTACTTCAAACATGTTTCTTCCATCCAATTCAAGTCTCAACACAATGAAATAACTATAGATCAAATCTAGGTCATTTAAGAGTGGGTCAACAACTCTAGATTAGCAACAAAGTTTCTCAAACTTACAAAAGTATGCTTATAACTACACTAGTTACAAACTTCCAACATCATACATGCATATCACCTTCATCAAACTTGTATCCATCAAAAGTACAAAGAATAAAGAATATAATAACTCAAGAACATCACAAGATGTTGCCCACAACAAGAGTAACAAATTACTCTCTAATGGAAGGTTGGAAATACTTACTAAATTCCAAGCTTTTCCTTGATTTTCTTTTCTTTTCTCTCTACCTTCTTTGTTTTGTTTTAATGGAGTTTTGATAAAGTGAATTTGGTTATTCAAACCCTAAATGAAACAAAACAATATATACTTGTGCAAATTGTGCCTTGGCCGAATTTGGCTTTAACAAATACAAGAAATATTATTTTCATTTCATTTAATCAACTTGTTAAAATATCTAAAACACTTTAAAGATATTTCTAATTAAGTCAACAAAGGCAACTTATCCATTTAAAACAAATATCTAAATCTTAAGATATTTATATTTTAATTAATTTAATCATTTAACAATTAAATAATTAATTAATTAATTAAATACAAATATATTAAATATATGTATTATATTTACATTAGATATTAAATACATATATACATTTATGATATTAGTCAAATATCTCAATTTGACTATTAATTAATGTGTATTTAAATTAATCAAGTATTAAATGTAAATACACAATAATTAAGGAAATGACTATCGGGTCCCTAAACATGTATTTTTGTGTTTAACCTTTAAACGACTTTATAAATAATCATTATTATTTATAAATGTTGCTCTAGTGCTCTACGAGTATATATCATTATTGAGACTCTCTAGATTCAGGCATATCCGTCACGAAATCCAATTTCGTGTCCATAATTTATCCACTCGTAAATTATGATGATCACGGATAAACTCGCTGAATCATACAGGTCGAGGTCATGGAAAATGTATAATTCCTCTGTCACAGGTATCCGGATAAATCCCAGAGATATAGATGTAAACGTCAAATCTCTATATGGATTATCCAGTCGACTTTTCTATTAACAATCTCAAAAAGAACATTTAGAACTAATTTCTAAATTTTACCACGGGCCCATGGATTTTATCTGATTTCTAATCATATGGACTACCTATGCTCTGATACACAGAACTGACAGATCTTATCTTGATACGCACAGGACACCCTGAGGATCTATCTACACCTAACGAACAGGCGGAGGTCTGATCTAAATAGATCGGTGATGTGACTGTCATCTAAGTGTAGAAGATGTCTCATGTGCCCACAGTGGCATCTCAAGTCTAAGAATCACAAGTGCTACTCAACCCGACAAGATTCTTATTGACGTTGGTGTACCATCCATTAAGAATCTTCGGTGAGTCGTTCAGTGTTTATCCGCTATAAACACGTACACGTCTATACTAGTCTCCAAGACTTATGGTTCATTGAGAAACCATTAGAATCATATATTCCAGTATACGACATGTACCGGTCTCAACGGGTTTACTATACTGACCAAGTAGTGTAAACCTTGACCAGGAACTGTCTGAGAATGACAACGTCATGATACAACTCAATGTCAGTTGCGACGCTTTTACAACTGTACCATGACTAGTCATTCTAAGGTCATTACGTCTTTACCATATTAAAAGATACATTATATTATAGAAACTGCATATATTATTCAAAATAATAATGTTTTATAGAAGTATTCATAAAGAAATACAACCGGGAATTGACGTTGTGAGCACCAACCCCAACACAAATATATGAGAACTATGATGTTATGCTCCTATAACACGCACAAGTGTAATACTAGTCTATTCCGCATTATTGATGTCCAATCTCGATAATACTCCGACTAGGGATGTTTTAATGATTAAACCTTCATGGATTGATATCGTCTTATATCTTATCAATCCGGAACTAATCATATGGACTTTTATCATTTATATATCCCGGTAATCTAATTACAAATGATAAAAGAGTAATTTCCTTTGTCACATAGTTAATTTGTACAAAAACACCACGTTCTGTACAAATAGTGATGCTATGGGTCATAATTGTCCAACACTATAAACTCAGACTCCATAGTAGATCGAGCAATACATATTTGCCTCGAGAATTTCCATAATACGGCTGCACCACCAAGTGTGAAAATAAATCCACTCGTGGATTTGGAATCCACTATATCAAACATCAAATTAGGAACGTTGTATTCCTTTAGAACAACTGGATATCTCATATAATACAGATCATATTTTGAAGTTTCTCTCAGATACCTCAAAACTATTACTATGGTTTTCCAGGGTTATGTCATGGATTACTTGTATATCTGCTAAGTTTGTTTACAACTTGAGCGGTATCAAGTCATATGCACTTTGTGAGATACATCAAACTTCCGATGATTCTCGAATACTCCAATTGCGATATGTTTGAACCAGTATTCTTTGACAAATGAAGAGTTTGGTCCACAAGAGTTCTAACTAAGTTTAGATATTCTTTGTTATATTTCTCAAGTAGCTTCTCAATATAATGAGCCTAAGATAATATGTATCTTTCTGATGTTATGGAAATATTAATTCTTATGTTCGCATCAGCTACTCCTAAATCTTTCATGTCAAATTTATTGGTCAATACTTTCTTGGTAGATTGAATCATCTCATGATTGCTACCTATGATCAGCATATCGTCTACTTAGAGACACACAATGACATATCTTTTTGAGTTGATTTAATGTATACACATTTATCACACTCATTAATTTTGAATCCACTTGATAATATTTTTTTGTCAAATTTCTCATGTCATTGTTTAGGTGCTTGTTTCAATCCGTATAAAGATTTTACAAGTTTGCACATCTTGTGTTCTTGTTCAGGAATATTAAAACCTTCTGGTTGTTTCATGTAAATCTCCTCATCCAACTCATCATTTAAGAATATTGTCTTTACATCCATTTGATGTATTTCAAGACCAAATATAACAGGTATGGCTCTAAGAATTCTTATTGAATTGATACGAGTTACTAGTGAATATGTATCAAAGTAATCAATGTCTTTTTTTGTCTATAACCTTTTATAACAAGTCTTGCCTTGTACTTGTCTATTGATTCATCTAGCTTCATCTTCCATTTGAAAATCCATTTGTAATCCAGCAGCTTACAACCGGGAAAAAGATCAATCAACTCCCAAGTACGATTTTGAAGGATAGAATCAATCTCACTATTGATAGCCTCTTTCCACAAAGGTGCCTCTGAATATGACATTGCTTCTTTATAACTTTGAGGCTCATTTCATAACAAGTATGTCAGAAAATCAGGTCTGAATGACTTGGACGTCTTGCTCCTTTGCTACATCTAGATTCATTTTCCTTAACATTTTCATGTTGATCTGATTCTTTGTTAACTTTATCACTGTTTGTAGTAGTGTCAATGGTTCTTTTGAGAGACTCCATTTTTTATTTTTCTTTACAAGGAAATGTCTCTCAAAGAATGTCATATTCCTTTACTCAATTATCATATATGGATTGATGTTAGGAATTTCATACTTATGTACCAAGAATCGATACGCACTACTGTTGTGAGCATATCCAATGAATTACAGTCAACATTTTTTGGTCATATTCTCACCTTCTTAGGTTTATGAACCATCACTTTGGCGAGACACCCCACATTTCAAATATTTATAGGAATGTGTGTGATCTTTCCACAATTCATATGATATCTTGTCCAATTTTTTGTGAGGTAACTTATTCAGAACGTAGTTGGCGGAAAGTAAGGTCTCCCCCACAAGTTCTGGGGTAAACCAGAGCTTGTCAACATGGCATTCATTGTTTCCTTCAACATTCGATTTTTATATTATGTAATCCCATTTTATTGAGGTAAATAAGGAGCAATAGTTTCGTGAATAATTTCATGACTAGAACAATATTCACCAAATGATGACACATATTCATCTTTTATATCACTCATGATTCTTTTGATTTTCTTGCCTAGTTTATTTTCAACTTCGTTCTTATAGTAAATAAAGCTCTCAATAACTTCATTTTTGCTTATCAGAAAATACACATAGCAAAATCGTGTGCTATTATCGATAAAATTGATAAAGTACTTTTTACCGTCTCTTGTTTGCACAATATTCATATCACACACATCAGTGTATAGGTTCAAAGGGTTCATAACTTCGTTATATAGAATGAAATGATATTCTATTCATTTTCTCTTCAACATATGTTTAACATTTATGTTGGTTATTAATTATAAATTTAGGTATAAGGTTCATGTTAATTAATTTACGTATTGTATAATAATTAATATGCCCCAACCTACCATACCATATATTTTATGTCTCAATAGTATAATGAGAAGATGTCGCTATATTATTATTAGCACTGTGTCGATTGACATTCATTACATTGAACTTGAAAATGCCCTCAATGATTTATCATTTTCCTACATAGACATTGTTATTGATCAGTACAAACTTGTCAGAAATAAATACAAATTTAAATTCATTCTTGCTAAGAAATGAATCTGAAACCAAGTTCTTCCGAATATCAAAAACATGTAGAACATTCTTCAATGTAAGCTATTTCCCGGATATCATCTTCAGAACCAATGTGCCTTGTCCAACCACTCTGGAGGTAAACGAGTTTCCCATTGTCATATGATCACCACCATCGACCTTCTGATAGAAGGAGAATATTTTGCTGTTAGCACAAATATGATGAGTAGCCCTCATGTATACCCATCATTCTCTCGGGTGCCCAACCAAGTTGGCTTTAGTTACACATTATTTTTTATTATTAAATTATAAAATTAAAATAATAAATTATTAACATAAGAAACATATTACAATATAAAAACATAATATATATTATTAAAGTAAGAAAATTATTAATTTAAATAATTAATTTATTATTATTAAATTATAAAATTAAATAAAGAAACCTATTATAAAAAGAAAACATATTATAATCTCTCAATAAAATAAAAAAACATATGTGACACATAATCTTTACAATTAACCTCTACAATAATTTTTTTATTATTAAATTATAAAATTAAAATATATTTACAATTAATTTTTTATTGAATAAAAAATCTATTACAATAAAAATACATATCATAATTTTATAAGAACTGTATTATAATAGAAAAAATATTATAGTATCATATTATAATTAAAAAATAATATTAAATCTATTAAATAAGAACCATATTATAACAATAAAATATATTATATTATCCGATTAAGTTTTGAATAACATCAATATAATTCAACAAAGAATATATATATATATATATTATATATATATATATATATATAATTTAAACATTTTTGAGTTTTCTCACGTGTCACATGACACTTAATCTCTATAATTATTTTTTTATTATCTATTATAATAAGGATATATATTATAATCTACTATTAAAATTAAAATATATATTTATGCATTACTTAATCTCTACAATTAATATAAAATAAAAAAAATTATTACAATATAAAATATAATCTCAAAACCTAAATAATAACCGCCATAAAACCTAGTTAAATTTTTGGATTTCGGGTTTATTGTTATTTTTTATTTTATTTTGAATTAATTATATAAGTTTTTTTATTTCATTAATTTTTTATTATTTATTGTGTTTCAGGATGCAGACTCTGACTATTAGTACTTGCACTGTGAATTAGATATATAATTTGAGAACTTAGAGACAAAAGAATGAGACATAAATATTATGTATAAGTAAATCAATTGTCTCATTTAAACTATAAAACTGACAAGATCCGAAATATTTAAAAGATTAATACCTAAAATATATGTTCAACTAGTACAAAGTGTGCGCCATGTGTTAGTAATAATATTAAAAAAAAAACAAAACAAAACTAAGTTAAACTAGCTTATAAGTTGTGAAACAAAAACTAGAATATAAATGAGGGTAGAAAAATAATATCATATTATAAGATTATAATTTAATGAAAATATAAATTAATTTATAAAATAATATTAAATATATATTTAGTGTAGCATTTAAACACTAACAAGCTCACTAAACTACCTAAGCATTTGAAAATCGCAGCGCCCTCTAGCGATAGCAATTTACGGAAGTGCGGTCGAAGCCTTATTAAGCAAACAAAAGCGAAAACCCTCGACTCGCTTGCTATTCGCTAACTCTCGGCTCTCAAATCTCCATGGCTAACAATCCTTCGCAGCTCCTCCCATCAGGTACCACAATCTCTGTATCCTTTCAATTTCGTTTCTTTTCTTTTTCCCCTCAAGAAAATCAAAATGGAAAATTAATTATTAATCCATGGGTGGTGATGCAGAGCTAATAGACAGATGCATAGGGTCCAAAATTTGGGTGATAATGAAAGGAGACAAGGAGCTTGTTGGCACTCTTAAAGGTTTCGATGTCTACGTCAACATGGTTCTGGAAGACGTCACTGAATAGTAAAATTTTCTCTTTTAACTCTGTAATCTCCTTGTGTTAGGGTTTTATTTTATGTTCATTGATCACTCTGTTTATTAACATTGGTTCTTCTTGTTGATTTAATCATGTTTATGTGCTTATTGATTTAGTTTGTTTTAGGGTTTAAGTAAGTTGATCCATCTTTTTTCTAACTATCGTTTTAGGGTTTAAGTAAGCGGGTGCAATTTCTTTTTAAAAACTTTTTATAGTTAATGAGTGAAATGCATGTAATTCTACTTGTTTGACTGACTTTGTTATCTCTAAATGCGATTTGGGTGTTTTTTTAAGTAAATTTTGTTTGTTTGCTTGCTCGAGAAAGGGGTTGACGAGTGATTGGCCTTTTGGACAGTGAAAGTGGGATCTGTTGATTTAGGATGTTGAAATGAATGACAGAGACCTCGGGTAATTCTTGTCATGTCGTGGTCTATTTTGGAATGACGTGTGGGTGGATTCAGTGTGATTGGTAATGATGTATGAGCTTTTAGGTTGTTTAAGTCAAACAACTGTGGTCTGTTTGGGAATTGCATTATGTGTGTGGCAAGATTGAAGCTCTCTCTCTCTCTCATGAAAATACATGCATATATATCTTAGATTGTGAGTAGGACTTTGGTTTTCTTGTATAGCAGATGATTAGAGTTATTCCAACTCATCAGTGGATTAGTGGGCTAATTTACGAAATTGAGATGCTAAATAATCATGTGACAGGATGGTATGTTAAGGCAAACTCTGAAGGAAAATGTCAACTATCAAGTTGATTTCTTTTGATACCTACATCATACGTAAGAGGCCAATATAATCATTTTTGTATGGTGATGTCACCTAATTACTATGGGATTTTCTCTTTAGAATAAAACGTATGGCTGGCCTCTGTCAAGGTAGATTCTCCATTCTCCAATTCCCATTCCTTAGTTAGTATTGTAAAATATATGGCATCATCATTGTGGCTTGTTGGCTACCAACGGCTCACAAGGAACTTTTGGAAGAAGTGCAGTTTTGAGGGGAAATTTTGGATTAGAAATTCTCATGGAAGATGAAAACATGCATCAATGGTTTTTGATCTTCATATTAGCTATTATTCAGTAACTCTTTTTTGTCAGTTCTTGGGGATAGGTAAGCACTTGCTTTTTCTTGGCTTGCTTTTTTGTTCTGATTCATGGCACTTGTGTACCCTGACAAATGACATTTTCTAGTTAAACTTGACTTAACTGCTACCTGGCTACATAGCTGTTAAAGGCGTGCCTCACACAGAGGCGCAGGCCACCGCGCCTCCGAGGTGCACCCAGGTGCGCCTCACAAAAATGGATGAGAAAACCTCACAAAAATGTTTTTAATATTATCAAAATGTTTTTGAATAAACTAAAGGATATTTTGTTGTAAATGTGTTAAAGTGTTCTCATCAACTTAATCAATTTTTTTTGTCTGTACTACAGGTGTTTGCGTTGCATTTTACATTGTTTATATTGAACATGAACTTATTAGAATTGTGTTTGATATATTTTTAATGATTTCTCTTTATTTTAGTAGACTGGATACTTTATAATTCTTTTAGCAATTTGTGCCTCATCTTCATCAGGCATACGACTAGCGACTTGTTGCGCCTACCTAGGCCCCAGAACCCTTGCGCTTAGTGCGCCTTGCGCTTTTAACAACACTTCATGGATATAACTGACGGCTCTTGAAACCTGTGAATGAGAATTTAAAGAATTGTTGCAAATGGTGGCTGCTTATTGGTTAAGCACCATCAAATTGATTAAATGGTCAATTTATGGGCTAAGACCATAGATTGAAAAGCCTTCTGTAGGTGGGGGGAACAAGTTCCGAGGTAGACTTCCTAGCCTAGATTCGTTCTCATTTTTTGAATGACACCAACGAGGATATATCTTCCATACTGTTTGTTTCTGGACTCTGGAGTGATAATCTTTTTCTTTATCTTGATACCCTTATGTCTACTATGAAAATTGTTAGTATTATTAGTGACTGCTCTATTGTCTTATTCAAATGTAAATCCCCATCAGAAATATGGAGAGAAAAGGATTGAGAGATTGACCCTAGGCCCTAGTTGTTGAAACCGTTCTTATTGCAACTGGTGGTAAGTTCTGTATAACCTGCTAAAAAGAAAAAAAAGTATGATGTGGGTGTGTGGCATCTTCGCCATAGCTTATTTTTATTGATATTTTCATGTTGGCTTTGCAAATGACTTTTCAATTTTTGACTTCCACTGCTTCCGCTTGTTGAGAACTAATGAAATGATACCTGCCTCAGTATGGGAGTGGGTTTCATTTGCTGTTTTGAGCTGTTAGAAAAAACTTATTGTTTGGTGAATTAAGTAGATAAATTTTGAATTAATCATCCAAAGTTCTGAAAAGAGCAATGCAAGTATGCAACATGAGTAGTAGTAATTACCGTCTCGTTTTTTTGGCTTTGCAGCCCCTCAAACCTCTGTTTGAATTCATGTTTTGTTCTGCAAAATTATCTCATGCTTCTTCTTCTTCTTTTTTTTTTTGGAAAATTATCTAATGCTTTATATCCATATGAAATTAGAAAACCAGCAGTGAGTAAATTAGCTCTCACCTTCACATATATATACTTTTGTCTTTCTTATAATCACTTTTATTTCATATGCTTAATGGTCTTATATCTAATTTTGTTCTGTCATTTTGCTTCTGTGTATCACAGCGAAATCACTGCTGAAGGTAGACGGATTACAAAGCTTGATCAGATTTTGCTCAATGGAAACAACATTGCCATAGTAAGTATACCTTATGATCATGGCCTATGTTTTAGCTTGGGAACATTATAACATATATCCCTCTGGCATTCTATTGAAAAAAAAGACCTTAACAAGGGTCTCTCTCACAATAAATTTTGGTTGTAAGCTCCCGATTACCTTTTGCTATCCTAATGTGGGTTGTTTAGTTCATCAATAATGAAAAGGACAAGGCTGAAACCAATGCCATAGGGAGATTAACAAAGGGAAAACAAAGTTTTATTCACTAATTAAATTCTTACTGACAATTTGTTTGCAATGCAGCTTGTTCCCGGTGGCTCACCTGATCCAGAATGAGAGTGTGGAACCTACCTCAGTTTTAACGAGGACATGGCCACCAAGAAAAGTTTGTATCATCCCACCATTTGCTTTAAGATTATATAGTTGACATGCTTATCGGACAACAGGATTATTCTATTACGCTGATGAACGATGGATTTCTATGTTTCTCCTGACCTTAAAATGCTCTTTAAGTATATGTTTTTAACATGCTATCACATTTCTCAAAATGTTACGACTATATTGTTGTTGCTGCTGAAATTTTTTAACTAAATCAGGAGACTGGTTCACTTGGTCACTTGATCAGAGTAGGTCTAGTGATACTGCTTTAGGTAGTAGATATTGCTTGGATGATTAGAGATCTTGACCCACAAAAGATGTGATGATATTTTGGATGATATTATCTCTTATTACAGAAAATTATAATTTGTGAAAAAGTGTGGCTATTTACACTAAAAATTTATTTGGTTATTATTTTATAGACTTGTATAATAAATTTTAATTTTAATTTTAATTTTTATTTTGTACTCTTTAAGATATATGTGTATATACATACACACGGTCAGGTTTCAGTCCAGACCTTACAGTCCACATTCAGCTAAAAGACATAAGATTTTTTTGTCTTTATCTACCCTTAAAGTCCACATAAAGTTCACGAACCTTACCTGAGTCTGACCACACACATATACACACACATATACACACACACGTATAACCTCACTTAAACTATTTAAATTCCTCACTTCAACTATTTAAATTAACTATTTTTTTTTTTGCACACATTAAAATATTCGGTACACAAAAATATAATTATAAGAGTAATTAATTATAGTGGCACAAATTTTACCCCATAGGATTGTCACGGCCAGGGTTAATGATTAACTTCAAGCTTTTGGCATAGTAACTACTTGAACAACAAGAACTTGTACTGCCTATGTGGGATTTTTTATTCTTGATTTGTTTTATGTGATGCTTTTGATACTGATATTGAACAATAAGATGATTGAGATGATAAAAATATTGGGCTTGATTTGACTTCTTGAATATGATCAACTGAAAAACTCTTCACTAATTTATTATTAAATTCATCCTGCTTTTTCTCTCCCTCTTAGACTACAATCAAACAAGCTAGATTAAAACGTTATAAAAGAAATGTTTTAGGATTTGAAGGTAAGCGAAAATTGAATGGATTTATCTACTGAGTGTTTAAAGAAATATGATATACTCTTTAGTCTTCTTTAATAATAATTTATGTCATGAGAATTTTAATAATAAATAATTTTATTTTAATTTCAATGCCTGTTTTCCCCTCCTAATTTTTACTATGGCCTTGTACCTGAATGTTCCTTGTGATTTTCCCTTTCAATTTTTTTTTGAACCTGAGCATCTACTAGTGATCAGAAAATGCATGTTCGATCTTAAATTTATGGAGTAAGTTATGATTTTAGTTTTCAACAACATTCATTACTCTTATCCTATTTAAATTTCCGATGACCCCACTCCTTAGATTTAAAATGAAGAAATGATGTCTACATAATAATCAATACCAACATAAAAATCAACCGATAAACTGTTAGACAGTTATGACCCATAGCGTCACTATTTTGTAAATGATATTGTATTATTGTACAAAATTAACTATGTAGTAATGAAATTGCCTTTTACCGTTTTGTAATTTATTTACTTTGATATAAATGGTAAGAGTCCCTATGATTAGTTCCGGATTGTGATGATATGAGACGGTATCAATCCATAAAGGTTTAATCATTAAATATCCCTAGTCGTAGTATTATCGAGATTGGACATCGATAATGCGGAATAGACTAGTACTGCACTTGTGCATGTTGTGAGGGCACAACGGCATAGTTCTCATATATTTAAGTATAGGATACTTATGCAAGTGCGGTAGGAGGTTGTGTTTTACCGATGGTACGGAAAACAGCTTCGCTCTGGATAGACCCCGCGGAATCCCATTGGTAGTATGTCTGCGTGTCTATGGGAGTCCGCTTCAGGGTAGGTGCATATGATCTTAACCTGAGACTTGCATCGCTAGTACTTATTACGACAATCGGTAAACTTTAGTTTTGGTGGTCCAGGGCTTTAACGGGTTCTGTGTACACCTCTTCTGGATTTATCGAGAATCGTAGTGTATTGGGTGTGATGTCAAGATGGAAGTATCACTTCAGACATATGGAGATGATGATCGCGAGGGATACAGAACTAGTACTCTATAATGGTTGCAACCATCGGGATAATATGACTAGGTCAGGATTATCCGATTCAAAGAGACTGGTTGCTTGATGTCCGATATGTGTATCGTACGGGGCAGACACATCTCCAGCCCCAGGCCTTACATGTGATCATCCGATACTGGTTCGATATACACTATACTACGGTATACTACGCCTGTTATAGATCTTATATTCCAATAAGAATATTTCTGGAGAATTGGGTAGGCATGGCGTTTTGCTAGAGGCTAACCTTGTCTTGTAAATCGGTAAAAACGTAGTACTTGGTACGTACGTATTCAGATAATCTAACGGCCGTATTTACTGCCAACATATCCAGAGATCTCTTGGGTCGCTTCCCGAAGATTCACCAATGACGTATGATTCAAACTCAATTAATCTTGGATTAATTACGGAGAGACTTTATCTTGGATAAAGTACTGTACATAGAGAGAGAACGATTAATTTGGAATTAAACGTAAAATTATTATATTCGATATAATAATCGAAATTCGATTTCGACGCGAAATTAAAATTAGATTTTAATTCGGGCAAACGAGTTAATTTAGAATTAATTCGTTAGCGACGTAAATAATAATTTCGCTAGGCGCAATTATTTATTTAAATTCGATTTAATTAACGTCGCGACGTAAGTTCGGTATTTCGGAAATATCGAACCCGAACGCGTGAGTGCACGTGGGCCCACTTTCATTTGGAAACGTGTGGGGCCCACATGACACATGTCATATTATGCATTATTTAATTCTAATGCATTGCATGGAGATAGTGTACAATGCACTCAATGGTTTTGCATGGAAATTGAGTGTTTGACACTCTAAGCTATTGCATGATTTGTGTCATAAGTTTATTATTAATTTAATAAATATTATGGCATAAATATAAATTGATTTTTTGTAACAAAAATCATTCAACTTTTCTCTCTCACATTGCCGAAACTTGCAAGCAGTTTTTGGCTCTCCTTTCTTCAATTTTTGTGGCAAGATTTGAAGAAGTTGTGCATTCAAAATCACAACAAAGGCTATCACCTTCAATGGATCATACATAGGTGATATGGGAAACTAATCATTGAGCTTGGAAGGATCAAACTCGACTTGGAGTCCCTCTTTTCTTCTTGGCCGAGAGCTTCACTGCACAAGGGAGGAATTTCGCATCATCTTAGCATCCATTTTCAAGTATTGTGAGTATGATTCCGCCATACTTCAATTTATTCATTCATGTATTTATATATTTTGCTTGTTCTGGTTGATCTTGGGGCTTGGTTATTTTTTCCAACAATGGTATCATTGAGCTTAAAGAGCATGCAAATATATTTGATGTTATTTGGGGAAAATTGTATGAAGCATGATTTGATGAGTTTGCTTGATTAAATATGCTTAGATGGATGTTATTTAGATTATACATCATCAATTTCATGGAAAATAAATTGGATTAATTTTTCCAACCCAAATGAGGCTTGGCCGAATACATGCAAGCATATAGGCTAGATGATTTTTTAATTTTAAGACATTAGATGACTTGAAACAATATGGAATGATGATTTGTAACTCGATTGGATTGAAAACGAAATCGGAACCATTTTAATCACCTTGGCCGAATGCTTGATGGAGGATTAGGGACTTGATTTTTTGATTAAATAATGTTGGACATATATTTAAGATAAAAATATGATTAATGGATTAATTTGATATTTTGGGAATATTGATTTAAAGGATTAATCATGATAATACACTTTAATTAATTAAGTTATAAAATTTGGAATTTTAAAATTTGGTTAGTTGGGCTTAATTTTGAATTGGGCCTAAAACTATTATATTTGGACATAATGGGCTTGGTTGGGCCAAGTAGATTTGGACCATTTGGATAGGATCCAAAATGGGCCTAAATCACACCATTTAAGCCCAAATGTAATAAATGGGCTTTTATGTTTAATTGGGCCTTATGGGTTGATATTGATTTTATGGCATATGAGGGTGATTCCTTATTGGGCTTGGTAATTGGGTTTGACCCATACATTGACCAAAACCCAAGCCTAAAGAAATCAATTGAAAGCCCATTGGACTTTAATTAAACGGACATTAGATGTTAGTTGGGCTTTGAGACCCGATTGTATTAGATTTGGAATCTAAGTTATAAAAGCACAATAAAAGTGTAAATATTTAATTTAGAATTAAATAATAGGATTAATATTGAATACGACTTAAATTGGATTAACGAGTAGTTCGATATAATTCGTGAATTCATACTATAAGTATTTATTCTCAAATTGAGTTGGACTCGCGCAAATGCAAACAATTGTTTGAACATTGTATTGTCACCTAATTAAAGACTAATTAATTGGATTTGATTGGTTGTATAACATGCCTTGAATGAATGAATGTGGATGTGATGTATGAATAGTGTATATCGGATGGATATTAGAAGGAAGTGTAATTTTAGAAATTATTGTAAATTTAGAATTTATAAATTGGACCTGCGTGTCCAGCCTTTCTCTTATTGTCTCTTTGTATTCTCTTCTCACCTAATTCCCCTCAATGTAAATAAGGTTTCTCTTATTGTATTATGTAATTGGGTAAGAGTAGAATAGTGCTAGCGGGGAGAGGAAAGGGAGTGATTTGTTCTAGGAACAAGTTGTTGTTCATATCCATCCGTATATCGCTATTACTTTACTTTACGCGCTTTATGATGTTTTAGAAGCATGCTTAAGGGTGTATGATGATGAGACCTAACAAAGATAAATTAATTGGTTGCCAATTACGCGAAAAATCCCTCAAACAATATTAAGCGATTTTCCTTCCGTTGAATGATTCTTTCTCAAGTTCCGAAATTGGCATTGGTTTGTTGGCCAAAGTCAAGACCTTTGTCAATTGAGGATGTGTTTGAATCATGAGAGTTTTGTTCACATCGGTGTCCTGTCCAAGTTGTGATTTGTTGGCCAAAGTCAAGATCACTTCTTGTCCATCGACATTGATTACGAAACTTTCCTCGTCAATGGGTCCCGCTTAACTGGAATCATTAGGTTTGTTGTGCCAAAGCCAATGCTTAGTTGATTCAGAGGAAATGGTTAGGAAAATGTATTGGATGCATTGACATATGTATATGTTTCGGACTTAGATGTCCACCTACCGGATCTAGGAATTGGATGTGATCCAATTGATCTTCGAGATCTACCTAGTTAAATATCATACAATTTGTTGGCCAAAGTCAAGGTTGTGTGTTATTTAACGGGATCCTAGCCACTAGGAAATTGGATTTCCCGAGTACTCAACAGAGGGTTAGAGACTTGCAGAAAATAGTGGGAGGCTAGTATTGAATTTGCAATTATCGTTCAGATACTTAGCTTTACGCGCTTACACAACTTATTTCGTCAATATTTACACATTAGTTGGACTAATACAATGTTATTTTTTTATGTAACAGTTTGACTGTACCCACATATCGTTAACTAGATAATTAGATTATCGTAGTTAAGATGGCAAACAAAGGAAATGTCCGTGACATAATCATGGGTGATAATGTGTTCAAGGGCACCAACTTCGCCGACTGGGAAATGAACCTAAGGATAGTCCTTGGGGCGGAGAGGATACTGTATACGATACAAAAACCTCTCGGGCCTAAGCCCACTGAGCCACTTGAGCTAGAGTTATGGAAAACTCACAGTGATGATTGTGACACGGCTCAGTCGATCATGCTTGCTTCAATGACTCAACACTTTCGCCGCCAGAATAGGGACTTGGATCCTTATAATATGATGGCAAGATTGCAAGATCTTCACCGCACTAATAAGCGGATGGCGAGGTACGAGTTAGTGAAGAAAATCTTTCGCTCCCGTATTACTGATGGTAGTTCTGTTGAGGTCCATGGGACTCAAATGATAGCCGATATTGATGAATTGGCTAATATGGGTATAGTCTTGGAGGCTGAGCTGTCTATAGATGTACTTCTACAGTCACTACCCGATACTTGGAAACAGATTGTCATCAACTACAAATTAATGAATTCGGATGATACTCTTGGAGAGTTATTATCGATTCTCAAGGAGTCAGAGAAAGAGCTTCTGAAAGGCAACAAGCGCGAGGCGCACTTTGCATCAACATCTCAACGCCGAAAGCTGGGCTCGAGGCAACTGGGGGGGTTAAGAAGAAAAAGCATAGAAACAAAGGCAAGGCCAAGTCAACAAAGGCTTCTGGGAAGCCAAGGGACAAGTCTCAAGATGTTTGCCTGAAATGCGGCAAAAGGTCACTGGAAGCGTGACTGCCGCATGAACAAGGGACACAAGGAGGACATACAGGCGGGCAAGGCACCGGCCTCAGGTATGTTGTTATTGAGATAAATATGACTACTTCTAGTCTTAATAAAAATTGGATTTTTGATTCTGGCTGTGGTTCTCATATTTGTACTGATGTGCAGGATCTGCATGATAGCAGAGACTGGCTTCGGGGGAGGTAGATCTACGAGTTGGAAATGGAACTTCTGTGCTGTTTTGGCCGTAGGCACTTTTGTTTTGGAACTGCCCTCGGGGCATGTACTTAAACTAAGTGACTGTTATTTTGTTCCTAGTTTAACTAGGAATATTATTTCTGTATCTTTGTTAACCCAGTATGGGTACACTTTTGTATTTAAAAACACCAGGTGTTATTTATATAAAGATGATGCAGAAATTTGCACTGCCAATGCAAATAATGGTCTTTATATTTTGAATATAAATAAATCTCCAAAACGTAAAATAACAAACAAAAGGCTCAAAATGAGTAATCCAAAGGAAGAAACTTATTTGTGGCATTGTCGTCTGGGACACATCAACAAGACTCGCATATCCACACTTTCGAAGAGTGGGTACTTGGACGGATTTGATCCAAATTCATATGACGTCTGCGAATCTTGTTTATTAGGCAAAATGCCTAAATCACCTTTTAGTGGTAAAGGTGAATGCGCCACTGAACTGTTAGCCCTCGTTCATAGTGACGTTTGTGGGCCCATGTCTAGCCAGGCTAGAGGTGGATATCGATACTTCGTAACCTTTACGGATGATGCATCGCGTTATGGTTATGTGTATCTAATGATGCACAAGTCGGAAACTTTTGAGAAATTCAAAGAGTTTCGACACGAAGTTGAAAAAAAAAACAGGCAAGAGTATTAAGACATTACGGTCGGACCGTGGTGGCGAATACTTAAGTAATGAGTTTCAAGATTACTTGAAAGAATATGGTATTCTTTCACAATGGACTCCTCCTGGAACACCACAATTAAATGGGGTGTCTGAACGGAGAAACCGTACCTTCTTGACATGGTAAGGTCGATGATGAGTCGCACTGAGCTACCTATATCCTTATGGGGACATGCATTAGAAAGTGCAATTCTTATTTTGAATAGGGTTCCGTCAAAGTCTGTTGAACAGACTCCATATGAGATATGGACAGGAAAGAAACCAGGTTTCTCATTCCTGAAGATTTGGGGTTGCTGGGCATACGTCAAACGTTGGAAGGTACCAAACTTGAACCCAAATCAGATAAATGCCTATTTGTTGGATATCCTAGGGAAACCAAAGGATAATACTTCTATTACCCACAAGAGAACAAAGTATTTGTTGCTCTACATGCGGTTTTCCTTGAGAAGGAATTCCTAAATGCAGAAATTAGTGGGAGGAAAGTAGAACTCGATGAAAGTCGTAGTGATACTGTTCCTGGCAATGAATCGAGAACGGAACATGAACAGTCCATCCAGGATGAGACTGAACCACAATCTTCAATTACACAAGGACTACGTAGGTCGGAGAGAGTCAGGGTAATACCTGAGAGGTATGGATTCCTGATCTCACCTCATGTAGATATTAATCTTATTGAGGATACTGAACCGGCTACGTATGAGGAAGCGATACAAGGTATCGAATCCACTTTATGGCAAGAGGCCATGAAGGCCGAAATGGATTCCATGTATACCACCAAGTTTGGACACTAGTTGATGCACCAGAAGGCGTAAAGCCTATTGGATGCAAATGGGTCTTCAAGAAGAAGACCGACATGGATGGCAACGTACAAACGTACAAAGCTAGGCTCGTAGCGAAGGGGTATCGTCAACAACTTGGAGTTGATTATGACGAAACTTTCTCACCCGTTGCCATGATTAAATCCATTCGGATAATGCTTGCGATAGCTGCATATTACGATTACGAAATATGGCAGATGGACGTTAAACCGCTTTCCTTAACGGAAACCTGTTGGAGGATGTTTATATGCAACAACCTGACGGTTTTATCGCACCAAGACTTGCAAACAAGGTTTGTAAGTTAAATCGGTCCATTTATGGACTGAAGCAAGCATCGAGGTCATGGAACCAACGTTTTGATGAGGTCATAAAAGAATATGATTTCATTCAAAACGTAGATGATCCTTGTGTATATAAGAAGGTTAGTGGGAGTGCACTGACTTTTATTGTCCTTTATGTCGACGATGTATTGCTTATAGGCAATGACATTCCCATGTTAACGTCGGTGAAAGCTTGGCTTTCATTGAAATTCTCCATGAAAGATCTGGGAGAAGCAGCTTTTATTCTATGAATAAAGATCTACAGGGATAGATCTAGAAGGCTACTTGGACTCTCCCAGAGTACATATATTGATAAAGTGTTGAAGAGATTCAACATGGATCAGTCCAAGAGGGGACTGTTGCCAACATCACATGGCGTCTATCTATCTAGGGACATGTGTCCTAAAACACAAGATGAGAGAGACAACATGAGTCGGACTCCGTTCGCCTCGGCAGTTGGATCGATCATGTATGCCATGATATGTACACGACCTGATGTGTCCTATGCTTTGAGCATGTGTAGTCGATATCAGGCCGATCCAGGAAAGGATCACTGGATGGCGGTTAAGAGTATCCTTAGGTATCTTAAGAGAACTAAGGATGTTTTCTTAATCTATGGAGATGGAGAACTTGAGGTATCTGGGTATACCGATGCAAGTTTCCAAACCGACAGAGACGACTTCAAGTTTCCAAGTACGGAAAACAGCTTCGCTCTGGATAGACCCCGCGGAATCCCATTGGTAGCGTATTTCGTGTCTATGGGAGTCCGCTTCAGGGTAGGTGCATATGATCTTAACCTGAGACTTGCATCGCTAGTACTTACGACAATCGGTAAACTTTAGTTTTGGTGGTCCAGGGCTTTAACGGGTTCTGTGTACACCTCTTTGGATTTATCGAGAATCGTAGTGTATTGGGTGTGATGTCAAGATGGAAGTATCACTTCAGACATATGGAGATGATGATCGCGAGGGATACAGAACTAGTACTCTATAATGGTTGCAACCATCGGGATAATATGACTAGGTCAGGATTATCCGATTCAAAGAGACTGGTTGCTTGATGTCCGATATGTGTATCGTACGGGGCAGACACATCTCCAGCCCCAGGCCTTACATGTGATCATCCGATACTGGTTCGATATACACTATACTACGGTATACTACGCCTGTTATAGATCTTATATTCCAATAAGAATATTTCTGGAGAATTGGGTAGGCATGGCGTTTTGCTAGAGGCTAACCTTGTCTTGTAAATCGGTAAAAACGTAGTACTTGGTACGTACGTATTCAGATAATCTAACGGCCGTATTTACTGCCAACATATCCAGAGATCTCTTGGGTCGCTTCCCGAAGATTCACCAATGACGTATGATTCAAACTCAATTAATCTTGGATTAATTACGGAGAGACTTTATCTTGGATAAAGTACTGTACATAGAGAGAGAACGATTAATTTGGAATTAAACGTAAAATTATTATATTCGATATAATAATCGAAATTCGATTTCGACGCGAAATTAAAATTAGATTTTAATTCGGGCAAACGAGTTAATTTAGAATTAATTCGTTAGCGACGTAAATAATAATTTCGCTAGGCGCAATTATTTATTTAAATTCGATTTAATTAACGTCGCGACGTAAGTTCGGTATTTCGGAAATATCGAACCCGAACGCGTGAGTGCACGTGGGCCCACTTTCATTTGGAAACGTGTGGGGCCCACATGACACATGTCATATTATGCATTATTTAATTCTAATGCATTGCATGGAGATAGTGTACAATGCACTCAATGGTTTTGCATGGAAATTGAGTGTTTGACACTCTAAGCTATTGCATGATTTGTGTCATAAGTTTATTATTAATTTAATAAATATTATGGCATAAATATAAATTGATTTTTTGTAACAAAAATCATTCAACTTTTCTCTCTCACATTGCCGAAACTTGCAAGCAGTTTTTGGCTCTCCTTTCTTCTTCAATTTTTCTGGCAAGATTTGAAGAAGTTGTGCATTCAAAATCACAACAAAGGCTAGCACCTTCAAGGGATCATACATAGGTGATATGGGAAACTAATCCTTGAGCTTGGAAGGATCAAACTCGACTTGGAGTCCCTCTTTTCTTCTTGGCCGAGAGCTTCACTGCACAAGGGAGGAATTTCGCATCATCTTAGCATCCATTTTCAAGTATGTGAGTATGATTCCGCCATACTTCAATTTATTCATTCATGTATTTATATATTTTGCTTGTTCTTGTTGATCTTGGGGCTTGGTTATTTTTTCCAACATAAACATTGCACTATATGCATACTAAAGCATTTTATATTATCTAGAAGGTATGTAGGAGATATGTATGAGTATTTTTGGAGTATTGTGACTCATCCTTTTGGCTAGATAGCTATAAAGGTAAGAGTTGGCACTTGGCACCAGTGAGTCCCACATATTGGACCTAACATATAACTTAGGCTGTCCCAGTAAGAGTCGATTGGGGGATCGAGTGGGAAAACAAATGCTTTATAAACTGTGTTTGCGAGGTTTTCAACACCCAAATGATTTTCTAAATTAAAAATGATATCATTTTTGAGTAAATATAGGGAATCGTATATTGTTTGAGACTCTTATTTGACTCATAATTTTTTTTTTTTTTTTTTGGGGATGATTTGAAGCCATTATTTATGTATCATGGAGGGGCTCTTGGACCCCTTCGGAAGAATGTTATTATCCTAATTTTATTAGTGGAATTTGCTGTTGGATTTCAAGGAGGTTCATGTTTGAGATTTCAATTTGGACTCTAAAATATTTGTAAAGATGGATGTTGTGCTCTTCAAATAACCTGGTGGCATGTACGGCCTTGGGTTAGTTGGTGAGAAAACATTGCTACATGGCAAGTAAGTTCTTAAAAATGTGTCCCCACCTTTAAATGATTAAAAAAAATATAAAAATCACATCATACACTTAAAAAATTAATTTTTTAAAAATTTAGGTTCCTAATTTTGAGTCTGATTTTAGAAACCTAGTTAGTACGTATGTGTGAACTGCCCGACTACCTCAACTACATGTATTATGGAAGGGCACTCGGCATATCGTTCCAAAAAGGATTTATTCGTGAAAGGGTAAAGTTGACTTTTGTATGGTTGAGGATAAACAAAATTCAAAATTCATCTCTCAAAATCCTAAAAAAAAAAAAAAAAAAAATCAAAATTCATTAATTTATGATTGGAAAAAATACTGAACAATTTAAGAGTATTTTAGTCAAATAAAAATGAACAAGGACAATTTTGATATAAATAGAAAAATTTACCCTTATTTAAGAAAATGTAATAAATTAAAAACACTGATATTATTACTTTGGTAATAATGTATTAAAATCAATACATATTATTCTCTCTCTTTTCTAACATAATTCTTATTTTTTTTCCACACAAAATCATCTGTTAAATCCTAAAAATATTAAAAAATTAAAATCAGTCAAATTACTGAATTTCGACGATTTAAATCGGTCAAAATGGTGTGGTGTTTAAAGTACATAGGCAGTGATATTAAGCTGATAGTCCTCTGGAACTATTGCCAGAAGTACGCTAAAAAATGGGTAGGTGCCTTAACGGGTGCTATTGCGGCTACACCTCCCGATACAGGTATACTACGAAGAATGGCATGGATCGGTAGGAAATACCATTCCGGCACAAAACATGGGGAATAAGAACGAAGCGGGGAGGTGAAGCGAAAGAGCGAAGCGAAAGAACGTTAGAGCAGAGAAGAGGAAGAAATACGAATAACTTCTATGATGGGACAAAGAGTTAAGTTGTTATATTTTATCTTCTTTTTCCCGCAGTGACTTGACTCACTTCTGCTTTGTTCTGTGGCTAAAATGGAATTTTCAAATCTTTAAATTGACCGATTTTCAATTTTTCTTGATCGTCTCTTGTATCAAAGTTGCCATTTAAAACACTTGCTTTCTTCAGGAAAAATGATAAATCATACAACAAAATTGATAAAAAGACTAAAAATTAATCATAAAATACTTAATTTTAACAACATAATACATGAACTTTATTATTAGTTTTAGTCACCATTTTATTCATATATCATCATTATATCATTACTCTTTCTTCATATGACCGACCAGTAACTAACTTTGCTAGAAAAGGAAAAACAAAAAACTTCCTAATAGTGAATACAAAGATTACTACATCCAAACGTTGACAGTGAAGGAAGTTAGAGGTATGTACTGTATCCTTAGCAAATAAAAGTAAAACGATTTTAGAAATAAATCCTAAGAATAAAACAATTGCGATAATAATTCTCTCTCATCACTACACCGCTTTTGTCACTGCGTGTATGTACAAAATAACAGATGAACACAAGTTTTTCCGGCAAAAACAACATCGTAAACCAAATGGAGAATTTTGATGCTCTCTTCATTGCTTACTACCATTATCTAAGTAGTTTTCTTCTCTCTCTCTCTTCCTGTTTTTCGGTCCATTTTATACCAAAGAATCAAAAAATAATGATATGTCTCTATCAACAAAGACGAGCAAGAAATAAAGAGAGAGCGGGAAATAGACCACAAACTCAGTCATGCTCACAAACTGTATCCTCTCAAATACGGGCTTCTATTGACTACAAGAAACAGTCCTCGTACCTGGATGATGGAACAGGTTCATGTACGCATCTTGTCTGTTCATGTGGAAATAACAGAACTAGTCTGTTTTGGCTGATTATTAAGGCCCTTTGACTGAAGTGCCAGCGACATAGTCTGCAACCTGTTTGTTATCTCAGTAAATGATGGTCTCGCTTCAGGATCCGCTGACCAGCACTGTTCCATCAACTTCCTCCACTCAGTATCACAACGTTCTGGGATAGAAGGTCGAAGTGTGTTCTTCACAATCCCCCCTTTTCACAATTTACAAAATAAATCAGATCAAACATTTAAAAAAAAAATACAATACATAGAAAGTGGATGCTTATTGGTAGAATGGAAACGACAACCTTAATGAGTTAAAAACTCAGTTTCAACAGCAAGTAACACAAGTTGGTTCCTCAAGAAAGTTCCCATTCGTAGGTACATCCTAATATTTAATTATTTATGTATTTCTCCCCTTTATTTTTCTCAACTGGTTCTGCATCAATAACTCACAGGGATTGCACCATTAAAAAAGTTTATGCTCCCCCTTAAAAATGGAACCAACTGTACTTAAGATATTGGAAGGTATCAAATCCCAAGGGAAGTTGGGCCCCCACAAAGTCATTAATTCATTCATTCCTATTCGAATGATATTATTTTAAATTAGCTTATGGTGCTTCTATGGTGGCTGGACAATAAACTTGTTGCCATCTTTCGATTATCTCAAGTTATATTTGGATATTTCTATTTCACAGACAAAAAGAGAGATGAATGAATGAAACTCATGTAATTTTATAATCAGCACAGATTAGGCAATAGGTTAAGGAAAAACTTACCAATAATGGCACCACAATGCATATCTGCATAAGGTTCCTCCCCAGTCAAGATTTCCCACATCGAAATTCCAAATGAGAAAACATCAACCTGTCAAAATGAATACAGTATTGTTGATTTCCATATGATTAACTTAATTCCTTCAAAGAAACATGACAGTACAGCATTATTTTATGCTTTAACAAACCTTCTCGGAAACCCGGTTACTGCTACCATTCAGCAGTTCTGGTGCCATCCATGGGAGTGTTCCTCGGACACCACCTGATACCAGAGTATTGCGCTTGATTCTAGACAACCCAAAATCTCCAACCTGAGGAAACAAAACACAACAGGGATGCATCAAACTTATGAATGCAAGTTAAATCAATAGAAAACTGACATGGCACTGGACAGGAACTTCCCCACATAATTTTCCTTCAATAGCTATCAGATTATAACTTCTCGCCTAGTATTGGACCTATGGTTTTCAAGGAATTAATTTATGCCTAAATATGTCACCAAAAAGCTTCTCTTGAAGGAAATACACTCTATGGATTTGGGCTTTCATAGACTTCAGCATCTTCCACGATATCAGTGGACAATTGGTTTGAAACTTTTACCTTGCATATTGGCCGCAGTGGATCCCTCAGATTGACCAACAAATTGTCACATTTCAGATCAAAATGGACAATGTTTTTTGAGTGCAAGTATTCCATGCCAAAAGCTGCATCCATGGCAATTACAAGCTTTTTACGACGATCAAGTGATCTGCATAAAAATTCCAATATCCAACAACAGCATTAATAACTAATAGAAGCAAATATATCATTAAGAAATGGAAGCTAAATAGTCTAAATTACCTATCCTTCTTAAGTAACACATGCTTAAGTGATCCATTGACCATAAATTCTGTAACAGTGGCTAAGGTTCCTCCAGCTCCATCTGGTACTACACCATAAAAGGCAACAACGTTTGGATGATGAAGATTTGAGAGAATTTGTGCCTCTCTCCAGAAGTCTTTGGTCTGTATATCCAAAAATATATCAGCATCAGATGCAAGTGACAGTGTAACTAAAAATGAACTAAATCACTATAAAGGAGGATTCTCCCTTAATTGTCAGTTTTTCGGCTTGCAACCAAGATATTAATTTTCTGAGTTTCTTTCTTTTCAATTTAATCCCCAGTTCCTTGTTACCTTGGTCAAAGTCAGGTTTTCAATCATCCTTATCCTATCTATATACTCTATTTTACTTATATTAGGCAATCATGTGCTTGGCCATCTCTTTTGCTCACTCTACTCTCAATAGAGTTTGTCCTACTCTCAATCATGTTACTAGTAAACATGCCGTGTAAACAAAGACCTTCCCAGGATAATGGAAAGTGGAAGAGGCATACGATAGAAGAGCCGATTCTTTATACTCAACGTTAGAAACTGTTTTAAGTTTCTTAAACATGTATTATTTGAAGTTTCAAAAGAAAAATTCACCAAGAAGAAAAGTATTTGGAACCCACCAACCGTTCTTGCTCCGATGATCTCCCAGCAAAACAGCTCTTTTTAATTCTCTTTATAGCAACATCAGAACCCCGCCATTTTCCGTGATAGACAGTTCCATATGTACCAGCTCCTAGCTCTCGTAGTTCTTCAAGGTCAACATTCTTTATAATCTGTATTAATATCAAAAAGTTGACTCAGAAACAGTTTATACGGTAAAGAAAAGATTCTTTATAATCAAGGTGCAAAGACTTGCAGGAAGCTGGTAATTGAACTATGAGAAACATGACATTTCGCTACTTGTTTATATAAGCCAACAAACACAAAATTCAAGTGCAAATGGCTACCAAAACAAACACAAAAAATTCCTATCTTATTAGGTATGGTTAAGCCAACTCCATGAACAAGGAGATATTTCTGGTTTAAAATTTACACGGGGGACGGATTTTAATTAGGCAGCGGCAAGAGGATTGATTGCTCGTACTCCCCGTAGGGACTGAACTTTATATTTAAGAATAGGACTTCTAATTTCTGCTTGACCCGATCATGGTTTTGCATTGAGTTATTGACCCGATCATGGTTTTGCACTCATTATCGTCTTTATTGGTAGGGAGAGAATTTATTTAGGCAGCAGCAAGTGGATTAGTTGCTCGTACTCCCAATAGGGACTGAACTTTATATTTAAGAACAGGACTTCTAATTTATACGGCCCCAAAATAACATTGAGTTGTTGACCCGATCATGGTTTTGCACACATTATC
This sequence comes from Zanthoxylum bungeanum, assembly GCA_019454045.1. Taxonomy (NCBI): domain Eukaryota; kingdom Viridiplantae; phylum Streptophyta; class Magnoliopsida; order Sapindales; family Rutaceae; genus Zanthoxylum; species Zanthoxylum bungeanum. The sequence goes on from SKCR01026505.1 coordinate 106,995, forward strand.
GTCTTTATTGGTGGGAAAGTGAGGTCGACTCAATAATCCAATGCTTTATTAATCACATAAGACAAGATATACATCAAAGTCAACTGAATACATGATAACATAAAGTTCTTATTTCCTAAAAAGAGGTGAGCTTTGTACTTTTGCAGAAACAGATCACTTAGCAACTTACAGCCAGCAAACTTATGACTTTTAAATCTCTTTCAACTCAAATAATTAAAGAATAATGTAGGCTGTTTTCTCTATTGTTTGTTTCCCAGTTGTAACTGTGATAATTTCCAAGGCATGTATGAGGTTGACAGGTTTGAATAACACATTATTATGCAGAACTCAGCAGGAAAATGATGAAACAATAGTTACAATACAGTGTTTATTGCAATCTTATTAGAAGAAGTAATCTACTCAAATTTCAATTGCCAAAAATAGAAATGCTTCATGTTCTTCAACTCTCCAAAATATACATCAACTAGTAATAAGGACATGGAAGAACAGTTAAAGTTGGCACACACTTAATATTTAAAGCATGATGATTACTATATCTGTATTTCAAAAGCAAGTATGACTACAAGAATAATATCAAAACCAAGAGTTAATTTATAAAACCTGCAAGCCATAGCTGCTGGCTTCCATTTCAGCTATCACAGCATCACTAAAAGATTCATCCTTCTCTCGCTCATCAGCTTTAGAATCCTATTAAGAAAGAGAAAAAAAACAATCATATATCAACTCAAACCAATGAGTAAATGCATTACTTATAAAGCCAGACTACTAATAAATTTAACTAGTCTTACCCCAGACTCAGATTCCGGAATGATACTCTCTGATTCTGTTGCATTAGTGGATGTTATATCACTGCTGCTTGCATCAACATGGGGAAAAACTACGGGTGAAAATTGACGCTCAGATGGAATGCTAGCCACATCTCCCATAATGACCAATGACTCAAGTTCATTTTGATCTTTATTTTGAATTATTGAGGGGTTTGTTTGGATGAATGCAACATCTTCTGCATTTGACTTCTTAGCAATAGATTCTCCAAGACCCAATTTCTCAGCCATCTCGTCAGAGCAATTTACAAAATCATTGTCAAGAGGAGAAACCTCTCTCTTGAAAGCACCATCTGCAGTGGGGTTCTCCAACGTGACATGAAGATCACCTTTTGGCAAATGTAAACTTGGGCCTGCATCATTTTTAACCAGTAATGGGGATAAATCGGCGGAGCCTATTATTTTAGCTTTTCTAAGATCTGCATTATTTTGATTAACCGGTTGGATGCAACTTGGTTCTTGGGAAACTAGACCATTGGATGACCCAGACATAAGATCAGCCAGAAAATTTTCATCACAAGGACCTTGTCTTGTATTTGGAAATAAGCCTGCAACTTCTGAGTTCTTGGTCCATGAAATGTTGCTTTCTTGTCCACCTACCATTGTGCCACTAGAATCACAATGCCGACTGTACACATTTTGACCCAAGACAAGGCAATCAGATGGATGTTTATCAAGTTCATAGCTATTGGGGTGCTCCATTGGAATGTTTACACAAGCACCGGGACCAATGACCATGGATGCAGGGAGAATATCCCCAGAGAATTGCATATCTTGTGCATGAGTGTTCTCACCATATGCCGAAGTTTGATTGCAATTGACATTAGGTAAATTCTTCCCATGTGCCGTATTGGTTGTGGGTGATCTTTCCTTGTAAAAGTTTCCACCTTCATGCAAAAAGAGAACTCTCTCATCCCGGTTCATTGTTTCAAAAATCGAAGAATTCCCACCACAATGCATCGGTTTCGTGAAATTAGACTTGCTCACATCATCATTATCTGTGTGGGACTTTTCATTGATGTTATTGGTAACCTTACAAATTGGCATGTTTCTGCTGGCTGATACTGAACATGGAGGACAGTGAAACATATCTCTCTGCAATTCAGTGGTATCAATATCCAATAAATTATCGGGTAATCTTGGATCCAAAGGTTTGACATTCTCAAGTAGCTGCATTGGCATTTCTGGTGAGGCATTTGAAACTGGCAGTGAAGGCAATTGTATCTTTGCAAAGTTCAAAGGGGAAGACGGGCTCACTCCTACTGAACAGTAAGCTGAGCTCCCTCCATACTCCTGCAGTTTTGAATCAGAAAATGCATGTGGCATACCTTGATGAGGATCAATGGAGTCAAAAGATCCAGAAAACAAACCCATAAAATCTTCTGGGTGAGAGATACGCTTTTCAGAGTTGAATAACCTTTCCTTATGCATAGGCATATCAGAGGAGAAACCATCAAAATCACAAGCAGTATGATCCAAAGCCGAAGGATTTGAATCTTCAATAGAATTGTGGTAGAGAAATTGTACTCCATAGGGTTGGTCTGGCTGCTTGCCATCGATATGTTTGTAAGAGAGAGGATAATTTGTAAAAGTTACTGGCCCCTGAGCAGGATATTTGTAATCAGCAGTGTTGATGCTGGTATCCTCGGGCGGTAATTGGGCAGTAATGAAGGAACTGCTGCTCTCAATGCTGGAGTTATTGCCATGCGATTGATTAGGAAATCTGGTAGTATCAGTGGATTCATTAGCAAATTGAGAAGGATTGAAGACATTAACTCCACCTTTAACCTCCAAAGGAAACATATAAGATGGAGGGTGTTTCTGAAAACTTTGATTAAGATCCAAAGTAGCTCTTGTTTGACTTGCTTCATTTTCCAAACTCTGCCCACCAGCATTTTTCAAAGGACTGGAATCCAGCATGCCATTCACAGCAACAACATATTCATAAACAGGACTGTTCGGCTGGATAGTGTTTGCCTCCAAGGAAGATGTGTTCTCGAATTCACCCAAGGGAATCAAAAATAACCTAAGTCTTTGAGAACCCTCAAGTCTTTCAAGTCCACAATATTCCTCTATCATATTCTGAAGGTCCTCATCTGAAGACACGGATATAAGGGCATCAAGATCCTCACCTGGAAGTTGATACTTGATCGAGTGAGGTTGGTTGCAAATATCTGAAGTTTTCTTCACAAGTTCTTTCCAAGAGATATTTTTCCTAAGAGATATTATCCGAGTCTCTCCACCTACATATCTGAGTTTGCCATCACTGGGCCTGGGCAATATTTTTCCACCAAAGCTGCAGAGAAATTTCATCTTCCCAGATTGAGATCTGTCAACTCCAGGCCCATTAAAGTTGCTGCAACAAGGAGTGTCTAAAACATGAGTCAGGGGAGAAGTAGGTACCAAACCAGCCACTGCCACTCTATCACCATTCAGTTCACCAAAAGCTCTTCTTTCCCCATGTTTATTATCACCATCTTCCGTATGACATCTGCTTAGTTTATCACCATAAGCCTCATTCTCTATCTCCTTAACTGACCCTTTTGCCGATGCAATATCAGAAATATCAGAAGCACTCTCAGAGTCCATTCTCTTCAAGCCAAGAATTCGGGCAAGATCCTCATATCTCAGCGGCTGATTCTGATTATAACTTTGTCCAACTATCATCTCATTATTCTGAACTGTGTTAATCATAGCCGGAATCCCTCTTGCAGCAACGCGGTCCTGAAGAAACTCCACGGAAAATTCCTCACCTGTCTGTACAGACACATTTTTATGTACACTTTTTACATTATTCGGTACTCCATAAATCGACTCTCGCTGGATCCAATTACCGGATGGGCCGGGTGCCTCACCAGTCATGGCGGGATCAGATATGGGAGGCCTATTCAGCTGCACAACAGCACTGCCTAATCTCTTTAGCTTCTATTATCATCTCCAACCCGATAATCAATAATACGCAAGATGGTCCATCTCATAACAGCTGAGTATCCCCACCAAGTCTATGTCCAAATTTTGAAAGCCAAATTCGCCAACTAATCGAAACTATCAAGTACTTCCCTATCTATAGGATCGAGATCGAACCAATGTCAAACAATTCTAACAAATCTATAAACAAATTAATATTCCCTATCTTAAATTCACACTAAAATACACTGAATAACACAAAAAACTATCTCACAAACAATTAATCAACTTATCTTTCACAAACAATAGCCAGAGCAATGATTAGGATCTAGTAGATCCAAATTGCATGTGTATTAAAATCAAACACATAAATCAATCCAATACCGCACGATCTTCTATCAAAACTTTTTATGCAAAACCTGAAAAGATGAAAAATAATATAAAATAAACAAACAGAGCATAAAAAACCGTAAATAAATAAATAATTCCTGAACATAATAAATTGAACGGTAAAGCTGGATCAAAGAACCTGATTGTTGGCTTCTGTTCGGCGTCTCTCTTGAGTTAACTTTTTTTTTAATTGAATTATATGATTTCTGTAAAGCGATCATGAGGAAAATAAATAAATAAATAAATAATATGTGATGAGAATTTGAAAATGGTGAAATGAAAGGATAGAGAAGAGAAAGCGTGGCTTACGCCTGCAGCAGCTTCAATCTCCGGCGTGAGGGAGAGCGACATTGCCGAGAATTAAGCTGCATCCGCACTAATAGCTAAATTAAAATTGAAATTACCCTTTTTTTAACTGTAGCTGTAATTTTTAAATAGAAAAAAATGCCCTATATGTGCCTATTTTCTGGTAATCAATTATTATATTTTTAATTTTTCATAATTATCCATCCAATCTTGTTATGTCTCGGCCCGATTATAATTTGGGACCAAAATTTTTAAATGAATTTTCATTTCGAATCTTATATCATTTGATACGAGATACCAAAATTCAATGATGATTCTTTATTGTCTCAAACTCTTATAAGAAACGCACTCTCTAAATTCGAATTCATGACCTAAAAATCAGATCTTAACCCCTACACCATCAACATGATCTAATAATAATCATGAAAAATAAAAATCTAATAAATAATTATGAAAAAATTAACAACTTATAAAGCATTCTCCCTTTTAAATATAATTAATTAATTTTTACTCCATCCTACGTGGCCTCTCGAATAGTTATAAATTTTATTAAACCTTATCAAATCTTCTCTCACTAAAATTTTCTAATTAATTAATTTTTTTTTATATAATTTTAGACATATTCAAATTAATATCAAAATTAAAATCTATATTAATAATCTGCCATGTAATTGAATTTCTGTACACATGATTTAAGTAAATCTTAACCGTTGGAGATGAACAAAGATCGAGACTACAACTCTGGCCCAGGAAATAAACAGGTACCAAATGGACGGTCATGATTGACATAACGGCATCCCAATGGAACCTCCACCAGGTGAAACATAATTAATGAAATGTGGGCGCACGCGCACGCGCACGTCTTTCTTCTTACTACAAGTTTCCACTCTGAAACTTAGATATATCTACACTTGTCTTTCATATTTTAGTTTATCCCATATTCATTAGAGATAATAATATTAATCTAAATCTATCTCTATAAATAGAGAATAAATCTTGTATAATTGATTCATTCAAAAATCAATAAGAAGAAAAGCTGGCAGCTTTACAAGGTATTATTTTCTTCATTTTCTCTCTTATTTTATAACACGTTATCAGCACGATCAATTTTTATTTAAGTTTTTCTTTAAAAAAAATTGATGATCAAAAGCCAAATCCATCGGCCTGGAGCCATGAATTAGATCATGATAACATGATTATCATGATATACAACATTGATCAATAAAGTAGAATTATGGTTGAATCATCATCCATCACCATGAGAATAAGGCCAGAAGCCGAATTAATTCTTGTGTAATTGATTTACAAATAGAAAAGAGGCACAGCCAAGTCAATTGATTCACCATGCAATTACAAGAATTAATTTGTGTGTCTAATTAATAAGGCCTGAAGCCTTTGGTTTATGATTGAAATTCATAATCCTGTTGGCTAAATTCACCAACGGAATATGTTCTTCTTCCTATTGTTAGCTTGGATTACGCCAAATCAATCCTTATATGCGATTCTAAATTAGGCATAAAGCTTGCGTTTAATGATGATTTATTTGCATGTCTTTGAATCTTAAAAGTCAAATCATCATCAACAATGTACACCAAGGCAAACGTGATCAATGTCTGATGGCCTCAAGCCAAGTGTGATGAAGTGATCAATTCACGAGATCAATTACAATGGTTGAGAACGGAGCCATGTGGCTCATACGAAGACTTGTTTTTTTTTTTTTTTTTCCTTGTAGTCTTTAAAAGCAGAAGGCATTGTGTGAGAATTTCATTCTTAAAATTAGAATTCGTAGTTCTAAATTAGAACATGAAGTTCTGAATCTCAATATTAAAATTAGAACCCGTAATTTTAATTCAGAACCTGAAGTTCTAAATTTTAATCTTAAAATTATAACTCGTAGTTATAATTCACTATGTTATTCTTTTATTTATTATTAATTTAAGAAATTAATTATTTTTATGAGTATGCTCTGTAGTTGCCATTAATTTGGATCATTCACATCAGAAAATAGAAATTGTATTTTTGTTTTCATTTTACAATTTGAGTTAATTTCTTTCATAATTGTGATCAACTATTAGAGGTAAATTAGAGCCTGAAGTTCTATATTCATTAATTAATTATTAGATTAGAACCTGTAGTTCTAGATATATAAAATAATTATAAAACTCGAAGTTCTATAATTACACTACAATTAACGAACTTGAAGTTCTAACTTTAATTAATTAGATTTTAGATTAAAACCTGCAGTTTTAAATCTACCATGGAATCTGAAGTTCAAAATTTCTAATAGCATATTTATGAACTTGAATTTCTAAATATTAATATTATCGATCGGAAATTAAAGTTGTGAAATATAATTCCTTTTTAGGACCTGATATTCTAAATAATAATGTAGATTGGAACTTAAAGTTCTAGATCAGCAAATTAATTTTCAAGAGAACCTGAAGTTCTAAGTATATGTGTGTAATTTTGGTTCATATATATTTATGTGATTTTTTAATTTTTGTATTATATTTTATTGTATATTTATTATTTTGAATTATATTTATGCGACATGAACTTTACTTACAAGGATATGGACCCTTCAAAGAAATTATTTGTTCCGAAAAATAAATGTGGGGATGTATGCTTGGCTGATAGTGCAACCACACATATTATCTTTCAAGATAGAAAATACTTCTTGGACGTAAAATTACATGAACGAAAGGTCAACACTATATATGGGCCTGTAGACCTAATTGAAGGCTCTGGAAGAGCCATAATCTTATTAACAAGTGGAACAAAATTATACATTGAAAATGCTCTATATTCAGGCAGGTCCAGTAGAAATCTGTTAAGTTTCAAAGATATTCGCAGAAATGGGTTTCATATTGAAACTTTAGATGAAAACAAAATGGAATATATATGTATTACCAAAAATATCTCAGGTAAGAAATATATATTGGAAAAACTTCCGGCTTTCTCATCTGGATTGTATTATACAATTATAAATGCAATAGAAAGTCATGTAGTGATGAACCAGAAGTTCAATAATCCAAAGATGTTTATGTTATGGCTCGTCTTGGTCATCCAGGAGCTACGATGATGCGTAGAATAATTGAAAATTCCAATGGGCATAAATTAAAGAACCAGAAGATTCTATTGACAAATGAGATCAATTACACTGCTTGCTCACAAGGCAAACTTGTGATACGCCCATCTCCATATAAGATTGCCCTTGAATCCCCATCATTCTTACAAAGGATTCAAGGAGACATTTGTAGACCAATTCATCCACAAAGTGGACCTTTCCATTACTTTATGGTTTTGATTGATGCATCTGCACGGTGGTCACATGTTTGTTTGTTATCCACACGTAACATTGCATTTGCCAAGCTATTTGCCCTGATAATTAGATTAAAGGCACAATTCCTAGATTATCCAATCAAAACCATACGATTAGATAATGTTAGTGAATTTACATCCAAGACATTTGATGAATACTGTACATCAGTTGGAATCGATGTTGAACATCCAGTTCCACATGTACATACACAAAATGGATTGGCAGAATCATAGATCAAGCGAATTCAGGTAATTGCATGAACTTTATTGTTACAATCTCAATTACCAATTTCTACATGGGGGCATGCTATACTACATGCAGCTGCATTAATTCGCCTTAGACCCACAGCTTATCATCAATATTCTCCAATCCAACTTGTTCTTGGTCACCAACCAAATATTTCTCATCTACGTACTTTTGGTTGTACTGTATATGTTCCAATTTCACCCCCACAACGTACAAAGATGAGACCTCAACGTCGTTTGGGGATATATATTGGTTTTAATTCATCTTCAATTATCATATATTTGGAACCTTTAACGGGTGATTTATTTACCGCACGTTTCGCGGATTGTCATTTTGATGAGACAATCTTTCCACCATTAGGAGAAAAGAAAGAGCCTCCATAAGCAAGGCATGAACTTTCTTGGAAAGTTTCTACCATGTCTTACTTAGATCCTCGCACCAGCCAATGTGAAAATGAAGTGCAAATGATAATCCATTTGCAACAAATTGCAAATCAATTATCAGATGCATTTACAGATGCTGCAAAAGTAACCAAGTCTCATATACCAGCTGCTAATACACCAGCTCAAGTGATTATTCATGTTGAACAATCTAGTGTAAATGCAGCTAATGAATCATCTATTGCACGTCAGAAACGTGGTAGACCACTTGGTTCTAAAGATACTATTCCCCGAAAGAGGAAAATGAGAGATTCAGATCCTGTTGAAAATAATACTGGAGCAATTACTATACCCCACATCTTCTCAATCACCAGTTCCAGAAGAACTAATAGTCCCTGAAGAGATATCAACCCCTGAAGGGGCTCAAAATTCCAAAAATGAGGAAAAGTCTACAAATTATACTTATACAAGAGAACTGTGGGATCGAAATGAAATAATCATCGACAATGTGTTTTCATATACAGTAGCTACTGAAATTGCAAATGATTTTGAACCTCAAACTGTCGATGAATGTAGACAAAGACACGATTGGCCTAAATAGAAAGAAGCAATTCAAGCATAATTGAATTCTTTAGCCAAACGTGAAGTATTTGGACCTGTAGTCCAGACACCTGAAGATATCAAACTCGTTGGTTACAAATGGGTGTTTGTATGAAAACGTAATGAACATAATAAAATCATTAGATATAAAGCGCGACTAGTTGCACAAGGTTTCTCGCAGAGACCAGGTATTGACTATGAGGATACATATTCTCCAGTGATGGATACCATTACGTTTCGATTTTTAATCAGTTTGGCAGTCTCTGAAAGATTGGACATGTGTCTTATGGACGTAGTGAGAACATATTTGTATGGGTCACTTGACATTGATATTTACATGAAAGTCCCCGAAGGATTGAAAATGCCTGAAGCATATAAATCAACTGATCGTAAAATATGTTCAATCAAGTTAGAACGATCTTTATATAGATTGAAACAATCTGGACGCATGTGGTATAATCGTTTGAGTGAATATTTGATGAAAGAATGATATATAAATGATCCTATCTGCCCATGCATATTTATTAGAAAGTCCGAAATTAGATTTGCCATTATAGAAGTATATGTCGATGATATGAACTTAATTGGAACTCCTGAAGAGCTTCTAAAAAATGCTGAATACTTGAAAAGAGAATTCGAGATGAAAGACTTGGGAAAAACGAAATATTGTCTCGACTTGCAGATTGAGCATAAAACTAACGGAGTATTTATCCATCAGTCTGCATATATTGAAAAAATTCTCAAACGTTTCAACATGGATAATGCTCATTCATTAAGTACTTCTATGGTAGTCCGATCTCTCGATCCTAAAAAGGACCAATTTCATCCTAAAGAAGATAATGAAGAGATACTTGGTCCAGAAGTATCATATCTTAGTGCAATTGGTGCCTTGTTGTATTTAGCTCAATGTACCAGACCAGATATTTCATTTTCTGTTAATTTATTGGAAAGATTTAGTTCTGCACCAACTCGAAGGCATTGGAATGGTGTCAAACATATCTTTCGTTATCTTCACGGCACTAAAGACTTGGGATTGTTTTATTCAAATGAGCTAACACAAAATCTAGGCATTGTTGGTTACGCTGATGCATGATATCTCTCTGACCCTCATAAGGCACATTCACAAACATGGTATATTTTAACCTATAATAATACAACAATTTCATGGCGATCTACAAAACAGTTTTTTGTTGCTACATCATCCAATCACTCAGAGATACTTGCATTACATGAAGTAAGCAGAGAGTGTATATGGTTAAGGTCACTTATACATCACATTCAGAGCACATGCAACTTAAATTCTGCCAGAGATATTCCAACAGTTATATATGAAGATAATGCTGCATGTATTGCACAAATCAGAGGAGGGTACATCAAGGGAGACAGAACCAAGCACATCTCACCTAAATTCTTTTATACTCATGGCTCCAGCAGAGCAAGCAAATTGATGTCAAGCAAATAAGATCAACCGATAATTTTGCAGACCTATTTACTAAAGCTTTACCGACATCAACATTTGAAAAGCTTGTATATAGCATTGGCATGCGCCGACTAAGAAAATTATCTTGATAATATTTCATCAGGGGGAGCATAATCATTAACATCAAAAAATATTGTTGGATAAAAGCGCATTGTACTCTTTTTCCTTCGACCAGGTTTTTATCCCATTGGGTTTTACTTGCAAGGTTTTAATGAGGCAGTGTTAGATCAATTATTGCAAAATTAAAGTGATGGGTCCCAAGGGGGAGGGTTGTAAATTAGATGGTCCCCTACACTTGTCTTTTATGTTTTAGCTTATCCCACATTGATTAGGGATAATAATATTAATTAAACGTATCTCTATAAATAGAGAGTAAATCTTGTATAATTGATTCATTCAAAAATCAATAAGAAGAAACTTACAGCTTTACAATGTATTATTTTCTTCATTTTCTCTCTTATTTTATAACACTTATAATATTTTGATATATATATTAAATTAGAAATTAATCAATCATAATAAAAAGAGAAAATTATTAATCAATATATATCATATATTCATTATATAGATTCTTAGACATGTCTCATATAATTTTTTCTCCTCCCAATAAAACAATAAGGATAGATCATTTTTATTTTGGTGCAAGTAGAAATCACTTTTAATGAATTCCGATAACGACACTATAGCAAGTCACTTTTCGGTTAACAATATCAAAAAGTATATAGAAAAATATTATTTTACCTATGATACTATATTATAGTAGTTTTTTTTTTTAAATCGTTGGAAACCACACCGCTAAACTATCCATTCTGAACTTAAACGGAGCAGGTAAAACCCCCGGATGTCCCAGACTCTTATAAAAAACACACTTTTTGGATTCGAACCCAGGACCTCAAGGTGAAATCCTGAACCCTACACCACCAAACCACGCCACTTAGGGACCTACATTATAGTAGTTCCTTAATACAAAATAGAAAAGTTATGTAGTACAGTAACATTATTACAACTCTTTGGAGCTACATAGATAATAATAATAATAATAATAACAACAACAACCACAATAATAATTCCCTAAAATGAGACGGGTCTTTCATAATCTCAAAAAAAAAAAAATATGTAACATGATTTAGTATTTATAAAATAGCAAAACCATAAAACATGCTTGAATTTTGAAGAGAAACTAAATTCATGATTTTCAATATGTTATGTTGCTTCTGCCTATAGAACTCATTTACTGGGTGATATGAATATGTATGGAGTTAATAAAATATATTATAAGCAAAAATTATGTAGATTTCATTTATGAGTAATATTTTAAAAGTGAATTATTATATTTTATTGACTTTATGGATGTCAATCTCACCCAATAATTTGTCTTATTATACTTGAGTTCTACAACAACATAATACGTATGAAGATCCTGTGATTTATCTGTTTATTTAACATATTATTAAATTTATGATTCAAGTATGGCTTCTATGGTTTTTCTATTTTACTGATACTAAATTTTATTTGCATATATTTTCTCTCATTGTGAAATATCTGTCTCATTATGAAAATTATTTTTGCCCTACCAATGGTTTCTGATAATGTCACTACACCATCTAACTTTTTTATTTTGTATCAATGAGTCACTTAATCATAGGGTTGGCAAATTTCAAATCATGTCTTGTCTCGTGCCAACGGGAACCTGTATTCGAGATAATTTTTTTTGTCCCGTATTGAAAACGTGACGGGACTGAGACGGGATTTTCACGGGATATGCCGAGATTTTCACTAGATGGGCCGAAATTCACGAGACGGGATATGATAGGATTTTTTGTAAAACATAACGGGATCAGGACATATTTTATCACACTTTATATGACCGGGACGAGATCGGGATTGACAAATATCGTCCCGTCCGGCCCATTGCCAACCCTACTTAATCAGGTGATTTGACAAAATGTCATGTCGACACCATCATGCTCTTAACACCATTAATTAAAAATTGGTTGGTTGTCTAGTTGATACTAAATTAAAAATAAAGGTATTGCAATGTCATTGTTATAATTCATTAAAGTTAATATGTAATTTCACCAAAATAGAAGTGAATCATTGATAATTTTGAAATTACCTATAAGAATACAAATAACAAATACTATACCCAAGAGGGAGTGAATTGGGTCATGGCCAAATATTGCAGAAATATAAATTTTTTCGATTTTACGCTACTAAGTTAGTAGCTTTATCTATTTAGTTTAATGATCAATTTTCTCAATCACAATATATTACAAAAAACAAGTTACTAAATGATAAGCAAATATAAAATATAACTTGTAATAAATAAAGAGTTTAAGGATAGAGAAATTGACATTGTAGTTTATAGTGGTTCGGCCAACAATGTCTACTTTCACTTCTCCAAGCCGTATTTGAAGCTTTCCACTATATCAAAGTGATTCCATACTTTACATCGAATTTTCTGTGGCGCACTCGAAACCAAGAGTTTTTTGTGGTTCACTCCAAACCAAGAGTTTTTCTAGGTTCATCCCAAACCTTCTACAGCACCAAAAGTTTTTCACTTAGGTTCACGTTTTAACCTTTACACAAATTAATCACCCTTTTGAGTATACCCACTCAATAAGAGATTTCATAACCACAAGTATTTAAGGATAATAAGGTTTTTACAATAATCATTTGGGTACTCACAAATGATAAGAAGATTAAGATTGTGAGTTTCTAATTCAAATTTTCTAAGCTCACTAATTGTGTATTAAGATATACTATGTGAGCTTTGATTATGATGAGAGTGTTTGATAGAGAAGATTTAAGTTACTCTCAATATTTTTGCCTCAAAGAAATTATATGAAGGTTGAAAAAACTTAACAAAAATGAAATTATGGCTCAAGATATAGAGAAAATGAAAATTACCTCAGCTTTCTGTCCTGAGACCGATATTTGGTCTATAGGGGCCAGTTTGCCGATCCTGCAAATATTACTACTATATTATCGTTGCAGATTAAAGCGCACATACCGAATTACTGACCGATATGGTGATTGGTATACCGGTTATCTCATCGGTATGGGGACATGTATGATCCGTCCCAGTTTCAGTAGCTATGTAACTCCACACTGACCAGTATGAGAGACCAATATGAAGTAGTTCGATTTCGGAGAGCATGCAAATCTGGTCAAGGTAGAGCAGAGTCACCGATATGCTGCTATCAGAGATTGGTATACTGGTTTTAGTGTCAAAATCTCAAGATTTGAAGGTTAAAAATATTTTGCACTAATCCTAATGCATCTAAATGAATGTGCATGTGTCCTATGAGCTTAGAGTACTTGAATTATAGACTCACACATGATATATTCGTTAGGCGCTTGTGCCTTCACATCTATTTGCTCTTCACAATCATTTTACTTTAATATTTTTTTAATACTCGCGAATGCACATTGAAGTCTCTTGCGTTGCATCATCAAAATCTTTCATTGAGTTCAATTGCGCTAATAATCTCTCCTTTTTTGATGATGACAACTTTTAAAATTTGAGAGCTTTGAGAGTTCCAGATTTGTTGATGATTAAGGCTCTCCCTCGATATTAGCTCCCATCAACATGTGATTGTCTGTCAATATTGCTCTATAAAACTTAGACAAATATATTAGTACACAAATTTGCTCCCCTTTAATATAAGGGTGAGGGAACACAAGTTTTATCTGATTCCTATGATTTCTCCCCCGTTGACATTATCAAAAATGATGGAGAAGCAAAAATTAAGTTCTATAAGATATAAACCATTCGTGTGCACAAAACATATAAAAGTTCATAAACATGCACAAATAGTATTTTCTCCCATTTTTCCATATAATCTAATGTTCATACATAGGCCTATGTCATCATCAAAATCGTCCAAGTTATTCCAATATTTATGCATTTCATGTTTAACCAATAATGATCAATGGCAAGACATATTCAATATTAATAACCAAAAGAATCACATATATCATAAATGGAAATAAGTCCTATGTGATACCAATTGAGTTTAATAATATGATCAATTTAAAACAAATAAGATCAATTTAGGCAATTTTATGCATAAGTTCATACAATTTAGCTCAAAATGCCTAATTAATAGTATGTTTCACAATCAAGTCTAATTTCATACCAATTGAAATTAGTGTACTTAAGGAAGGTGGAGGAAATAGTACCAATATTTCCGTAAACACGGATTTTACCTTTTACCATTGTCACCAAGTGACAAGTCCACCAATCTTGAAACTTATTCTTTTTATTGAGGTAGAGTTTTGATATTCTTATTGTTGAGCTCTTTCCTTATTTGTGTTGAGTCTTTGGGATCATTTCGCATTTCTTATTGATAATTTTTTCTTTCCAAAGCTTCCCCTACATAATCTTTCAAGCACACTTCGGTACCGAAACTTTCTTGGGTCCATGAGGGTTAATCTTGGTCCATTGGGAACCCATGCATTCACTTTCATATTTTTGTACATGCAATTAAATATTTTGTGTCCCTTTCTATTACAAACATGACAAATGACATGAGCATCACTACAGGTATGTGTGTTAGAGATGGATGTCTTCACAAAATAATTTTTCAAAATTTCTTTTTGATATAAGGCATATATTCAATCATTCTCTTTTAAATGTACATCTTTGGGATCCAAATATCATGTTGAAATTTTTCTCACCCAAAGTAAATTTTGTTACTATAGAATTCAAATCCACAATATTTTTATTTAGTTCAAAAATTTCATCCATTATAGACCTGCAATCGCATGTAGTAGATGAGTTAGATGACATGCTAGACATGCTCTTTTCCAGTTTTAAATTCTCATCTTTTAAGCATGCTTTTTTTTTGTCATATATTTCATTTTTCTCAACAATCAATGCATGATCATGTCTCTCAAAAAAAAAAAAATGCATGATCATGTAATAATGATGAATGCTCATTTTTGACAAATTTAAGCTTCTTTATTAATGAAATTCATGCAATTCATTAAATGTATCAAGTAATTCATCATAATTGGAGGAATCATGTACCTTTTCTTCGTCATTTTCATCTAGGAGGTCATCAATAGTTATAAAAGCGAGATTTATTATCCCCTCATTATTTTCCTCCTCGGATGAGCTATAGCCGCT
The DNA here is from genome assembly GCA_019454045.1 of Zanthoxylum bungeanum. Lineage (NCBI taxonomy): Eukaryota > Viridiplantae > Streptophyta > Magnoliopsida > Sapindales > Rutaceae > Zanthoxylum > Zanthoxylum bungeanum. Next base: position 122,584 of record SKCR01026505.1, read on the forward strand.
ATCACTTTACCTTGTGTTCATTGCTTTCTTCTTGAATTTTCCTTTGAATTTTCTCAATGGGCAATCGACAACTACATGACCCGACTTTTCACACTCATAGCAAATGATTTTTATCATTCGTATGCTTCATTGGCCAATTATCTTCTTTCTTCTCATCCATCAGAGATTTTCCTTTAGATTTTTTGGAATTGAGGAGTTTCTTGAACTTCTTTGTCAAATGTGCCATCTCTCCATCACTATCATCTTCTTCATCACTTGAGCAAGTACTATCTTATTTTTCACATATGACTTAAGGGTTGTTCGATTTTTATTATTCTCTTATCATTCTTCCTTTAAATCCTTCTAAATCTCCATCTCATATTCTATCAATTTGCCCACCAAATCATCCAATTTCAAGGTGTTCATATCATTTGACTCTTTGATGAATGAGGTACAAATTCTATATTCTTTAATAATAGACCTGAGGATTTTATTCACTTGATCACTTGTACTAATATTTTTTCCTAAAGTACTTAGTTGATTTATAATCATGAAGAATCTTGAAATCATCATATCAACCTTTTCACCAGCTTCCATCTTGAAGTTATCCAAGTCACACATAAAAACCGGTTGATCATTGATTATTTAAGTTGGCTAGTGCCATCATTGACAATCTCCAATGACTTCCACAATTCATATGCATTTCCAAATTCTGGAAGTTTATTGATTTTGCTCCTATCAATTGTACAAAGTAGATGATTGAGAGCCTTCGCATTTATGGAGGCTTCCATGTAGTCCTCATCGGTTCATTCAAATTACGGCTTAGTGTAGGCATTGCATTTTTACGCATTAGCCCAATGATAAGTCTCGTATGGAGGCAACTACCTCTTTAGTCATGAAAGTTGCGGGAAACGGACGTTGGAAGGGTAAAGTTAGAAAATGGAATTTTTGTTGGATTTAACCTCGTTGTTTGGCTCCGGTTGTTTGTTGGACTTCCGTTTTAAAGCTTACCTAAGGCCTAAAACCCAAACCCAAACCAAACCCAAAATTCCCAAGTCAAACCAAGTCAAACCAAATCCATGCCCAAAGGATGTGATTCACGCCCAAAGCCCATTTATTTAGGTATATGCATATTTATCACATGTTTAAATCTTGTAAAATCCTTACCTAAATAAAAGAAATCAAATCAAATCCCTACCAAATCAAATCCAATCACCACCCCAAATAAGGAGATATATTCCTTATGAAGAACCAATTAGGAGATTCTTTCTTATTCAAATTAGGAAAGTCTTATCTCTTTGCCTATAAAAAGAGGCCTTCACCCCCCATTCAAAACCTTGCACATATCCCTCTCTCAAGCACGTCCAAGCACTTTGTGAAGCCTCCATCACACGTCCAAATCCCTCCTCAAAGCCTCCATTGCCGCAACACCAAGCCAAGACACCTCCATTGTCGCATCTTCTCTTCTTCACCGATCCCCTCTCACGCCCAAGCCTTAAACACAGCCCTCCATTGCCGAGTTCCAGCCATCATTCACAGCCCTAAAACACCCTAAAATAAACCTTATTCACAGCCCTCAAGTGCCGCAAAACACCCCCCAAAAGCAACTCCAAATCAGCGCCCAAACCAGTCCCTGAAAATGCCCCACTGCACCAGTGAACTGCCGAGTTTAGCTTGATGTTCTGGTCAGTATTTGTTGCGACTTTGGCCTATAAAAAGGTCCTAAAATCACCTAGAAACCACCCCAAAAAACCTCCATAAAGTTTCCCTAAAGAATCCCCACAAACGCACCTCCCTAAGCCTTCAAAATCACCCAAAACAGTCCACTAAACAACCAAAACAGTGACCTGAAACGGAGCAGCGAAACAGCAGCGAAACGGACTTGAAACAGCAGCCCGAGCATCAAAGCAGCGAGGAAAGACATTGAGTAGACAAATCGGAAAAGCATCGGATCAATCTCCCTTCCAACGGACGTGTAACACCCATTCTTAGACGACAAAAGAGGTTAGACCTGAGGGCACCCTTTTTACTTATCTTCTTTATTTTTGTTTATTTATTTTGATATATAATTGCATGAGAGTCGTTTGAGGCATGATATGATTGTTGGATGAGCGGGATATGTGTTCCCTTTTGTGGTATATCGGATGGAAACCCGGACATAAATTCCATAGCTGATTCCGAATTGACGGTAGTATGGTCTGCACTCAGGATACAATGCCACGTACCACTTAAGATACACATATCTCATCTCATCCAAATTTGTATTTGAGCATGTTATATTCTTTAGGTTATTCGTTTAGTATTTAAATCATGGTATAATTTAGTTGTTATTTATTTGTTAAAGCATATTTAGGTTGTTCCTTATGCATATTATTAGTTTATGATGTGTTAGGATAATGATTTATACATGTTGATTTAATGGTTCAATATGCTCGTTGTATTACATTGCGTGGAATTATTTGGATGAAAGCATGTTAGATCTAAGTACCCTTGAGCATGATTATTGAGTAAACTTGGTTTGTTCATTGCACAAATTATATCATCACAAGTGACATAAGTAAGGGACCATTCCAAACCCAACGGTTTGAGGTCTTCCCTTGCGAGGGGTGAGTGCGGCCTTAAATCATTGTCCCGGTTCACACCGGGTGGCGACTTCATGTTATTTCGTACTTCCTAACTAGGCCGCGAGCCTAGAACAGCGTCGCCCAGGTTATGTTGTCTATAGTCTGGCGACTCCACTGGGGATTTAGAGAATTGGCCCTGAAATAATGTCTTGTAGTGATTGTTATTTCTGCTTTAGTTAACTCTGTCTACCTTAAGTTGAAATGGGTTTAATCAAATTCACTTTTAAGGCTAAGTAATGGTTTGGTGTCTTTCTTCATTCACTATCTTTCTGTAAGGAAAAGATGCGAAGGCACCTAGATAATCATGTACTAATAGCCTACCGTGATGGACTAATTTGGATGACTCGTTGTTTATTCCTGTCACCAAGCGATAAGAGCCTAAGAGGCTTGGGTACTTAAGAGAGCCTCGCTCCACCTTCCCTCTGGGGAATCTACAACGGGAAATCCATTCGACAGTTAGTCACACACCGTAACTCGTTGGCACGTACCGTAAGGTATAAAAAAGGTGCACTCACTTGGTCGCTTGAACCATTGAGTGGGGAGTCCTAGTTGTGGGTAATCCTTCGTCAAACGAGAGCCTTTGTTCGCGCCCCGTGAACCCACTTGTGGAATTTAGCCATGAAGAACCGGTAGTTGTTTATTTTATGTTTGTGTATTGGACCACCGCCATTTGGATCCAGTTGGACCTTTTGTCAAAAGATGTGAACTTGTTGGGCCATTTAAACTGGGGCAATTTTGTGTCCTTTGACAGGTGGGCCAAAAGCTTCTAAAATGCTGGTGGGACACTTTGTGAATGAGCCTCTTATCATTTGAAGTCATTTAGCCATATCATCGCAAAATGTAAATATGTTGGGCCTTTTCAACTGGACAAGTTTGCACCGCGCGATGGTGTGATTAAATACTTCAAAATGATAATGGGTCAAGTAGTTTAAAGTTTTTTTTTTTATCTATTACATGTATCACATACATATGCACTGACACATGGCCTTAAGAGAGGCAACATAGATTCCCGTTGGGTTAGAGAAGAGGGCAGATTAGTCAAAAGACCTTCAACGAATATGAGTGAATCCGTCAACGAGGGGTCTAGAATGGATCAGATGGAAGCTAACTTCACCAAGATGACTGAACAACTGCAAGCTCTGACTGCTGCCATGTCTAATATGGCTGTGCCCCGCGCTGCGGGAGGATCTGAGAATGAGAGGCAGGAGAGCCCTCCAAATGGAGTGAATGATGATGCTCTGGTATTTGATGATGATCTGGCTGACTATGCCGCTGGTAGGATAGCCGGAACTCAGGCTGAAATGCAAAGGCTCCGTGATCAGATGGAGTCTGTCACCCATAAGCTGAGGGGGAAACATGAGGATCTACTGGATTATGATTCAATGACCTTTGAGGAGCAGTTGCCCGCGCAGTTCAAAATGCCTGACATCGCAAAGTTTAATAGGAATGGGGACCCGATGGTCCATTTGCGACAATATGTCTCGGTGATGAGTTCAGTTGGCCTATCTCAGCGCCAAGTCCAGAAAATGTTCGGAATGTCACTCGAGGGTGCACATGTGGTTTGGTATCATAGCCTTGAGAAGAAGGTTAAAGAAGATTGGAGGGAGTTGGCTGATGCCTTCTTGAAGCAGTATGTAACTGACTTAGAGATCGACTTGTCGCTCCGCGACTTGGAGAATACTAAGCAGAAGCCTAAGGAGAGCTTTAATGAGTATGTTGACCGCTGGAGAAGCCAGCTCTTGAAAATACAGACCAGGCCTTCCGAGAAAGATCAGATCAAGATGATCATCAAGGGGACTAAGCCCTCGATTTATGGTAAGCTCAGAAGGATGACATCAATGATTGCAGACTTCCGCCAGTTGAGGGAGACTGTAATGGATATTGAAGAGGAGGAGGCTGAGAACAGAAAGTTCTATAGTTTGAGCAGGAGGACTTTCAGAGGATCCTCAGGTGCTAAGCCTGTTTCTGCGGAGGTTGCGGCCATAATGAATAGGCGTTTTTCTAACTTGGGCAGACCTTTGTCCAAGGTACTAGAGAAGCTACTGAGGCAAGGGCTGTTAAAGCCCCTAGAACCAAAACCACTCCCAAATCCTCCCCCATCAAACCTAAACATGAGCCGCTTGTGCCATTTCCACCAACAACATGGCCATGACACCGACAACTGTGCCCGGCCTCGCCATGAAGTCCAAGACCTAATAGACTCCTGAAAGATCCCTGACCCTGAAAAAGAACAACCAAACACTCACGGCAATCCTCTACCCAATTATCACTTCGTTCCCCCACCTACTTACATGATCAACTCTGGCCTACCAGAAGACCTTGTCCTCCGAACCTTTGACCAAACAGCCTTTTGCCTCGGTATTGGGATAGTAATAGTGAAGATGAGGTGGAGCAGAAGAAGGATTTCTGGGAAGACTTCTCAAGTGGTGGTGAGGAAGAAGAAGTAAAAGGCATGACCCGGAGTGGGCGCTTTTACAGTGATACTGCTGAAAAGGGGAAGGAAGTACTGACGGATGGCCGAGAAGTGGTTGAGAATACTGAGCCTATCGAATGAGATGTGGTGTTGAGGCAACTGAAGAAGACCCGAGCACACTTAAGCATCTGGGAGTTGTTATGTGCATCTGGAGAGCACAGGCGGGCCATGGTAGAGGCTCTGAGCAAAATAGTGGTACCCGAGGACGCTAATCCAGCAATTTTTGTGGGGTCAGTGCAGAAAGAGGCTCAACATATTACTTTCTCTGATGAAGAACTCCCGGCTGAAGGAAGAAACCACAACAGGCCTCTTTTTATCCGAGCTGAGGTAAGGGGCAAGAAGACTTCTTGTGTGATGGTGGATGATGGCTCTTCCATCAATGTGTGCCCACTAAAGATTCTGGCAAGGCTGGGTATTAAGCCAACTGAGTTGAATCCTTCCAACATGACTATTAAAGCCTATGATGATAGCAAGCGATGAGTCGAAGGTACTTTTGTCGCAATGGTCAAGGTTGGCCGAGTAGAGGATGAATTTGAATTTACAGTGCTGGACATTCCAGCCACGTTTGCCTTATTGTTGGGAAGACCTTGGTTTCACGGGCTTGGAGGGGTGCCTTCTACTCTACATCAGATGATTAAGTTCCCATATGAAGGGGAAATTGTCACCGTACGAGCTAAAGTGGATAATGCTGTAGCCACCTTGGAAATACAACCTTTTACGAGGTTCTAAGTGTCATCAACTTTTAAGGAGTGGGTGGATCCCAAGGTAGCCCGAATTATGGAGAAGATGAGATTTGAGCCAGGCCAAGGTTCGAGACTGCCGGATTTCAAGAGGCAGAATACTCGGAAGGGTTTGGGATACCGTTCTGATGAGGACAAGCCAAAAGCCAAGAAGAATGGGCTGAAGTTGATGGAATGCTTCATCAAAGCATCAGGGTATCAAGGAGAGCCTGAACCTGTAGAAGTGAACATGATTGTGGTGCCAGGGTTCAAGATCTTCCAGGACATGTTGGGAGAAAATCCGCTGGTTGAAGAAATGAAGAAAGAAGAGTGGGAAGAAGAACTTATGAAGCTTGAGACCCTAACACTCGAGGAAGAGAAGAAACCTGAGAATGATCCTGTTGTAGGGGGAGAAATATCTGTAGAGGATGAGGATATTTTCCTTCCATATTTGTTTGAGTGTATTCCTTCTATTATTGGCAATAAAGACAATAATTTTGCTTACTTGACTGAGTCTCCACTTTCTAACTTGCATGAATTAAGCATATTCGATATCAACTCTGTCAAAACAGACGCATCCAACCTTGGTACGCCTGAGAGCCCCAAGGAAATCTTGATTGCGAGTGAAGTTACCGCCGAAGAGCGGAAGAACTTAGAAAAGATATTGATTAAATATGCCAAAGTGTTTGCTTGGTCTTACGAAGACATGTCTGGGGTCGATCAAAGTATTGCCCAGCATGCGATACCAACATATCCGAATATGAAGCCTGTGAAACAAAAGCTCCGACGGATGAGACCCGAATGGGCCGAGAAGGTCAGAGAGGAAGTTAAGAAGCAAATAAATGTGGGATTCCTGGAAGTAGTGAAATACCCCGAGTGGTTGGCCAACATCATGCATGTGCCGAAGAAAGATGGCAAAGTCAGAATGTGTGTTGACTATAGAGATCTTAACAAGCCATGCCCAAAGGATGACTTTCATTTACCGCATATAGATGTGCTTGTAGATAGTGTGGCATTGTCTGCCATGTACTCATTTGCGGATGGGTTCTCAGGATACAATCAAGTGCTCATGGCCGAAGAAGATAAGCACAAGACCGCCTTTGTTACAGAATGGGGTACTTACTGCTATAAGGTGATGCCATTTGGGCTTTAAAATGCTGGAGCCACTTATCAACGGATGGCCACTACTTTGTTTCATGACTTAATGCATAAGGAGATTAAAGTATATGTAGATGACATGATGGTGAAGTCAGAGACAAGAGACGGGCATATAGAAGCATTGGAAAAGTGTGTATTCGGAGTAACGTCGGGTAAACTACTCGGCCACACAGTGGGAATGGGTTGAATAGAAGTGGATCCTGAAAAGATCAAGGCTATTACAGAAATATCGGCACCAAAGACAGAGAAAGAAGTCAGAGCATTCCTTGGGAAAATCCAGTATATTAGTCGGTTCATTGCCAAGCTAACGTCAGTATATGAGCCCATCTTCAAGTTGTTGAGGAAAGATCAGCCGGTAAAGTGGAACGAGCAGTGTCAGGAGGCATTTGACGGAATAAGGGAATATTTGGTGAAACCTCCCGTTCTGAGACCTCCGAGACAGGGTAGACCTTTGGTGCTTTATTTGGCTATTGGGCCCGAATCGCTGGGGGTGATGATGGTACAAGCCGATGAGACAAGAGTAGAGCATGCCATCTACTACCTCAGTAAAAAGCTGCTTCCGTACGAAGCTCGCTATCAGGAAGTGGAGAAGATTTGTCTGGCAGTAGTATGGGCGTCCAGGAAATTACGCCACTATTTCCAGTCTTACAAGACCCAAGTGGTCGCAAAGGAGAATCCATTGAAGTACCTGCATTCGGTGTCTTCACTAGTTGGGAAATTGGGCAGATGGTTGGTACTGCTGACAGAATTTGATATTGAGTATCTCACTTCAAAGGTAATCAAAGGACGGGCCGTGGCAGAATTCCTAGCCTTGCAACCTGTTGAAGGGGATCAGTACAAGTTTGAGTTCCCCGATGATGAAATCCAGGCTATAGCAGTCCAAGGGTGGATGATGTATTTTGACGGAGCAGTGAACTACAAAAGAGCCGGGATCGGGATTGTAATAGTCACCCCTGAAGGAGAAACTTTTTCCTATGGCCAAGCGGTTGACATTCAGAGTGACTAACAACATGGCTGAGTATGAAGCATGTGCATTCGGCTTGACTGCATTAATAGCCTTGAGAGCTACGAACGTGGATGTTTACAGAGACTCAATGTTGGTGATCCAGCAGATGCTAGGAGAATGGGAGTTAAAGGAAGAACGGTTGAAGCCGTACTTGTTCCATCTCAAGAGTCTGGAATAGGCCATCCCGGACTGTAAATTTCAGCACTTGCCTCGTGAAGAAAATCAGATGGTAGATGCATTGGCGACGTTAGCCGCAACCTGGGAGAATCCAGAGAAACTGGTGTTGACGACAGCGAGTAAGCCTATTTATGAGATTGAGCAGATCTCGGAAATAGAGGTCAACGATGGAAAACCTTGGTATCATGATATTCAAAGGTATTTGGAACATAGGGAATTCCCAAAGTAAGTGAGCAGAAAAGACAGAATCGCCATTCAGAAGTTGGATGCTCAATATGTGAGTCTGAAGGTAGAACTCTACAAGAGGCAAGCGAATGGTGTTCAGCTGAAATGTTTGAGAAAGGAAGAAGCTCAGAAGATAATGGATGAAGTGCATGCTGGTGTCTGTGGACCACATATGAACGGATTGAACTTGTCTCGCAAGATTGTGAGACAAGGCTTTTACTGGTCAACCATGGAAGCCGACTGCGCGAAGCTGGTAAAGCACTGTCATGATTGTCAAGCGCATGGGAATTTGAATCATTTGCCGCATACAAAATTACACGGGTTGTCAGAACTGTGGCCTTTCTCAGCATGGGGAATTGATATGATTGGAGAGATTCAGCCGAATGCGTCAAACGGACATCACTTTATAGTGGTAGCAGTGGACTACTTCTCGAAATGGGTAGAAACCGAGTCATTCCGTAATGTCACGGCAAAACAGATGGCTAAGTTCATAGCCCGGAATCTCATATGTCGGTACGGTATGCCGCATCACGTGGTTACGGACAATGAAGTCCAGTTTCAGGGAGAGACCAAGGCGATGTTACAGAGGTATGGGATAGGTCATCATAAGTCTTCACCATACAGGCCGCAGGCTAATGGAGCAGTTGAGGCAGCCAACAAGACAATAAAGACGATTCTGGCGAAGATGACGGAGAATTACAAAGACTGGGCTGATAAGCTGCCATATGCCCTGTGGGGGTACATAACATCTGTGAGGACGGCGACCGGAGCTACGCCTTACTCTTTAGTCTATGGAATGGAAGCGGTACTGCCGGTGGAAGTTGAGATACAATCCATGCGGGTGTTAGCAGAAGCAGAATTGCCTGAACGAGAATGGACATCGCAGAGGTTTGAGCAGTTAGCATTGATGGATGAGAAGAGGATGAAGTCCTTGGATCACATGCAGATATATCAGAAGAGGTTGGCCCGAGCATTTAATAAGAAGGTGCATCATACCAAGATCAATAAAGGTGATCTGGTACTTAAGCAGTCGAAGCCGTCGACGACAAACCCAAGAGGGAAGTTCAGACCAAATTGGGAATGACCATACATTGTTCAGAAGGTAATGGGAAATAGAGCAGTGAGACTGTCGGACTTGGAAGGGAATGAGTTCACCGAGCCGATCAATGTTGACAGATTGAAGTTGTATTTTGCCTGAGGGACAGAAGACTGAATAGTCACCCGCAGAAGACCTAACCCAACGGGATAAAGAGAACTCATGCATGCATGCACACATATAACCCATTATTGCATTCCTTTTTTTGCGTGTTTTGTGTTTTTGTTTTATATTCACAGGTATCGAAGAATAAAAGAGAAAGCGGCAAAGACAAGCCAATCAGAAACAACGAAAGCACTGTATTGAATTTGGGAAGAAATCATAGGGCTGAGGTCCACATCGGTGTTAAGATTCAGATGGTAATCTGAGGGTTAAGGCCCATTTTGAGTTTGAATTTCGGGTATGGATCCCGGGGGCGAAGCCCACATGGTCAACAGTAGAAGTCTGAGTGGTTGATGAGATGACCGTTTGCCTGGATGTCCACACGGATTTGCTTTTGCTACGATACATGATATGGTTGGAAAATAAAGAAAGAAAAGTCTCTGCAATGAAAAGAAAAGAAATAGACCGCCTATAACCAATAAGCGTGAAGCTACCCATTGGTGAGTATTAGGACCACCATGAGGAGAAATGCTACCTTAAAGGGTAGGTGTGTCAAGAAAAGAAAAAGAAAAGAAAAGGAAAAAATGAAAGTCCAAGATGAAAATAAAGAGACGATGCAATAAAAGAAGACCATATCATGTTGAGTATGCTACAGTAATCACAGAATGTGACCTAGACATCCAGGTTGGTTAGACCCACTGATCCGATTCTCTGAAGCGAAATCATCGAGTTGGCTGACTTAGGGAATAAGCTGCGAATGAGCCTTAGCACACACACACACTAGGAGTCTAGTTCAGATCACCCATTCAGAGGATTGGGTTTGAGTATGTCGAGTACTTTGAAGATTTTTTGGCTTTGACGTGAAGCATCCGTTGAGGAAAAAAATATGTTTAGCTATCAAGATTATCTCGAAGAGAGGCACTACAATGTGCAAAATAGAGAATCAGCATCAATAGTAGACTTGCCGGGTATGGCATTCAGGGGGCGAGGCCCACATTAGGTTCAGTATCAGTTCCGCCAGGTATGGCATTCTGGGGACGAGGCCCACATCAGTTCAGTATCAGTTCTGCCAGGTATGGCATCCTGGGGGCGAGGCCCACATTAGATCAACATCAGTAACAGACTTGCCGGTATGGCATTCAGGGGGTGAGGCCCACATTAGGTTCAGCATCAGATCTGCTGGGTATGGCATCCTGGGGGCGAGGCCCACATTAGATCAACATCAGTAACAGACTTGTCGGGTATGGCATTCAGTGGCGAGGCCCACATTAGGTTCAGCATCAGATCTGTCGGGTATGGCATTCTGCGGGCGAGGCCCACATTGGTTCAAATCAGTTTCTGCTAGGTACGCCACTCCGGGTATGGAGATATCAGTCAGCCAGGTACGGCACTACGGGTATGGAGATATCAATTCAGCCAGGTACGACACTCCGGGTATGGAGATATCAGTCAGCCAGGTACGGCACTCCGGGTATGGAGATATCAGATCAGTTTTGCCAGGTACGACACTCCGGGTATGGAGGTATCACAGCTGCGCCACCCTAGGTACATGGTTAGCATTCAGACATTTGTGGCACTCTAGGTACGGAGGCGTCACTGCGACACCCTAGGTACGTGGTTAGCATTCAGACATTTTTTGCACTCTAGGTACAGAGGCGTCACCGCGACACCTTAGGTACGGGGTTAGCACTCAGACATTTTGTGGCTCTCTAGGTACGGAGACGTCACTGCGACACCTTAGGTACGTGGTTAGCATTCATACATTTGTGGCACTCTAGGTACGGAGGCGTCACCGCGACACCCTAGGTACGGGGTTAGCAGTCAGACATTTGTGGCTCTCTAGGTACGGAGACGTCACCGCGACACCCTAGGTACGAGGTTAGCACTCAGACATTTGTGACTCTCTAGGTACGAAGACGTCACTGCGACACCCTAGGTACGGGGTTAGCACTCAGACATTTGTGGCACTCTAGGTACGGAGGCGTCACCGCGACACCCTAGGTACGGGGTTAACATTCAGATATTTGTGGCTCTCTAGGTACGGAGGCGTCACCGCGACACCCTAGGTACGGGGTAGCATTCAGACATTTGTGGCACTCTAGGTATAGAGGCATCACCGTGACACCCTAGGTACGAGGTTAGCACTCAGACATTTTGTGGCTCTCTAGGTACGGAGACGTCACTGCGACACCTTAGGTACGAGATTAGCACTCAGACATTTGTGGCACTCTAAGTACAGAGGCATCACCGCGACACCCTAGGTACGGGGTTAACACTCAGACATTTGTGGCTCTCTAGGTACGGAGACGTCACCGCGACACCCTAGGTACGAGGTTAGCACTCAGACATTTGTGGTTCTCTAGGTACGGAGACGTCACCGCGACACCCTAGGTATGTGGTTAGCACTCAGACATTTGTGGCACTCTAGGTACGGAGGCGTCACCGCGACACCCTAGGTACGGGGTTATCATTCAGACATTTGTGGCTCTCTAGGTACGGAGACGTCACCACGACACCCTAGGTACGGGGTTAGCATTCAAACATTTGTGGCACTCTATGTACGGAGGCGTCACCGCGACACCCTAGGTACGGGGTTAGCATTCAGACATTTGTGGCACTCTAGGTACGGAGGTGTCACCGCGACACCCTAGGTACATGGTTAGCACTCAGACATTTGTGGCTCTCTAGGTACGGAGACGTCACCGCGACACCCTAGGTACGGGGTTAGCACTCAGACATTTGTGGCACTCTAGGTACGGAGGCGTCACTGCGACACCCTAGGTACGGGGTTAGCACTCAGAAAAAAACAACATCTTTGCGGCACTCTAGGTACGTAGACGCAACTGCGACGCCCTAGGTACGAGGTTTAGCACCATCAACTCAACACAACAGGCGGACCATGTGGCAGCTGGCAAGCCAGGTATGTAAAGATGCATTGTACATACTTTGATAGGAATTGTCATTGTCACACACTGCACAAGTCCCATCAAAGTGGGGGTGACTGTAGGCATTGCATTTTTATGCATTAGCCCAATGATGAGTCTCGTATGGAGGCAACTACCTCTTTAGTCATGAAAGTTGTGGGAAACGGACGTTGGAAGGGTAAAGTTGGAAAATGGAATTTTTGTCTGATTTAACCTCGTTGTTTGGCTCCGGTTGTTTGTTGGACTTCCATTTCAAAGCTTACCTAAGGCCCAAAACCCAAACCCAAACCAAACCCACAATTCCCAAGTCAAACCAAGTCAAACCAAATCCATCCCCAAAGGATGTGATTCACGCCCAAAACCCCTTTATTTAGGTATATGCATATTTATCACATGTTTAAATCTTGTAAAATCCTTACCTAAATAAAAGAAATCAAATCAAATCCCTACGAAATCAAATCCAATCACCACCCCAAATAAGGAGATCTATTCCTTATGAAGAACTAATTAGGAGATTCTTTCCTATTCAAATTAGGAAAGTCTTCTCTCTTTGCCTATAAAAAGAGGCCTTCACCCCCCATTCAAAACCTAGCACATATCCCTCTCTCAATCACGTCCAAGCACTTTGTGAAGCCTCCATCACACGCCCAAAGCCCTCCTCAAAGCCTCCATTGCTGCAACACCAAGCCAAGACACCTCTATTGCCGCATCTTCTCTTATTCACCGATCCCCTCTCACGCCCAAGCCTTAAACACAGCCCTTTATTGCCGAGTTCCAGCCATCATTCACAGACCTAAAACACCCTAAAATAAACCTTATTCACAGCCCTCAAGTGCCGCAAAACACCCCCAAAAGCAGCTCCAAATCAGCGCCCAAACCAGTCCCTGAAAATGCCCCACTGCACCAGTGAACTGCCGAGTTTAGCTTGCTGTTCTGGTCAGTATTTGTTGCGACTTTGGCCTATAAAAAGTCCTAAAATCACCTAGAAACCACCCCAAAAAACCTCCATAAAGTTTCCCTAAAGAATCCCCACAAACGCACCTCCCTAAGCCTTCAAAATCACCCAAAACAGTCCACTAAACAACCAAAACAGTGACCTGAAATGGAGCAGCGAAACAGCAGCGAAACGGACTTGAAACAGCAGCCCGAGCATCAAAGCAGCGAGGAAAGACATTGAGTAGACAAATCGGAAAAGCATCGGATCAATCTCCCTTCCAACGGACGTGTAACACCCTTTCTAAGACGACAAAAGAGGTTAAACCTGAGGGCACCCTTTTTACTTATCTTCTTTATTTTTGTTTATTTATTTTGATATATAATTGCATGAGAGTCGTTTGAGGCATGATATGATTGTTGGATGAGCGGGATATGTGTTCCCTTTTGTGGTATATCGGATGGAAACCCGGACATAAATTCCATAGCCGATTCCGAATGGACGGTAGTATGGTCTGCACTCGGGATACAATGCCACGTACCACTTAAGATACACATATCTTGTCTCATCTAAATTTTTATTTGAGCATGTTATAGTCTTTAGGTTATTCGTTTATTATTTAAAGCATGGTATAATTTAGTTGTTATTTATTTGTTAAAGCATATTTAGGTTGTTCCTTATGCATATTATTAGTTTATGATGTGTTAGGATAATGATTTATACATGTTGATTTAATGGTTCAATATGCTCGTTGTGTTACATTGCGTGGAATTATTTGGATGAAAACATGTTAGATCTAAGTACCCTTGAGCATGATTATTGAGTAGACTTGGTTAGTTCATTGTACAAATTATATCATCACAAGTGACATAAGTAAGAGACCATTCCGAACCCAACGGTTTGAGGTCTTCCCTTGCGAGGGGTGAGTGCGGCCTTAAATCTTTGTCCCGGTTCACACCGGGTGGCGACTCCATGTTATTTCGTACTTCCTAACTAGGCCGCGAGCCTAGAACAGCGTCGCCCAGGTTCTGTTGTCTACACTTAGGAAACTCCACACTATTGATGTCTTTCTTCATAGGCATTATAGTACCTTTTGTGATCACTTTGAAGGATTGCACATCAATGGCAATAAGGTAATTCAACATCATCATGTTCCAATAGTTGTAATCGGTTGCGGTGTAAAAGAGAGGTCTATTTATTGAAAAATCCTTGGCAAGATTTTTTGTGTAGCTTGTAGAGGCCATGATCGATTCTCGGACAATAAAGTCTTTGTTGAGAATACCTCGGTCCGATATCAAATGAAATTACCTACAAGCACGAAAATAAAAAGTATTATACCAATGGGGGTGAATGGGTAATGGCCAAATATTACGAAAATATAAATCTTTTCGATTTTACGCTATTAAGTAAGTAGTTTTATCAATTTAGCTTAATGATCAATTTTCTCAATCAAAATATATTACCAAAAAGTAAGTTACTAAACAATAAGCAAATATAAAATATAACTCGCAATAAATAAAAAGTTTAGGGATAGAGAAATTGACATCATAGTTTATAGTGGTTTGGCCAACAATGCACATGTCCACTCCCTCAAGCCGTGCTTGAACCTTTCCACTATGCCAAAGAGATTCCATACTTTACACCGAGTTTTCCATGACGCACTCGCAACCAATAATTTTTCGTGGTTCACTTCACTCAAGAGTTTTTCTAGGTTCACCTCAAACCTTTTACAACACCAATTATTTTTTATTTAGGTTCACTATTTAATCTTTACATAAATTAATCACCGTTTTGAGTATACCCACTCAAGAAGGGATTTCACAACCACAAGTGTTTAAAAGATAAGAAGATTTTTACGATAATCATTTGGGTACTCACAAAGGATAAGAAGATTAAGATTGTGATTTTCTAACCCAAATATTCTAAGCTCACTAAATGTGTATTATGGTGTAGTGTGTGAGATTTAATTATGATGAGAGTGTTTAATCAAGAAGATTTAAGTTACTCTCAATGTTTTTGCCTCAAAGAAATTATATGAAGATTGAAGAAACTTAGAAAAAATGAAATTGGGGCTCAATATATAGAGAATGTGAAAACTACCACAGATCTCTATCCTGAGATTGGTATGCCGGTCTATATGGGCCGATATGTCGGTCCTGCAAATATAATGGTTATATTACCATTGAAGATTGACCGGTGCTTTCACACGCGTATAACGTAAGTGCACGTATCGTTCAAGTAGTATAAAAATATTTATCCCATGATGACTTAATACATAATCTATTAATTTTATGAGGTCAAATGATTACTAGTATCTAAAAGATTGATTGATTGATTTGAAATGGTGATGATTTTAAACTTAAAAACAAGTAAATAAAATTATTCAAAATTAAATAAAATTCAATATTAAGAAACTATCCAGAGTTGTGAATCTTTCCAATATCTTTTAAAAGATGAAGTGGTTATTTCATGTTTTTGTAATATATCGGTTTACTAACCTGGAACACGAAATTATGCAAAAGCCTATGTCGATGGTCAGATGCAAATACCCAGTATAACCCAATTGAACCACATGTCTATGTCAACCAAATTACCTAGATTCATTAAGATTAAGTTCCAATTGTGGTTACCCCCGCCCGACAGGTATATGTCTATCATGTAAGTAAATCTATTAAAGGGTTATCTATCCTCAATGAAGATCGTAGGCTATTAAGTCTAAGGCTGAAACCTAAAATTCATTTGTCAAGTTTATTTTAGATTTACCAGATCAATCTTATTAGTGGCCAGTTAACAAGACGCATTAAGCTTAAGACTTAATAAATAAACCTTTAAATTACCCAAACTATAAAATAACCCCTTATAAATCGGTGATATTAAAATTCATCACAATCCCAGACAACTAACTTAGTTACGACACATAACTAGGGCTAGTAAAAACTTAAAAATAAAAGATATAAAGTAAAATGCTGAAAAGTAAATGCGGTAATATAAATACTGAAAAGTAAAATTTCAATAAAATAAAATAATAGGGTTAAAGGATATACTTTTACCACTACTATTTTAGATATCTCCCTTAATATAATATATTAACTTGTGATAACATTACCAACGAGCCATATAAGCGGTAACCTGATTAAGTCAAATTAAGTCCGACCTGCCATAAAGGCGGTATCAATAAATGTCCATAAACCAACCATATAGGCGGTAAATTACCAACCGACCAACCAGGCGGTATTCTTGCTTAGTCAAATTAAAACCAGTTTATAATTAGTTACCAACCGACCAATACAGCGGTATCCTTGTTAAGTCAAATTTTAAGTAGTGAATATATTATAATTAAGGGAGATTAATCTAAATAGCAGTAATAAAAGTTTTATCTTTCACCCTAGCAGGGGGAAGTTACTTCATCATAACTAAATAGTAAAAACTGAAAAAGTAAAGAAAGTAAATTACTATTACATAAGTAAATAAAAATTAATTACAAAACTGAAATTAAAAGAAAACTAGATACAAACTCCTTATTTATTCAGAGAATTACAGAGAGGAAGGTGCATCTGAAACTGAAATCTCGAGCTGAATTTATAGGCGTCGATAGACTCTCTGCGTCGTGATGTGCAAGGATCACGTATCGCGACGCGTCAAGTGTCACATTCTGATTAGTCCACCGAGATTCTTATCTGATGACGTGGCATTTTGGATGATTAATTCAATAATTGAGCTGACGTGGTAGTGACGTGGCGATGATGTGGCAATGATGTGGCGACACATGGCGATAGTGATTTTCGGTACCGTAGGATTGCGACACGTGGCGCGCTATGATTGGATGATGACGATGTGGATGCCAAGTGGCAAGATGACTCAGCATTTGACTCGGTCTTCTCATGACGTGGCGATGACATGGATGACATGTGGCGATGGTGATTTTCGGCACCATAGGATGATGACACGTGGAACGGCGCACGTTAGCATGATCGGCTGTGATATTGACACGTGGCACGGTGCACGTTAGCATGATCGGCTGTGATATTGACACGTGGCACGATGCACGTTAGCATGATCGGCTGTGATTTTGACACATGGCACGACACACGTTAGCAGATTCGGTACATGTTAGCAAACTTTTCAGATTCTGACATGTGTCACCGGCGCATGTTAGCATGAGGCGGCACACGTTAGAAGTCGCGACGCGCCAAATGATGATTTTTCCATTTTGTCCGTTTTTCACTGTTTTGGCCCCAAATCACCTCCAGAGAGTCCTGAAACTTTATTTATCTACAAAATATCACAAAACACATCAAAATATTCACAAAACTCAAGAAACTATACAAAATATTAGGTCAAATGAGTGAGAAATAGTGATACATTTACCACTCATCACACCCCCAAACCTAACATTTTGCTAGTCCTCGAGCAAAACACAAAATAAAATAACATAAACATATTTAAAGTAAAATTTAACTAAGCCACTTTCGTAGGGATCACAGTTGCATTTAACGTATGCAACAAGCCTTTAAACCCCTAGGTGTCCATAGTGGACGAGTTGTAGTCTCGTGAGGGTTTACAACAACGATACCCACAAACGTTTTACAAAAGTAAAAGGATAGTAAAAACTAATGCACACAAAAGCAAAAAGACAAGAGAAAAGAGAATAAAGAAGTTGGTGACTAATCAGGTGAAACTTCTACTCCAAGTTACTAGTTGTTTTCTTTCTTTCTAAATTACCGAATAAGTAAACTCTCCGATTATATTTACCATTCTCCATATACACATCCAATAAAATATTAAACAACTCATTTTCGCCCACAACTGTCACAAGTGCAGTTGAGAAGAGAGTAATATTTTTGTTCTAAAGTTTTATCAGAATTCACACCTTTTTGCAGCAATGGAATAATTTTTCTGATTTTTTCTGATTTTTTTTCTTTCTTTTTGATTTTTTTATTTATATACAATATCTTTCATCTATGTAGCGAGCTTTGGGCCAGTGACTCCCAAACCAGTTGGCTTTAGGGCACTAGGTGCTAAGACACCCCTACGGACTTAATTACTCAGACTTCAGATATATATATTTTTGCAGCATCTTTCGATCCATGTAGCGAGTGTTGGACCAGTGACTCCCAAAGCAGTTGGCTTTAGGGCACTAGGTGTTAAAACACCCTTACAGACTTAATAACTCGGATCTTGGATGTTTTTTTTTTACTCCATTGCGTTTTGAGATGTTTCCTCCAATTAAACTATAGCACCGAATATTACAAACTTTACAATTATAGCTCATGTCCGTATGTTACCATGCATGTTGATAATACCTGCCAACTGAGCATATGAAGATCCATTTTAGTCAATTTTATAGAGAATTTATAAATTAAATAATTCAAAATGAAATAAACAAAAATTAACTTGTTCCGAAATAGGGTTGAAATACATATCAGGAGTGAGAACTCCTTACACAACTATCTCTCACCAATTTCACCCGATTAATCAAATTAAAAACACAAAAAACATAAAATATTTATTTTAATTTTATAAAAAAATTCAATTTTTTTCGAAATATTTTGGACTAAAATAACACAATAAAAACAAGATAATATTAATTATTCCCTTCCCTCAAACCTAAATGAGACATTGTCTCTAATGTCTTAAACATAGAAGATGAGTTTAGAAGATAGTACCCGGTTAGCTGAAATTCTACATGAAAATTAAAGGTTAAGATCCATATTTATCCGACGCCTCTTACCACGATCATTTTCGGACCAATTTATTTTTGAAATGATAGGGTCAATTTGTGGTTCAAAAGCTAAGATTTGGTCAATTAGATCCGGAGCAGTTCTGGCAGTAAAGATGAGTTCTTTCATAGATTTTGTCACGAATCCATTTCTCCTGGCATCATCAAAAAATACACAAAGAAAATCATAAAATCGCTCAACGTTAAACAGCCCAATCGGTTTCTGGTGTATGTTCAAGTTCACCCAAGATAACACTGTAAAACATTTCCTCCATTGTACCCAAGCCACCTGGCAAAGCAATAAAAGCATCAGTACGATTAATCATTTCTACTACTCGTTCAGACATACCTGGCACAATTAGTTCTTCTCCGTTTGATGGTCCAATAAGATTTGATTCCGCCAAGGGTTTTGGGATGATTCCCAAGACTTGACTGCCTCCTTCATGTACAGCCTTTGAAACGATCCCCATAAGTCCAAGATTGCCACCGCCATATACTAAGTGCATATTCCTTACAACTAAGACTCGACCTAATTCCTGTGCTGCTGCTACGTATTGTGGTTTATTACCAACACTAGTACCGCAAAACACACAGATGTTTTCAACTCGTCTTCTTGAAGTGGCTTCCATGTTTTACTCTGGATGTCTTCAAAAGTGCAATGATGAGTTGAATTTATAACACCTGAAAAATGGTGAGTAAAAATAGTTGCACTAGTACCTGCCAAATGACAATTATTAGTTAAACAGTAAAATAAATCGTGATAGTAAAAAAGATCTGGATCCTGTCGGAGAAAATAAAAGAAAACAACAAAACACATCACAATTATTAGGAAAAGACAAATAGATATAATATGTACAAGAAAAGTAGCAGTTTGATTGACGTCTATGCGTCCGGGACAAGCTTCCCATCCAATTTTCTTATAAATTGGCAAACAAGGTCTTTTTTAGTTAGATTCCCGAGACTTAACTGTTGTATTTCCTTTTGGAATTGTGCATATAACACACGAATTTCATGATACACATATCCACTGGGATGCGTCTCAAGAGTTTTAGATATGTCATCCAAAGACTCCTTATTCAAGCCATCCCTAATGAAATTAATCTTATCTTCACGGTTATCAGACACCATTCCTAAAGAACGACAACGAGTATTACAAAACATGCGAGCACATTTGTAGCATACACCCATTCTTTTTGCTCTTCTCTTTTTAACATATGTGCTTCTTTTTAAACAAGGCAGATGTGAAATAAATGGATCATCAGACTCACCTGCCAATCAGACATGTGTTCAATAATCAAATGAATATCAGTAGGAATACCTTTGATCATCAGTAGTTTCATCCGTTCCAAGCGAGCTTTGTAAACTTTCATCAGAGATTTTTGAGGGAGAGAAGGAAATTACTTGTGAAGATTTACGAGAACTTCTTCCATCCTGAAATAACTTAACCTGTAAAAACTAAACACACAAAATGAAATCACATCAAATCACAATATATACACAAATTGCATGGGTTGCCTCCCAGTTAGCGCTAAGTTTAACATCGTCAGCTAGACATGACTGGCCGAACGTTATGCTGGATCTGAAAGTGTGACACTTTTTTTTGTCGCTCAAATGATTCTCCCCAGTAATGCTTGGCACACTTGTTTTTTACCTTGAATGTTTTGTTGGAGTCGAGATCATATAACTCAACGGATCTATCTCGTAAAACCTTGGTAATTAGGAATGGACCTGACCACCATGATTTTGGCTTCCATGAGAAGAGT
This sequence comes from Zanthoxylum bungeanum, assembly GCA_019454045.1. NCBI lineage: Eukaryota > Viridiplantae > Streptophyta > Magnoliopsida > Sapindales > Rutaceae > Zanthoxylum > Zanthoxylum bungeanum. The sequence continues at coordinate 143,483 of SKCR01026505.1, forward strand.
TTCACCCTTGATTTGTTTAACAGTACCTTCTGTTGGGTTTTCTAGGTCAAACCAAGATCATATTAAGCTATGAAAAGTGCAAATACAACAAAGTAAAGTAGCGAAAATACTCACTTTGATCGGCTTTGCGATGCGAAGAGCACAAAAAATTTCTGCTCCTATAAGCTCTCGGTCATGCCTCCTTTTTGTGCTCCATGTTTGATCTCCAAGCTCCAAGCTTTGTGTGTGGATTTCATACTCATAAATGGGTTTCCCTATCACATTTGTGAGACTCCTTTGAGTGCTAGCTCTTGAGATTTTGCAACAAAATCATGAAGAAATGAGCCCTAGGCTCACGGCAACAACAAGAGAAAAAATGAGGAGAGTTTCGGTCATGAAGAAAAGAAAAGAGAAAGTGAATGTTGTCTTGTGTGTTTTGGATTTCAAAAATCTAATACAACTTACCACTTTCCAAAATGTTACAATGCATTAAAACCTTTTAACAACTCTCATCAATCACAAAAGTGACATGCATCACATCACTCAAAGTTGATGTGACTTTCATCACAAGAATGACTAATGATGTGACACGTGATGTGACTTGTGGGCCCCACTTGATTCAAAATGTGAGTGGTCCCGCAAACACTCCCGGGCTCGGGTTTGCTAATTATGAATTAACGAACTTTCCGTTGCGACGTAATTAAATCAAATTTAATTAAATAATTTTGCCTAGCAAAATTACTATTCACGTCGCTGGCGAATTAATTCTAAATTAACTCATTTTCCCGAATTAAAATCTAATTTTAATTCCTCGTCGAAATCTAATTTCGTATAATCTAGAACTAATCATAGGGACTTTTATCATTTATGTATCCCGGTAATCCAATTACAAATGATAAAAGAGCAATTTCCTTTGTCACATAGTTAATTTGTACAACAACACAATGTTCTGTACAAATAGTGATGATATGGGTCATAATTGTCCAACAATCTCTCACTTGGCTTATAGCCAATCACTCAAGTGCCCTACACTTGAACTATGTACTGGTCGCTCAAATTTCTGCTGAGAAACTGCTTTTGTCAGCGGATTTGCAAAGTTATCATCTGATGCAATTTATACGATCATCACATCGCCACGATGTATGATCCGACGAATCAGATGAATAGTTGAAGTATATATTCGGATCGTTGATGAGACCATTAATTATTTAGCCACTGTTGTAGCCTAGCTCAACTGCTAACAAAACTACTCATAATCCAATTAGGATCATATAGATCCAAAGTGCTTCTATTGCTGCCTCAGCAGCAGCAACATTACGCTTGTGTTGTTTATTCGGCAACAGTATCTTGCTTGGAAGATTTTCAGCTCACTATTCGGTTATTCAAACTATATAGTACCTTTATAACGACCTATAGTCGTTTTTATCGGTTAGGAAACTTGCAAAGGTGAACCCAGTCACTTCAAATTCTCCTTCTCCATAGTTTAAGAAAGCATCCTAGTTCATCTAAGATACTAAAGGATGTTCTTAACATCAATCCAGTGACTATAACTTGGATTGGTCTGAACGTGACTCCATATGCTCAAAGTATATGAGACATCAGGTCGCGTACATTTATTTCAATGTACGAGTTCTCGGAGAGTGCCAATAACTTTTAGATCTATCCTAGTAGATCATTATTCCTAGAATAAAGGTTGTCTCTCCCAAGTATTCTATGGAGAACTTTTCATGAAAGCCAAGCTTTCACCGATTGTATTATGGGAATGTCATTTCCAAAAAATGATATGTCATCATTCTATAGGACAATCATTGTCAGTGCACTCCCACTAACCTCTTATATACACAAGAATCATATTCGTTTTGAATTAAATCATACACCATTATGATTACATCAAAATGATAGTTGATGAGTGGTAAATCTATCACTATTTCTCACTCATCTAACCTAATATTTTGTATAGTTTCTCAAGTTTTGTGAACGTTTTAATATGTTTTGTGTTATTTTAAAGATAAATAAAGTTGGGAAAGCATTGGAAGCAATTTCGGGCCAAAATAGAGAAAATTGACAAAAGGGCAATTCGGTAAATTGTCCGCGTCGCGACGCCAAGACTCTACGCGTCGCAACGCCTAAAGTGCGCCGGCATGCTAACGTGCGTCGAGGGACACGTTTCAGAATCTGAGTAATTGGATTTGCTAAAGTGCGACATGACACGTGTCATCATCACATATGATCTGCTAAAATACGTTGTCTGCAACGTGTCGAAATCTCATTGGACTAAAGCAAGCGCGTGCCACATGTCGAGTTGTCATTGGACCGAATCACCGTCGAATCACATGCTACCACGTGTTAATCTCTTATTGGACCAACCCTAAATGCGTGCCACATGTCAGATGTTCATTGGACCGAAAGCTCAGCCAATCACCGTGTGCCACGTGTCGTCTTCTCATTGCACCACCTTTACCGTGTGACACGTGTCATCACCAGATTCTGCCGACAGAACACGCGTGGTCAACCCAAGTGGACCAAGTCAACAGAGCCAGCGTCGCGACGCAAGTAGGAAGTTGGCGTCGTGACACCAGATGCCGAATTTGCCTATAAATTGAGGCCTTCACCACTTCATTTGGTGTGCTTTCCTTGGGAGCTTTTCCATGTTTTTAGAGGATTGCATCTAGTGTTGTATATATAAATAATATTTATTTTATATATTTTAATTTTCAGTAGTAATATAATAGTAGTTCTTCTTCTTCTCATTTGTTTTATGTTTCGTAGTTAATTTTCCACTGGGGAAGGGTGAAGCTTTTATTATTTTAATTTAGATTAATCTCCCTTAATTATAATATAGAAATTATAATTCAAATTAAAAAGATTACCGCCTTAATGGCTGGTTTTATTTATTTGACATAAAGTGGCACCGCCTATATGGCCGGTCTTTAGGTGACAGATAATTACCGCATATATGGATGGTTTATAGACAAATAATAATATCGCCTTTATGGCTGGTCGGACTTAATTAAAATCTAATTTAATGAGATACCGCCTTTATGGCTGGTCGGTAATATCACGATTATTTTTTATATTATAATAAGGGAGATGTCTAAATTATAAATAGTAAAAGTGGATCCCCACCCCAGTATTTTATTTTATTCTAGGGAAGTGATGAAACACAATATCCACACTTAATAATTGATTTTCTTTTTATGGGTAATTCTTTAGATGTTTATTGAGTCTTAAGCTTAATGCTTCTTGTTAACTGGTCATTAATAAGATTGATTTGGTAAACTTAAAATGAACTAGACATAGGGATTTTAAGTTTCAGCCTTAGATTCAATAGCCCACGATCTTCCTTGAGGATAGATAACCCTTTAATAGATTTCCTTACATGATAGACATATATCTGTCGGGCGGGGGTAGCTATAATTGGAACTTGGTCTTAATGAATCCAGGTAATTTGGTTGACATATGGTTCAATTGGGTTATACTGGGTATTTGCGTCTGACCATCGACAGAGGCTTTTGCATATTTTCGTGTTCCAGGTTAGCAATCTGATTTATTCCACATAGATAAGAGAATCAATTCATCTTTATAATAATATTGTGTGGATTCACGACCCTAGATCCTTGAGTCTTTTCTTTTATTTTCCTTAGTATTTTTTTAGAGTCTATTTTTATTTTATTTTGCAAAACCACATTCAACCAACCAAAAGCAATCAATTCACTTCTCCATATAATTAGATACATGTAAATAAATAGATTCGATAATTAATAACAACAGTAGGAATTAAGTCCTCGTGGGATCGATATTTTTATACTACTTGAACGATACGTACGCTTGCGTTATACGTGTGTTTTACGCCGGTCAAGTTTTTGGCGTCGTTGCCGGTGACTTATTTTTCTTGAGTTATTAATTTTGAAGCTATCCAATTTACTTGTATCTAATTTTCTTTATTTTTATTTGTAATTTTTATTTCTTTCTTTTGTTTTCAGGTGATTGAAAAATGGAACATTATTGGGAGATTGAAAGATTTCGAGCTTTACTAGAAGAATATACACCCCAAATCTGGGAGCAACCGTCCGGTTTTCCGAGGCCTATTGTCCAGCCCAATAACTATCACTGGATACCAGAACCAAGCAATTCTACATTTGCTCAACAGAACGAAATAGGGAGATGTGTAATATGTGATGGTAACCACCCGAGCGATCAATGTATATACCTTTCAGAGTGGCAGAATTATTGGAATCATTCAAGGTACAAAGAATCATCACATTTTCCATCTTATCCACCATCTACCTACGATCTTCATCAGGAACCAGAACCATCAGAGGAAGATCAGTTAATTCACATGCTCAAAGATTGGTTCGAGGAACAGAAAGCTCAATTTGATGCACAAATTCAGAGTCAAACAGCGTCTATACAAAGAATGACAGATCAAGTTAGACAATTAACAGAGAACCTGAATCACATATCTCACGGAGCAAATTCAAATACTACTGAAGAAGCCTTTCAATATCCTGAGATTCATCATGACATCATTACATAGGATGAGGCTGAGCAGTATCAAGAATCTGAGGTATCAATTCAGGAGCCTGAACCAACAAAGTCTCAATTTGATTTTTATTATTCTGACTCTGACGATGACAAAGAAGCTGAGCTGTGTTATACCAATTGCACCAACAAATGAGGATCAAACTTTCAATCCTCAAAATGAAGATCTTGGAATATGTTTTGCAAGTGATAATTTTGAAGCATGCATTTCACAGATGACAGATGAAGAGCTGAATGCAGAAATTTTCAAATACATATGTGAAGAAAAGGTGGAACAAAAATCAGGGCAAATGGAGGAGCAAATGTCTGACCTTATTGAAGATCCAAAGCATTCAGGAGAAACATCGATGTATTGGGGAGTATAATTTAGAGAAATCACCCAAAAGCTTGACAGAATGGAACTTCCATTCCAAGTCAAACACCATACGAGACCTCCTTATTTTATTTCTTTCTTTGCAGGAATCACTGGAGCAACAAGGAGCAAAAAGGTGGCACAAGCACTAAATGGGACAAAACAATTTCTGCTACCTTACCGTTGGAATAGACCCTTCAAAAGCAACGCTCATGGGATTGTCTTTAATCGGACATCCAAAACGACGCTGAAACCTCCTTAACAAGATGGATTTTGGTCACGTCTGGCTGAAGACGTAAAATTTAGCGCTAGCAGGGAGGCAACCCATGCAATTTGTTGTAATTTCTGTTTTCATATTTTGTGTATACATGTTGTAGAGTTTTTAATTTTGTGTGTTATTTTTGTAGGGAAAAGCACAAACGGAGCATTTTAAGATAGAAGAATGGTGTTTAGCAATCACAAAGATGAGAATCAATTTATTGGAGATGGCTGAGTAAGGAATGAATTCTTGAGATGCATCATAATGAATTTATACCAAGCGAGTGGAGTATTGAGTACACAATTATGTTGCCTTAATAATTGCTTTGATTTGCTTTTCTTTTGTACTTTTCTTTATTTTCATAGATAGGATCCATACTTTTTGACCTTTCACGATCTCTTTTGATGTTTAGTTAACAATCGTCCGTTGGAAGATACTAATGCTATTATTACTCACCATTTTTCAGGTATTATAAATTCAACTCGTTATTGCACCTTTAAAGGCATTCGAATATGAGAAAGAAATACAAAAAAAAAAAATGGAAGCCACTTCAAGAAGATGTGTTGAAAACATCTGCGTATTTGCGGTACTAGTGTTGGTACCAAGCCACAATACATTGAGGCAGCACAGGAATTGGGTTGAGTCATTGTCGAACGGAATATGCACTTAATATATGGCGGAGGAAATCTTGGACTTATGGGGATCGTTTCAAAGGCTGTACAGGAAGGAGGCAGTCACGTTTTGGGAATCATCCCAAAACCATTGGCAGATGCAAATCTTATTGGATCATCAAAAGGAGAGGAATTGATCATGTCAGGTATGTCTGAACAACTGGTAGAAATGATTAACCGTGCTGATGCTTTTATTGCTTTTCCAGATGGCTTGAGTAAATTGGAGGAAATTTTTTATTGTGTTATCTTGGGCGAACCTGAATATACACCAGAAACCAATTGGGCTGTTTAACGTTGATGGATTTTATGATTTTCTTTGTGTGTTTCTTGATGATGCTCGGAGAAATAGGTTCGTGTCAAAGCCTATGAAAGAACTCATCTTCACTACCAGAACTGCTCCAGATCTAATAGACCAACTCATAGCCTATGAACCATAAGTTGACCCTATCCTTTCAAAGATAAATTGGTCCGAGGATGATCGTGGTAAGAGGCGTCGAATTAATCTGGATCTTAACATTTAATTTCGTGTAGAATTTCAGCTAACCAGGTACGACCTTCTTAACTCTCATTTTACTGTTTAAGACATTGGGGACAATATCTCATTTAGGTTTGGGGGAGGAAATTAGTTGATTAGTATCTTATTTTTAGTTTGTGTGTTTTTTTTATTTTTAGTCCAGAATTTTTCGAAAAATACATAAAAATTGAAAAATTTTCAAAAATTACAAAAAAAATATTTTGTGTTTTTGTATTTTTATTTTGACTAAAAGGGTAAAATTGGTGAGAGATAGCTGAGTAAGGAGTTTCCACTAATGAGACGTATCTTAAACCATTTTTGAAACAAGTTAATTTTTGTTTATTTCATTTTGAATTGTTTAATTTGTAAATTCTCCATAAAACTGACTAAAATGGATCTTCATATGCTCAGTTAACAGGTATTATCAACATGCATAGTAACATACGGACATGAGCTAAATTGAAAAGTTTGTAATATTCAGTGCTCTAGTTTAATCGGAGGAAGCATCTCAAAAAGTGATGGAGTAAAAAAAAATCTGAGATCCGAGTTATTAAGTCTGTAAGGGTGTTTTAACACCTAGTGCCCTAAAGCCAACTGGTTTGGGAGTCACTGGCCCAAAGCTCGTTACATGGATCAAAGATGCTGAAAAGATATATATATCTGAAGTCTGAGTAATTAAGTCCGTAGGGGTGTCTTAACACCTGGTGCCCTAAAGCCAACTGGTTTGGGAGCCACCGGCCCAAAGCTCGCTACATAGACGGAAGGTATTGTATATATATAAAAATAGAGAAAAAATCAAAGAAAAATCAGAAAAAACCAAAAAATTATTCCATTGCTGCAAAAATGTGTGAATTCTGATAAAACTTTAGGACAAAAATATTACTCTCTTATCAACTGCACTTATGACTGTTGTGGGCAAAAATGAGTTGTTTAATATTTTGTTGGCTGTGTATATGGAGAATGGTAAATATAATCGGAGAATTTACTTATTCAGTAATTTAGAAAGAAAAAAACAACTAGTAACGTGGTGTAGAAGTTTCACCTGATTAGTTACTAACTTCTTTATTTTCTTTTCGCTTGTCTTTTTGCTTTTGTGTGCATTAGTTTTACTACCTTTTTACTTTTGTAAAATGTTTATGGGTATCATTGCTGTAAACCCTCACGAGACTACAACTCGTCCACTAGGGACACCTAGGGGTTTAAAGGACTTGTTGCATACGTTAAATACAACCGTGATCCCTACGAAATTGGCTTAGTTAAATTTTATTATGTTATTTTATTTTATGTTTTGCTCGAGGACTAGCAAAATGTTAGGTTTGGGGTGTGATGAGTGGTAAATCTATCACTATTTCTCACTCATCTAACCTAATATTTGGTATAGTTTCTTGAGTTTTGTGAACATTTTGATGTGTTTTGTGTTATTTTACATATAAATAAAGTTGGGAAAGCATTGGAAGCAATTTTGGGCCAAAATAGAGAAAATTGACAAAAGAGCAATTCGGTATATTGTCCGCGTCGCGACGCCAAAAGTGCGCCGGCCATGCTAACGTGCGCCGAGGGACACGTGTCAGAATCTGAGTAATTGGACTTGCTAACGTGCACCATGACACGTGTCATCATCACAGAGGATATGCTAAAATGCGCTGTCTGCCACGTGTCGAAATCTCATTGGACCAAAGCAAGCGCGTGCCACGTGTCGAGTTGTCATTGGACCGAATCACCGGAAAATCACATGCTTTCACGTGTTAATCTCTCATTGGACCAATCCTAAACACGTGCCACGTGTCAGATGTTCATTGGACCGAAAGCTCAGCCAATCACTGTGTGCCACGTGTCGTCTTCTCATTGAACCACCTTTACCACGTGACACGTGTCATCACCAGATTCTACCGACAGAACACGCGTGGTCAACCCGCGTGGAGCAAGTCAACAGAGCCAGCGTCGCGACGCAAGAAGGAAGTTGGCGTCGCGACGCCAGATGCCGAATTTGCCTATAAATAGAGGCCTTCACCACTTCATTTGGTGTGCTTTCCTTGGGAGCGTTTCCATGTTTTTAGAGGATTGCATCTAGTTTTGTATATATAAATAATATTTATTTTATGTATTTTAATTTTCAGTAGTAACAATAATAGTAGTTCTTCTTCTTCTCTCATTTATTTTATGTTTCGTAGTTAATTTTCCACTGGGGATGGGTGAAGCTTTTATTATTTTAATTTAGATTAATCTCCCTTAATTATAATATAGAAATTATAATTCAAATTAAAAAGATTACCTCCTTAATGGCTGGTTTTATTTATTTGACATAAAGTGGCACCGCCTATATGGCCGGTCTTTAGGTGACAGATAATTACCGCCTATATGGCTGGTTTATAGACAAATAATAATACCGCTTTTATGGCTGGTCGGATTTAATTAAAATCTAATTTAATGAGGATACCGCCTTTATGGCTGGTCGGTAATATCACGATTAATTTTTATATTATAATAAGGGAGATGTCTAAATTATAAATAGTAAAAGTGGATCCCCAACCCCAGTATTTTATTTTATTCTAGGAAGTGATGAAACACAATCCACACTTAATAATTGATTTTCTTTTTATGGGTAATTCTTTAGATTGTTTATTGAGTCTTAAGCTTAATGCTTCTTGTTAACTGGCCATTAATAAGATTGATTTGGTAAACTTAAAATGAACTAGACATAGTGATTTTAAGTTTCAGCCTTAGATTCAATAGCCCACGATCTTCCTTGAGGATAGATAACCCTTTAATAGATTTCCTTACAGGATAGACATATATCTGTCGGGCGGGGGTAGCCATAATTGGAAATTGGTCTTAATGAATCCAGGTAATTTGGTTGACATAGACATATGGTTCAATTGGGTTATACTGGGTATTTGCGTCTGACCATCGACATAGACTTTTGCATATTTTCGTGTTCCAGGTTAGCAATCTGATTTATTACACATAGATAAGAGAATCAATTCATCTTTATAATAATATTGTGTTGAGTCACGACCCTAGATCCTTGAGTCTTTTCTTTTATTTTCCTTAGTATTTTCTTTTGAGTTTATTTTTATTTTATTTGCAAAACTACATTCAACCAACCAAAAGCAATCAATTCCCTTCTCTATATAATTAGATACCTATAAATAAATAGATTCAATAATTAATAACAACAGTAGGAATTAATTCCTCGTGGGATCGATATTTTTATACTACTTGAACGATACGTACGCTTGCGTTATACGTGTGTGTTTACGCCGGTCAATATTTCCAAGAACGCAATGGTTGCTTCAATCCATAAATGGATTGAAGTAACTTGCAAACCTTGTTTGCTCGTTTGGATACGACAAAATCGTCAGGATGTTGTAAACATCCTCCAAAAGGTTTCCGTTTAAGGAAAGCGGTTTTGACTTTCAGTTGCCATATTTCATTTATGAAACATGCAGCATTAACAAGCATTATCCAAATGGATTTAATCATGTCAACGATTAAAAGGTTTCGTCGTAATCGACACAACGTTGATAACGATACATTTTCGCTACAAGCCTAGCTTTGTACGTTGGTTTGTTGCCATCCATGTATATCTTCCTTGAAGACTCATATAGTACCAATAGGCACAATGCCTTCTGGTACATCAACCAGTGTCCAAACTTGGTTGGTATACATGGAATCCATTTCGGACTTCATGGCACCTTGCCATAATAGGAAGTTGATACCTTGTATCACTTCCTCATACGTAGTTAGTTCATATTCCTCAATAAGATTCACATCTTTACGAGGTGAGATCAGAAACTCATACCTCCCAGGTTATTTTCTGACTCTCTCCGACTTGCGCGGTTCTTGTGTATTTGAAGATTGTGGTACAGTTTCATCCTTGATGAACTGTTTGTGTTCCATTAAGGAATCGGTGCCTGGAACAGTATTACTCCGATTTTCATTGAGTTTTACTTTCCTCCCACTTATCACTGCATATAGGTATTCCTCTTAGGAAAACTGCATGGCGAGCAAGAATTAAATTCTTCTCTTGTGAGCTGTATAAGTACTATACTTTGGTTACCCTATGATAACCTACAAATTAGGCACTTATCCGATTTGGGTTCTAGTTTGGTATCATCCAAACATATGCCCAGCATTCCCAAATCTCCAGGAATTAGAAAACCCGGTTTCTTTCCTGTTCATATCTAATATGAAATATGTCTAACAGATTTTCATGGAACCTTATTCAAAATAAGTCTTGCACTGATTTAATGTGTATCCCTAGAAGGAAAATGGTAGCTCAGAGTGACTCATGATTAACCTTACTATGTCCAACAAGGTTCGGTTTCTCAGTTCGGACACACCGTCTAATTGGGGTGTTCCGTGAGGAGTCCGCTATGAAAGAATACTATACTCTTTCAAATATTCGAGAAGCTTATTGCTTAAGTATTTTCCACCACGGTCTAACCGTGATGGTATAATACTTTGGCCAATCTGTCTGTCAACTTCGTGTCGAAACTCTTTGAATCTATCAAAAGTTTCTTATTCGTGTTTCAAAAGAAACACATAACCATAACGCGATGCCACATCCGTAAAGGTTACAAAGTGTTCATATCACCTCTAGCCTAGCCTAGATATGGGCCCACTTATGTCACTATGAACAAGGGTAACAGATCGATGGTATTTTCACTTTTACAAAGTAAAAGGTGTGTTTAGGCAATTTGCCTAATAAACTAGATTTGTAGACATCATTTGAATAGGATCAAATCCGTCCTAGTATCCACTCTTCAAAAGTGTGGATATACGAGTCTTGTTTAATGTGTCACAGACAACAATGCCACAAATAAGTCTCATCTGATTAATTCAGTTGAGCTATTTGTTTGTCATGTCATACGTTTGAGATTCATTTATATTCAAAATATAAAAACTGTTATTCACATCTAATGTGTTTATCTCAATATCATCTTTATAAAATAAAACTTTTTAGTATTCTAGAATATAAAGGTATACCCGCAACGATTTATACTCTGATATAGAGAAATGTTTCTAGTCAAACTAGTTACATTTTAACAGTTTCCTAATTTAAGTACATACCTGAAGGGTAGTTCGTAAACTTAGGTTTCTACGGTTAAAACAACGACTCTCGTCCAATTTCCGACACGTAGGTAAATCTCAACTGAAGTCAGTATCCTGCTAATCAGAAGATTCTGCACATTAGTACATATATTTATGTACTACATCTAGTTTCAAAATCTAATTTTGAAACTAATAGTGAACATGTTTATGACAAACATATTTAAAGCCGAAGCCTTGCCCCTATTCACTTCCTTCATGTTTGCCTTGTCCATACGGAAATCACGCTTCCAGTGACCTCGTTTGTCACAGTTTAGGCAAACATTTTGGGATATGTCATTTATCTTCCCAGAAGACTGTGATGATTTTGCCGTTGCCCCTTTTAGAAGCTCTGGCTCTGCCTTCTAGAGCATAGCCATCAACTCTCCAAGAGTTTACTCTTGGTTCATAATGAACCTGCCCCAGCTATCGGGTAGAAACTATAAGATCAAATCTTTGGTAGTCTCGGCCACGTAGGTAATGCCCAGCTAACCTAGCTGATCGATGTCAGCAATCATCTGCAACACCTAGTGCTCGACAGATGTACTCTCTGACATACGTGAGCATAAGAGCTTCTTTTGCAATTTGTACTTCTAAGATTTAAGAATAAATCTATGAAAATCTTTAATTTCATCTTCATGGTACAATGATCTAATCCTTAATTTTGACGACGGAATTAAAGTGTCATTGCGGTAAGCATAAAGGATTGAGCACTAAAGTTATCATCACATGAATCTTCCAAAGATCATGTCTACTATTTACTCAACTTCGGACTTAGGCTCGAGATATAATTCTATCAAATAGAATAACTTCTCAATTCCCAAGACTATCATGAGGTTTTATTCCCAATTTGAAAATTAAAGCCGTTTAATGACATTTCCTCAGGATTATGTTTTAAACGCTAATCTTTCATTTATCTTGATTTCAATAGTCTAACTATCCAATCAACGATTTCAGGTACTATTGAATATAATGATTACTATAGTCTAACTATATAATCAACTATAATTTGATTGGTTAAATTCAAATATATTGATTACTATAATCCAATTATATAATCAACTATAATTTGAAGTAGTTTGAATACAGTCCAACTGTTTAATTAAAACAACGATTAAATATTAGTCCAACTAATATATATATATATATATATATATATATAAAATTAATGAAATTGAGCGCGTATTGGCAAATATCTAAACGAAATTGAAAATTTAATACTTGCCTCCCACTATTTTTCGGCGAGCCTCTAACCTTCTGTTGAGTACTCGGGAAACCTTGTTTCCTAGTGGGTTAGGATCCCGTTAAATAACACACAACCTTGACTTTGGCCAACAAGCTATATGATATTTAACTAGGTAGATCTCTAAGATCAATTGGATCTCATCCAATTCCTAGATCCAGTAGGTGGACATCCAAGTCCGAAACATATATTTAATATATGCCAATATATCTGATATATTCCCTAACCTTTTTCCTCTGAATCAATTAAGCATTGGCTTTGGCACAACAAACTTAAATTCCAGTTAAGCAAGACCCATTGACCTTGGAAAGCTTCGTAATCGATGTCGATGGACAAGAAGTGATCTTGACTTTGGCCAAAAAATCACAACTTGACAAGACATGCGATATGGAACAAAGCCTTCATGATTCAAACACATCCGCGATGGACAAGGTCCTTGACTTTGGCCAACAAACCAGTGCCAATCTTGGATCTTGAGAATGAATCATTCAATGGAAGGAAAAACGTTTAATATTTGTTGAGGGTTTTTCGCGTAATTGGCAACCAATTAATTATCTTTGATTAGGTCTCATCATAACACTTTAAGCATGCATTCTAAAAGCATAATAAGGCGCGATAAATAAATTAATAATGATATGCGGATGGATATTTAAAACAACTTGTTCCTAGAACAAATCTCTCCATTTCCTCTCTCCCGCTAGCACAAATCTTACTTCTACCCAATTACATAACACTTCTAAAGAAACCTCATTTACATTGAGGGGAATAGGTGAGAAGAGAAATACAAAGAGTCAAGAGGTAATAGGCTGGACAAGCAGGTCCAATTTAATAAATTCTAAATTTATTACAACAATTTCCAAAATTTCCCTCACCCATCTAATATCCATCTGATATACATTATTCATACATCACATCCATGTATTCACACAAAGCATGTTATCAATCAATCTAATCATATTCTGAAATTAATGACCATCCAATGTTCAAAGAACGGTTTGATTTGCGCGAGTCTGACTCGTTTTAAGAATAAGTACTCAAAGTACGAATTCTCGAATTATATTAAACTACAACATTAAATCCATTTAATTTGTATTCAATACTAATTCTTTATTTAATTCTAAATTAAATAATTACACTTTATTAATGAGCCTTTGCGACTTAGATTCTAAATCTAATCATTACGGGTCTCAAATCCCAATTAACATCCAATGTCAATTTAATTAAAGTCCAATGGGCTTTCAATTAATTTATAAGGCATGGACTTTGGCAACCAAAGCCCAATAAGGAATCACCCTTTGCCAAAAATCAATTTAGGCCCAATTAAAATTTTAAAGGCCCATTATATTATATTTGGACTTTATGGATATGGTTTTGGGCCCAATTGGATCCAACCAATAACCTAAACCAAACTTGGCCCAACCAAGCCAATTAAGCCCAAATACAACTTTATAAGCCCAATTCCAAATTAAGCCCAATTAATTTAATCACAATATTCCAACTATCATAATTAAATTAATTAAAGTGTATAGCCATAATTAATTATTCAAATTAACATTTCCAAAACATCAATTTACATAATTAATCATGTTTATCATCATCAATACATGTCCAACATTATTGAATAAAAAATTATCTCATTTCCATGCTTTATATAGCTCTCGGCAATGGGAAATTTTCTTAATTAATTTTGATTTCAATCTAATTAAATCACAAATCAATTTATCCATCATTTCAAACACATCCAATGGTCAAAAAATCAAAATCACCATGAGCTATACTAGGGCTTCATATTCGGCCAAGCCAATTTTTGGTGGGAAAAAATAATCCAATTCAATTTTCATCAAATTGATCATACATAACTCCAAGTTATCATCATTCAAGCATACTCAAACAATCAATTCTATCAAATCATGCTCAAATCAATTTTACCCAAATTTTACCCTAATTCAATTTCATGCTTAAAAACCGCTCTGATACCATTGTTGGGTTTTCTAGGTCAAACCAAGATCATATTAAGCTATGAAAAGTGCGAATACAACAAAGTAAAGTAGCGGAAATACTCACTTTGATCGGCTTTACGATGCGAAAAGCACATGATGAGTGGTAAATCTATCACTATTTCTCACTCATTTAACATAATATTTTGTATAGTTTCTTGAGTTTTGTGAATATTTTGATTTGTTTTGTGTTATTTTGTAGATAAATAAAGTTTCAGGACATTCTGGAGGTGATTTGGGCCAAAACAGTGAAAATGGACGAAAATGGTATTTTGGTAATTTTCCACGTCGCGACGCCTAACATGCGCCGAATAGTGCTAACGTGTGCCGGGTCCACAAATCAGAATCTGAAAAAGTTTGACTTTGCTAACGTGCCACGTGTCACCATCACACCCGATCTGCTAACATGTGTCGTGCCACGTGTCATCATCCTACGGTGCCGACAGTCATCGTCGCCACGTGTCACTCCACCTGTCAGCCACATCATCATCCATATCATTAGTTGACCGAGTCAACATGCCACCTCACTGCCACGTCATTATCAGCCAATCAAGAAGTGACACGTGTCATAATTTTATGGTGCCGACAGTCACTTTGCCACGTGTCGCCACGTCAGCGCCATGTCAACATCAATTATTGGCTCTCTTATCCCTATCTGACATGTGGCAGATAAGAATCTAGCCGACCAATCAGAAGCCACCACGTGCCACAATAATTTAGCCCTAATCACATTGCCACGTGTCACCTTATCACCTTATCCAGAATCTGCAACTGACGAACCAGAGCGTGCCACATCGAAATAACTGGCGTCGCGACGTGAGCTGGGCGTCGCGACTCGCGACCCCTACTGACCCCTATAAATAGAGCGCGAAATTGGAACTTAAACTTAATGAATCCAGATAATTTGGTTGACATAGACATATGGTTCAATTGGGTTAAACTGGGTATTTGTGTCTGACCATCGACAGAGGCTTACACATAATTTAGTATTCCAGGTTAATAAATCAATATATTACCAAACTTTAAGATAACCACTTCATCTTTAAAATGATATGGAAGAAATCACAACCCTAGATAGTTTTTAATATTGAATTTTCTTAAAACCTACTTTCGAACAACTTTATTTACTTGTCTTTAAATTTAGAATCGTCACCATTTCAAATCAATCAAACAACCTGTTAGATACTAGTAATCATTTGACCTCATAAAATAAATAGATTAGATATTAAGTCCTCGTGGGATCGATATTTTTATACTACTTGAAAGATATGTGCGCTTGCGTTATACGTGTGTGTTTACGCCGGTCAACACAAAAAAAAATTTTGCTCCTAGAAGCTCTCGGCCATGCCTCATTTTTGTGCTCCATGTTTGATCTCCAAGCTCCAAGCTTGTGTGTGGATTTCATGCTCATGAATGGGTTTCCCTATCACATTTGTGAGACTCCTTTGAGTGCTAGCTCTTGAGAATTTGCAACAAAATCATGAAGAAATGAGCCCTAGGCTCACGGCAACAACAAGAGAAAAAATGGGGAGAGTTTCGGTCATGAAGAAAAGAAAAGAGAGAGTGTGAATGTTGTCTTGTGTGTTTTGGATTTCAAAAATTTAATACAACTTACCACTTTCCAAAATGGTATAAGGCATTAAAACCATTCAACAACTCCCATCAATCACAAAAGTGACATGCATCACATCACTCAAAGTTGATGTGACTTTCATCATAAGAATGACTAATGATGTGACGCGTGATGTGACTTATGGGCTCCACTTGATTCAAAATGCGAGTGGTCCCGCAAACACTCCCGGGCTCAGGTTCGCTAATTATGAATTAACGAACTTTCCGTTGCGACGTAATTAAATCAAATTTAATTAAATAATTTTGCCTAGCAAAATTACTATTCACGTCGCTAGCGAATTAATTCTAAATTAACTCGTTTGCCCGAATTAAAATCTAATTTTAATTCCGCGTCGAAATCTAATTTCGTATAATATATCGAATATATTATTTTATCGATTAATTTCAAATTAATCGTTCTCTCTCTTTAAATGGTATTTATCCTAGATAAACTATCTCCGCAATTAATCATAGAATAATTTTCTCTCTCTTATAATTAATCCCAGATTAATTATGTCTGAGTCATACGTCATCGGTGAATCTTCGGGAAGCGACCCATGAGATCTTTGGATATGTTGGCAGTAAATCTGGTCGTCGGATTATCCGAATACGTACGTACCTAGTACTATATTTTTACCAATTTACAAGACATGGTTGGCTTCTAGCAAAGCATCGTGCCTACCCAATTCTCCAGAAATATTCTTAAAGGAATATATAATCTATATCAGGCGTAGTATACGTAGTATTGCGTATTGCGATCCAGTATCGGATGTCACGTGCTAGGCCTGGGGCTGGAATTGTGTCTGCCCCGTACGAAGCACATATCGGATCTCTGGTAACTAGTCTCTGTAATCGAATAAACATGACCTAGTCATATTATCCCGATAGCTGCAGCATATCCGTATCCTACGTGACCATCATCTTCATATGACTGAAGTGATACTTCCATCTTGACATCACACCCAATACACTACGATTCTCAATATACCCAGAAGAGGCATACACAGAACATGTTAAAGCCTTGGACTACCAAAACCAAAGTATATTGATTGTCGCAAGTATTAGCGATGCAAGTCTCAAGTTAAGACCAAATACACCTACCCTTATTCGGACTTCCATAGACACATAGTCATACTACCAATGGAATTCCGAGGGGTCTATCCAGAGCGAAGCTGTTTCCGTACCATCGGTAAACACAACCTCCTATCACACTTGCATAAGTATACAATACTTAAATATATGAGAACTATGTCGTTATACTCCCACAACGCGCACAAGTGCAATACTAGTCTATTTCGCATTATCGATGTCCAATCTCGATAATACTACGACTATGGATGTTTTAATGATTAAACCTTAGTGGATTAATACAGTCTCATATCTTATTAATCCAGAACTAATCATAGGGACTTTTATCATTTATGTATCCCGATAATCCAATTACAAATGATAAAAGAGCAATTTCCTTTGTCACATAGTTAATTTGTACAACAACACAATGTTCTGTACAAATAGTGATGTTATGGGTCATAATTGTCCAACACCTTCTGCCCTGGTTTCATTTGTATGCGCACTAACTTCTCATCATGTCTCTTCTTGGCCTTTTCTTTGTACAATTTGGCATTCTCAAAAGGTTGTATGTGAAATTCCTCCAATTATTTGAGTTGGTGGAATTGTTCCTCTTCTGTTACTTGTAGTGCAAGAATAGGCTTCTTCAGTACTCATAATGCTTTATCTTCAGGCTCCACAGACAATTGAAATGTAGAACTTTACATTGCATTGGAGTTCTGGATGGTACTATGTATCACATAAAGTTTGAAATATTCCTTCTTTTTTTCATCATCTGGGAAATTCATGGCCTTGAAAACATTGAATGTTACTTTTTGGATGTACCCTCATGATTAATTCTCATTTTTGTACATCAATAATAGTTCGACCTGTAGCCAAGAACGGTCTCCCGAGGATGATTGGCACATCTGCATCTTCATCCATATCAATGACAATAAAATCTGCTGGGAAAATAAATTTGTCAACCTTGACCAGCACATCTTCAACTACACCTCTCGGAAATACGAGCGTTCTATCAGCAAGTTGTAGAGAGACTGAGGTGGGCATTGTTTCTCTAATATGAAATTTCCTGAAAATAGAAAAAGGCATCAAGTTAACACTTGCACCTAGATCACACAACGCCCTACCGAAGTTATGCTCTCCTATGATGCAAGTAATGGTAAAACTGCCAGGATCTTTCAATTTGGGGGAAGCTTCCTCTGAATGATAGCGTTGCATTCTTCTGATAATACTACTGTCTCGTAATCTCCCAATCTCCGTTTTCATGAAAGAATGTCTTTCATGAATTTGACATAGCTGGGCATTTGTTCCAAGGCTTCTGCAAATGGGATGTTGATGTGCAGCTTTTTGAAAATCTCCAAGAATCGAGCAAACTGCTTGTCTAGTTTGTTTTTCTGAAGACGCTGTGGAAAAGGTGGAGGTGGAGTGATTTGGTCTTTTTCCTTTGCTTCTTTTTCCTCCATCTGTGGAACTGTTTCACTGCTTTCTTTAGGAACTTCCTCAGTAATTGCCTTGACTCCAACATCTTTGTTGATTTCAGTACCGCTTTTTAATATGATGGCATGATATTGCTCATTCCCCATGTTCCTTGGATTTGGTTCTGTGTTGCTGGGAAGATTCTCTGGCGGTCTGTAACTCTGAGCATTGGCCAGTTGTCCAATTTGATTCTCCAGTGCTTTGATGGAAGATGATTGGCTCTGAAAGATAGCATCATATGCTGCTTGTTGCTTTTTGAACATCTCTGCAATCCATTCTTTCATTCCTGGTTCTTTTTCAAACTTATGGCTTTTGTTCTGTTGCTGGAATCCAGGTGGTGGATAGTTCTTTTGCCCTGAATTATTGCTCCATGAAAAATTAATATGATTCTTCCACCATGGGTTGTAGGTGTTGGAATATGGATTGTTCCCCTGTTTGTTGAAATTGTTGACATAATTCACCGTCTCTTCAAGTTGGTTTAGTTCTTGTACTCCTTCATATGGTGAACTAGTGGATCCAATGTTATTTTGTGTACTGAGAGTCTCCATGAATTTGCATATCTGATCCAGCTTGGCACTGACTGCCTTATTGGCTCCAACTTCATAAATTCCTGCAATTCTTTGAATCATGCTCCTTTCTGTTGGCCACAAAGAATTGTTGTTGGTCATTTCTTCGATTAGGTCTCAGGCTTGATCTTCTCATTTTACCATTAAAGCTCCTCCAACGGCAGCATCGATTGTGGTTCTCATCAGTCCAGAAAGTCCATTATAGAAAGTTTGGACTTGAAGCCATTTTGGAATCTCATGGTGAGGACATTTCCGGAGCAAATCTTTATAACTTTCCCAAGCTTCGTAGAGAGTTTCTGAATCAAGTTGTACAAAAGATGTGATGTCATTCCTCAGTTTTGCTGTTCTGGCTGGTGGAAAATACTTTGCAAGGAATTTGGTGGCTAAATTGTTCCAAGTTGTGATGGAACCTGCTGGTAGTGAATGTAGCCAAGCTTTTGCTCTGTCTTTCAAGGAATATGGAAAAACCTGGAGTCTCATAGCTTCTTCAGCTTCTCGGTTGTAATTGAAAGTGCCGCAAACTTCCAGAAAGTTGCTGATGTGGGTATTAGGATCTTCAGTTGCATTCCCCCAAACTGCTCTGACTGCTAAATCATCTGAATGCATGTTTTGATGTCACACGCATTTGCTGGTAAAAGAGAAAGTACAATACAGGAAATGAAGTCGTCAACCACCGTAATGGTTCTGTCTCGAATGGGTATTGGGGGTGCAACTTCCAGAGGTTCAGGTTCTATGTTGACTAAAGCTTCTTGGCCTTCACGCCTTTCCCTTCTCAACTGTCTGATGGTTCTTTCAATTTCTGGGTCGAGCGGTCGAATTTCAAAGTTTCTGGTTCGTCTCATGTAGTTTCTGAGAACCCGAAACACAAGAAAATAAAAACACTAAGTAAAAAGAAATTAGATACAAGTAAAGGTATCTAACCTCAAAACTAATAGTGAAAGATAAATAAGTCCCCAGCAACGGCGCCAAAAACTTGACCGGTGCTTTCACACGCGTATAACGCAAGCGCACGTATCGTTCAAGTAGTATAAAAAGTATCGATCTCACGAGGACTTAATACATAATCTATTAATTTTATGAGGTCAAATGATTACTAGTGTCTAAAAGATTGATTGATTGATTGATTTGAAATAGTGATGATTTTAAACTTAAAAACAAGTAAATAAAATTGCTCAAAATTAAATAAAATTCAATATTAAGAAACTATCCAGGGTTGTGAATCTTTCCAGTATCTTTTAAAAGATGAAGTGGTTATTTCATGTTTGTGTAATATATCGGTTTACTAACCTGGAACACAAAATTATGCAAAAGCCTCTGTCGATGGTCAGATGCAAATACCCAGTATAACCCAATTGAACTATATGTCTATGTCAACCAAATTACATGGATTCATTAAGATTAAGTTCCAATTGTGGTTACCTCCGCCCGACAGGTATATGTCTATCCTGTAAGGAAATCTATTAAAGGGTTATCTATCCTCAAGGAAGATCGTAGGCTATTAAGTCTAAGGCTGAAACCTAAAATTCATTTGTCAAGTTTATTTTAGATTTACCAGATCAATCTTATTAGTGGCCAGTTAACAAGACGCATTAAGCTTAAGACTTAATAAGTAAACCTTTAAATTACCCAAACTATAAAATAACCCATTATAAACCAGAGATATTAAAATTCATCACAACCCCAGATAGCTAATTTAGTAGGGGTGAGCAAAACCGGTTTCGGTTCCGGTCCGGAACCGGAATCTACCCGGAAAAATTCGGTTCCGCACTAAGTGGAACCGGAACCTACCCAATTAAGCAGGGTACCCTATTATTCGGTTCCAATCTGGTTCTGGTCTGGTTCCGGTCCGGTTCTGAATTACCCTATTTTAAAATATTTTAATGAAAATTACATTCCAATACGAGTCCGTTGGAAAAAATGGGGACTCGTATTGCAAAAAGATAAAGATATACAGCTGAAATTAGTTAGTTGTGTGTGATTAAGATGCCCTGATTCACTGAATTAATGATTAATTCATCTGTTTTTACATCATTAAAGTAGCCCATATCATTATCTCTTTAGGATAAGAGTCATCGTGATAGAGGCAACAACTATGTAAACTATAATTAGAAAATAAAAATTATAATTTTTACTTTGAAATTGTTGGTGTTACTGGCCAAAGTATAACTGGCTAATACAATCATGTTATGTTTTACCACACTTGTTTCGTAATTAAATACTGGATGAAAAATGATAAGGAAATTAATGGAGGTTAAAACGAAACAAAATTATCAACAATTACGTTTTGATGGTAAATAAAAAAATAAAATGACTAAAACTATGTTATTTTGATGGTATTTTTATCCTGTTTTATCATTGCTTAGTCTTCATATCACTGTTCATACTGGATATGTTTTCGACAGCATGCTTCAATGATGGACACGAGGCATATGGCAAGGATTGCTTCTCCAAAAGGAAGAATGGAAAAGAAGATTTAATTGTAGCAGGCAAGTAATGGTAGTAGATAGGCCATTTTGTGATTTAAGTGCTTACAAAATTGCAGTTTATGCAATTTAACTTCATGCATATAAATGCATGTGTTCTTGCTCCAGCCTTCTTCATTGCCTCCTTATTAGCACTATTGTGTCTGCTAAAAAGGCATGTTATCTCAGGATCATTTGATCAATATGACCAGACTCATTTTAATAGTACAATCTCATTCCGAAAAGCTTGCAAGACTCGATTGTTCACTTACCATGAGGTAGAAGAAGCTACCAGGTTTCAAAGATTATCAAAAACTGGCAGATGGACAAAATGGTTCAATTTACGCAAGGATCATAGGTGATGGTTCACATGTAGCTGTACAGAAGGTTCATTTGCTCAAAAGCAGTGAACAGAAAGCTTGCTTTGATTGGTACAAGAGGCTAGTTGTTTTTGCTGCGGAAACAGCTAGTGCTCTAGCATTCTTGCAGATGAAAGCAAATGCAGTAACATTGTTTGTGTGGCCTTCTAATTTTGTACACAAGTTTTGATTTCATAATCCCAAAACCGTTTCATGGTCCGGTTCCGGTTCCGGTTTCGATCATTTTGGAACCGGAACCTACCCGGATAAAATCGGTTCCTTCATTTTTTGGAACCGGAACCTACCCGATTACAACCGGTTCCGGTTCCAAACCCGGAAAACCGGTCCGGTTCCAACCGGTTCCGGGTAGACCCGGAACCGTTGCTCACCCCTATAATTTAGTTTACGACACATAACTAGGGCTAGTAAAAACTTAAAAATAAAAGACATAAAGTAAAATGCTGAAAAGTAAATGCGGTAAAGTAAATACTGAAAAGTAAAATTTCAATAAAATAAAATGCTATGGTTAAAGGATCTAATTTTACCACTACTATTTTAGATATTTCCCTTAATATAATATTAACTTGTGATAACATTATCAACGAGCCATATAGGCGGTAACCTGATTAAGTCAAATTAAGTCCGACCTGCCATAAAGGCGGTATCAATATTTGTCCATAAATCAGCCATATAGGCGGTAAAATACTAACCGACCAACCAGGCGGTATCCTTACTTAGTCAAATTAAAACCAGTTTATAATTGATTACCAACCGACCAGTATAGCAGTATCCATGTTAAGTAAAATTTTAAGTAGTGATATATTATAATTAAGGGATATTAATCTAAATAGCAATAATAAAAGTTTTACCTTTCAGTATTTACTTTACCAACCAACCATATAGGCGGTAACCTGATTAAGTCAAATTAAGTCCGACATGCCATAAAGGCGGTATCAATATTTGTCCATAAACCAGCCATATAGGTGGTAAATTACCAACTGACCAACCAGGCGGTATCGTTGCTTAGTCAAATTAAAACCATATTATAATTGATTACCAACCGACCAATATAGCGATATTCATGTTAAGTCAAATTTTAAGTAGTGAATATATTATAATTAAGGGATATTAATCTAAATAACAGTAATAAAGTTTTACCTTTCACCCAAGCATGGGGAAGTTACCTCCTAATAGCTGAATAGTAAAAACTGAAAAAGTAAAGAAAGTAAATTACTATTACAGAAAATAAATAAAAATTAATTACAAAATGAAATTAAAAGAAAACTAGATACAAACTCCTTATTTATTCAGAGAATTACAGAGAGGAAGGTACATCTGAAACTGAAATCTCAAGCTAAATTTATAAGCGTTGATAGGCTCTATGCGTCGCGACGCGCAAGGATCATGCATCGCGATGCGACACGTGTCACGTTCTAATTAGTCCGCCGAGATTCTTATCCGATGACGTGACATTTTGGATGATTAATTCAATAATTGAGCTGACGTGGCAGTGACGTGGTGATGATGTGGCAATGATGTGGCGACACGTGGCATATTGTCGTAATCAAACTGAATCTGTCCAACTCCTCTTTTCTTTTTGCCATATTGTCTTTCATTTCACCAAGTGATCAAGTGGAGCATTTTTGTAAAGGTAAGAGAATTGATAGCTTTCTGATATTGTTCATGAAATTTCACACAAATTTACACAAATGATCCAATAATTTATGTGAATTACAAAAAATAACTATACTCTCAAATTTATTTTTTTTAATAACCAAATATCTAGTTTCCAAAGTACTCTATCAAAGTCTCTCACATTTTCTCAAATATATCTCTCAAATTCTCAACTGACCGTGGAAGACCCAACGGTGTTACATGACAGTTACTGACACAATAGACGAGTGTGATATGAGAATATCAAAATTTATAATTGACTCATTCAATCAATAAATATTAAAAATTTACGTACATCTCGTCCCTAATACCAAACCTCATTTTCGTTAGGATTTTTCCTATTCCTAATAACAACGTGAGGTAGTAGCGGAAGCGTCATAATAATTAGTATTCTTCAACAATTTCTCTCAAATCCATCTTTCTCAACCCCTTACAAGATTGTATGTTTGTATTGGCTTAAAAAAATTAAAAAAAAAATAAATCTTTTGAAAAACAATGGCACTAAATGTTTGATGAAATTCATATGTGAAGTTTTTTAATTCTAGGTAGTTTTTATTTTGTGATTGTGTATTTATCACGTGTATCCAGATGTAAGTGATTTTGCCCATCTGTAATACTCAAAACTTGTTTTAACTTGATTTTTATAATTTATCCTTAATGATTGTCATAATATTACTTGTAGGTTTTTTTTTGGAATCGTTAGAATTCCAACCGTCAAATCATCTGTTTCGGACTTAAACGGAACAGGTAAAATTCCAAATATTTCTAAGCTCTTACAAGAAATACAATATTATTACTTGCAGATACCTTTAGATTTGTGAACTAATTTTGGGGTCATGTAACCAATATGACCAGAAAAAAAGGTCATTGGAACTATAAGGAGTCAGCTGATTGACATTGTTCTATAAGATGCCAAGGTCTTGTAATGCAAAATTTATTATCCAGGCAAGTTGTGCAATCAATGAGTAAAGCGACGGTTAAGAGAAGCATGATAAGTATTTCCTGTAAAATTTAATTACTTGAGGGTATCCCATATGTCTAAAAAAGTAAATGAATTGGACTCATTATTCATCATTTATTTAATAGTGGAAATTCAACAGTGATATATGAGTGACATGCCCCTGAAGGGTAGACCCGGCTAAGGTTCCGGTTCGGAATCGGAACCGAACCGGTTGGAACCGGACGGTTCCGGTTCCGGTTCTGGAACCTAACGGGTTCGGTTAGGGTTCCTACCCTAGCCGAACCGGTTGGAACCGGTTTGAATTTATATAATATTTTTTTTTATTTTTTAGATAATAATTTTATTTGTAATTTAATGTAATTATGTAATGTAATAAATTCAAATTCACAATTTTAAATTATATTGATTTATCAATCTCAATTTTTTATTTTCAATAAAGAAAAAAAAAACAAAAAAAAAAAACTAGATGGTTTGATGTCAAAGGGATAAGGACTTGATTGTCAGGTCCTTAGTTCGAGTTCAGAGATGCATTTCTTGTAAGAGTCCGTGACAGTCAGAGATTTTACTTGCTCTGCTTAAATTCAGATCGGGTGACACTTTGACGACATAATTTCCAATATTTCCAAATATAATTAATAATGTGTCGTTTTGGTTTGTTACAATTACATTTGACTCATATATGTCTAGTCTTATTTAGGGGCGGATGTCTGTAATTTTTATCACATAGACGAAGTTAAAAGAAAATTAAGAATTTTTAATGCATTAAAAGACAAAATAGCTAAATATCTAAGTCCGTAATTTTCTTTTATTTTAGTTCCGTCTGCATTTTTTTGGAATATCGAAGAAACCCACATCATTCATATTAAGGTCATTGAATCCCAATATTGATACGTGACTAAACCGGTGTTGTCTCATACTCTTACAAAGGTGTTTCATAGGACTTGAGCTTGAGATATTGAAGATAAGATTTCAAACTCAAATTGTTGGACTGCGCCCATTGGAGATTCTATTTGTATATTTTTAAAATGCAAATGTCGGACACTTGATGTTGATGGTTACATTGAGATGAAATTAAAAATAAAGATCACACAACATAAAAGGACAAAATTATGCAAAAAGAATTAGAAGCAAAATTCCATAGTTGTAGCCTCATTTTATACATCATCAAACGACACAATTAAATAATAATATTGAAAAAATTTAAATAATTTAATTGCCTATATATATATACCCCATTTAGTTCCAAATTTGCATTTTGGTATCACTTCTAATACTTATAATACTCCCATTGTCAATAACTTTTCCTTTAAATTATTTAAACAATCGTTCTTACATGTAATTCTTCTCTTTTAATATTTATTCAAATTTTTTAACAAATTTTGTTGACGGCTGATTTTGGTCTCAGGGCAATATGGGGATATTACTCCCGAGACAATCCTCCCTCAATAGTGAATTTGTTTGGTTATGGGGGACCAAAAGCAAACTTAGCAAAAGACATAAATACACACACCAATCGACAAAGAGATTTAACGTGGTTCGGCGGATCTTGGTCCGACCTACGTCCACGGGCACAAAAAGGATGATACTTTTATTACTCAAACACGCTTCTCAACTTTGCTTCTTGTTTTTTATAAGTCTGATGATAATGATTCTGATGCCAACTCTCCATGCTCTCAACTTTCAACTTGTCCCCATTATGCACACTCTACCATTCTATTTATAATAGTGTAGAAATCAGGTTCCTTCTCCTACAAGAATTTCCTAGTTGAAACTATTCCATTTTCCCATAAGGATTCCTAGTCAAAACCATTCTATTTCCCATAAGGATTCCTAATCAAAACTACATTTACTTTCTTTATCCTACTAGGAATCTGACTCACCAGTTTACCCCATGAAAGTAGGATAACTTGTCATCTTATCCGTAAGAATAGGGTATCTTATCTTCTGGAGCACGTCCCGCCATATGCTCGGTCTTCATGAGGTCGGTCATAATAGTCATTTGAATCGGGAATGCTGCTACCGATTTGATAATGCTTGGTCATCCAAACCAAAGTGGTCGGTCACCTATCATCAAGTGTTCGGTCTCTACCTGTTGTGGTCGGGTCGGCATTAATGATCTTGACCGAGAAATGAATTACATTTTTACCCCCTGTCGTGCTGCTTAAATATCATAGTGCTTAAAAACACCATCAACATCTATCCCCTAGTTCTCGGTAACAACGAGTTTGCGAGTTGATGCCGGGAACTATTAAAAAAGATGGTGTGCCGATGAATCCGTCAGTGGTCACTCCAGGAACCGCAGAGAAAAATGCCTTGGATGCAAATCTGGTCCTTCCTGCCACCTTCATGTGCTCAGTCAACGAGGATCCCGATATCTACCCGTGGACAAAAAGGCTTTGCCCTTATGCTGATGACGATGGACTCGGTGGGACGTAACCCGACCACGAGCTGAGAAGAGCATTTGGCTCTGGGGGAATGTCCCCTCCCCAGACCAATGGAGGGCCGACCATGGGGGAGATGCTCCGATCCCATGTCGATGATAAGTCTCTCGGTGTGACGTATCCCGACCCCGAGCTGAAGAACATTTGGCTCTGGGGGAATGTCACCTCCCCAGACCAATAGAGCCGACTCGGTGGGACGTAACCCGACCCCGAGCTGAAAGAAAGACTTGGCCTCTGGGGGAATGTTACATCCCCGTCCAAAGAAGCCGACTCGGTGGGACGTAACCTGACCCCGAGCTTAAAGAAAGACTTGGCTCGGGGGAATGTTACATCCCCAGTCCAAAGAAGCCGATTCGGTGGGACGTAACCCGACCCCAAGCTAAAGAAAGACTTGGCTCTGGGGGAATGTTACATCCCCAGTCCAAAGAAGCCGACTCGGTGGGACGTAATCCGACCCTGAGCTAAAAGAAAGACTTGGCTTTGGAGGAAGTTACAACATCCCCAGTCCAAAGAAGCCGACTCGGTGGGACGTAACCCGACCCCGAGCTAATAGAAAGACTTGGCTCTGGGGGAATGTTACATCCCCAGTCCAAAGAAGCCGACTCGGTAGGACGTAACCCGACCCCGAGCTAAAAAAAAGACTTGGCTCTGGGGGAATATTACATCCCCAGTCCAAAGAAGCAGACTTGGTGGGACGTAACCCGACCCCAAGCTGAATAAACCATAAGGCCTCGACGGAACAAAATCCAGCCCCGAGCCGAATAACCAAGCGGCCTCGGCGGAACGAAATCCAGTGTCCGAGCCGAATAAACAAGTGGCCTCGGCGGAACGAAATCCAGCCCCGAGCCGAAACAAACATCGATCTCGGCGGTACAAGAGCAGACCCGAGCCGGAAAGAAACATCGGTCTCGGCGGTACAAGAGCAGATCGAGCCGGAAAGAAACATCGGTCTCGGCGGTACAAGAGCAGACCCGAGTCGGAAAGAAACATCGATTTCGGCGGTACAAAAGCAGACCCGACCGGACCGAGGAGGAAAGAAACATCGGTCTCGGCGGTACAAGAGCAGATCCGAGCCGGAAAGAAACATCGGTCTCGGCGGTACAAGAGCAGACCCGAGCGGAAAGAAAATCGGTCTCGGCGGTACAAGAGCAGATCCGAGCCGGAAAGAAACATCGGTCTCGGCGGTACAAGAGCGACCCGAGTCGGAAAGAAACTCGATATCAGCGGTACAAGAGCAGACCCGAGCCGGAAAGAGACATCGGTCTCGGCGGTACAAGAGCAGACCAGAGCCGGAAAGAGACCTCGGTCTCGGCGGTACAAGAGCAGACCCGAGCCGGAAAGAGACCATCGGTCTCGGCAGTACAAGAGCAGACCAGAGCCGGAAAGAGACATCGGTCTCGGCGGTACAAGAGCAAGACCCGACCGGAAAGCGGAAAGAGACATCGGTCTCGGCGGTACAAGAGCAGACCCGAGCCGGAAAGAAACATCGGTCTCGGCGGTACAAGAGACCGACCGAGCAGGAAAGAGACATCGGTCTCGGCGGTACAAGAGCAGACCCGAGTCGGAAAGAAACATCGGTCTCGGCGGTACAAGAGCAGACCCGAGCCGGAAAGAAACATCGGTCTCGACGGTACAAGAGCAGACCCGAGCCGGAAAGAAACATCGGTCTCGGCGGTACAAGAGCAGACTCGAGCCGGAAAGAGACCATCGGTCTCGGCAGTACAAGAGCAGACCCGAGCCGGAAAGAAACATCGGTCTCGGCGGTTACAAGAGCAGACCCGAGCCGGAAAGACACATCGGTCTCGGCGGTACAAGAGCAGACCCGAGCCGGAAAGACACATCGGTCTCGGCGGTACAAGAGCAGACCCGAACCGGAAAGAAACATCGGTCTCGGCGGTATAAGAGCAGACCCGAGCCGTAAAACATATATCAACAAAACGGACTCGGCGGTACAAGAGCAGACCCAAGCCGTAAAACAAATATCAAAACTATTGTGTGGGCCATAACAAACAACCATAATCAAATGTCAACCTAAGACAGAAGAGGTCTTACTCACCTTTTTGGGATCTGTTGTCTTTCTTGCAACTCTACAAGGGTCACTACAAGCAAGGCTCTTCTTAATACATCCTCTCTGCATCTCAGCATTCCACGCATCCGACCGGATGACTTCCGCTATCAACTTGGTCGACCTCAAAAACCGAATGGTCTATGTACACACTGAGATAGCCTTCTTTCACCACCAGTCTTCCACCTGCTCCCACAGGTTTCTGCACTCATCCGTGGCATGTCCCCTTACGTTATGGTAGATACAGTATGCCCTACTATTTCCCTCCTCAATTGGGAACCTCCTCAAATTAGGCTCGACCAACATACCTTTATCCTGGATTTCCCGAACTATCTGGGCCATAGATTTGTTCAGGGGGTGTATACTGTTCTCCCCACACACGGTTGACTTAGACATATGACTTTATCTCTTGAACATGACTACTCGGAGGTGTCGGTCTGAGTTTCTTCTGCTCCGGGATTGGTCTCCTCAAATTTCTAATCGAATCCCACTGATTGTCTGACCTGAGTATCTTAGCATTTCGGGTGTCTACTCCCCGGGCAATATTTTTCTCCTCCTCTATTAAGATAAAATTCCTGGCCAACTCCAGGGCAGTGGCCTCCTCTATTAAGTATCTTAGCATTTCGATACGTCTTGAATCCTTAGGTGAG
Source organism: Zanthoxylum bungeanum (assembly GCA_019454045.1). Lineage (NCBI taxonomy): Eukaryota > Viridiplantae > Streptophyta > Magnoliopsida > Sapindales > Rutaceae > Zanthoxylum > Zanthoxylum bungeanum. The sequence goes on from SKCR01026505.1 coordinate 173,464, forward strand.
TCCACAACTTCCCGACCTTCAGACCTCCCTTGAGACTTTCTAGCGCTTCCGATGACTCGTACGCTCCGACCTCGAGCACCACAAATTGTGGTACCTTTCAATAAAATTCCTCAGGGGCTCATCATCCCCCTGCTTCATCAGTCTCAATTCTCCCACCATTTTCTTGGGACGCAGGCCCCTTTGAAGTGTCAAACAAATGACCTTCTGAGTTGAACGAAGGTACTGATGCTTCCCGGGGCAAGACTTCTGAACAACACAGAATGGCAAACCCGCCCAAGGTTAGGGGGAATACTTTGCAAATGACATCCCCTACTACCCATTGGACCTCCATCAATAGGACGAAATTTTCAATATGGGACTTTGGATCTGAATGGCCTTTGTAGGGCATCATGGATGGCATGTTGAAATGTCTTGGGAATTTTGCCGACCTTATTTCTTCTGTGAAGGGAGATTCAACCTCACCGTCCCGAGCATCTACTGTATCAACTTTGGGGTTTACTCCCCACTTGGCCATTTCTTTTCTTAACCAAGACTTTATACTGCCATCTATGTCACTATGCCGCCTCCCGCGGCCCTTCGCGTCTGTCACCACGGGTGCGGCGTTCCTCATGACTTGAGACTTCCCATCCAGTTTCACAATGCTTCATATCTCCCCTTCTAGTGTCGCGGGGGCTGTCATAGGAAGAATCTGGTGATTGTCTCCCCTCTTCTTCTCCCCACTTATCCTTCACACAAAAAAAGAGAAAAAAGAGTCAATACATAAAATAAAAAGAACCAAGACCCAAAAACCGAGAAGGGAAGTGAAAATACCTTCGCCATCTGAGAACTCATCTCAGTCACAACACCTTCGGGAGATACGTCCTCATACCTCGAAACCTCCCCCGGAGGAATCACCTCGGCCAATTCATTAAAGGCCGGCACTAAGTGTGAGGTAGCCTCCCGGATGTTCTCTCCCAAGTCATCCACCCCGAGGACCACAGGGCCCTTCCGTTTTTTGGAGGAGCCTTCAGAGGACTTCCTCCCCCTACGAACGTCCTTCCTCTTAACCGAAGCAGCTCCCTCATCTTCTTCCTCTTGAGCCAACTCGGTCTCCTCGGTCCCGAACTGACGCCTCCTCTTCCTAAGAGGTTTCGGCGGACTGGCAAGGCGAGCAGATCCTGACGATTGCCCGCCAGAAGGTGAAGATAGTCCCCGAGCACTCGTTTGAACTTGTCCTGGAGACACCTTCTCAACAAGATCAGGCTGCGCCCGAGAAGTTCCAACCTCGGCTTGACCGGTTTTCTTCATGGTACCGACCAACTTCTCAAGAAACTTTGGCCTTTTCGACATACCTACAAAAAGCAAAAGTAAAAAGAGAAATCAGGACCGGAGCATATAAACAGAAGAAGAAAAAGGAAGAGAGACATCAAAATAAACAAACAAGGAAGACAGAACAAACAGCAGACATCTACCTATCCGACCCGAGACATCCATGGGGACAGCCCGAATAAGGCCAGACACAACAAAAAGCCGCGTCATTTACCAGCTCCCTCCAGTGGGCGGCATACGACGAGGCCCAATATACTCGCCGCCGGACCCGGCGGGAAACTTTGGGAGCATCCCTCCAACAGACTAAAAAGAATATAAGAAGAAGGGTAAGAACCCAAACAAAAAAAAAGGGGAAGAAAAAAGCTAAAGGACGATCTCCTAACCTCCCGCCCTGAAGATATCCGGTACTAAGGTCTCCCCTTCATCCGACCTCAAGGTCCGCCCCCAATCCCCAGTGGCCCAGAACCAGAGATCTTTGAAGTTCTTATTGGAGTCAGGGAGTTTCTTAACAACATTTGACGAGCTGTCATAAGCTGAAAGGTATACCATCCATGGTACGACCTGGGATTGGCCTTCAACCGATATAGCCTCTTCACCTCTTCAAAGGAAGGTTCGCCAAGTCCTGCCCGATGCCAAGCCACATACAACCCGACCAGAATCCTCCAACTGTTTAGACTCAGCTGACAGGGCGATCTCCATCTCGGCCAATATCCAAGCGAAATAAGGTTGAATCGGAAGCCGTAGCCCGCACTCAAAGAAGACAGGAAGGAGTGCCACCGAGCCCTCATCAGGTTGGCGGGCACGATCCATAGGGCGGGAACGTCAAGGGCAATGTCTATCGGAATATTATACCGCTGACGGAGAAGGGCGAGATCATCCTCGATTATCTTAGAGGGACGGTTCATATCCAGAGCCGACGACCCAGTTCACCAGGCTCTGGGTCCTTCCGAGGAACCCTCTGGTGGTAGGAGTCCTGTTCGATCTCAGAATGATTAGGGGTTGTGTCAAGGTCTTCTACACTAGGTGCCCCTGAGCCCGAGGAGAGCTCTTCAGCAGGGGGTTGAAATCTTGGCAGGCCTTTCGGAGGAGAAAAACTATTGTCGGACATCCCTGACACCCAGAAAAATAGAGAAGGGAGGAGAATAGTCTATGAGAAGCTACCCACGGTGTCCGTGCTAAACTCGATAGGGAGTCTCTAAAAATGCCCTAAAGCAAGACCCAGCAAAACCACAAGTCTCTCCCTAAGCAAAATAAACAAACAGAATCACAACACAACAAAAGAGGAGAGGTCACTCAGAAGACTTACTTGTTCTTCTCAAAAGAAGGAGGTTATACGGCGCGGTGATACCCGTTCCTCAGGTGCTCAGCAACAAGGAAGAAGACCGCGGTTGAGCTTCGAGAACACGGAGTTGAACGGATCGCAAAGAAAATTGCAGAAGAGAAGGAGAAATTGCCAAAGAAAAAAAAATGGAACAGTGAAAGCCTCGCTTTCTTCTAGTCATGACTGGGACGCTCATCGCCGTCGGTTTTGGCGGGAACCCAGCGGATGTTTGACAAGTGTCGAACATTAGAAGAAACCCTAAAGTTGATTTGATGGGCATTTAAGAAGACATGACGGTTGTGCGTCTCGAGGAAAGATGATTGAAACAGCAAGAAAATTCTTTTTTGCATTCCGGGACGACTACCAGTGAAGACAATCAGCACACCCTCTTCATATAGTTCCCGGTACCCAACTCAATACTCGTTGGAACCGAGAACTAGGGGACAGATGTTGATGGTGTTTTCAGGCGCTACAACTTTTAAGACAATACGACAAGGACAAAAGGGTAAATCCTCTGTCTGGTTGAGATCAGTAGCCGACCCGACCACAACATGTGAAGACCGACCACTTTGGTTCAGATGACCGAGCACTATAGAGGTCGGCAGGAACACTCTCAGCATAAAAGATTGTCATGCCGACCTCATTAATACCGACCAGACAACGGGCCGTGTTCAAACAGTACCCCATTCTCATGGATAAGATAAGAAAGATATCCTACTCTCGCAAGGAGAAGGAGTCAGAATCCAAAAGGGAGTACGGAAGAAGAAGGCAGTACCGGATCAGGAAACCCTACAAGAAGAGAAGATTGAATCCAAATAGGATTTCTTATGCAAATAGGAGTCTGATTCTGTATTATTATAAATAGGAGGGTAGATGATGTGATCCTACCAGCATGGATCGATTTCGTTTGTTTATGCTTATTTATTATATATTTTTATATATGGAACCAACATGAATGTCCGTTTTTATTTATTATTTGGGTTAGTTTATTTTATTTAATTATGGGTTCAAAATGGCTAGAATTAGGAGTTATGGGTTTTTAGTTGGTAATTGGTAGTTTATGGCTATATTAGTCTTTTTAGCTCTCTTAGGGTTTGAGTATGTTACTATTTAAACTCAAAAACACCTCTTAATGAAAAACCCTATTATTTGTGCGTGAATAGTGAATTTCTTTGAGATTAAGAAAATTTTATCATCGTTCAGTGATTGAACAAAGACTTATCAAAGGTTGGCATCCTTGTGGCGTCCTATTTGCTGGCAAAATTCATCCGAGGCTATCTCCAAGGGTTTTCAAGGACAGGTTCTTTGGGGGTCTACGGGATCTTGGATCGGGTTTCGTCTTTTCATATCCTGTTTCGTATCAATTGGTTATCAGAGCCAGATTTCAGGTCTGACTTTTATTTATTTTCGTTTCTTTTTTTTTCCTGTTAAGTCGGTCTTTGAAGTCTTGTTTTTGCTGTCATATTCATTGTGTCATTGATAGCCTTATACGAGCCAGATTTCAGGTCTGACTTTTATTTATTTTCGTTTCTTCTTTTTTTCCTGTTAATTCGGTATTTGAAGTCTTGTTTTTACTGTCATATTCATTGTGTCATTGATAGCCTTCTACTGCTGTCAATCAAAAAAAACAAAAAAACAAAAAAAAAAACTATTTCTTACTTTTATATTTGTGTCTGTTAGTTAAAAAAAAAATCTCTTTGTTCTGCCTTGTGTCGTGTTCGTGTGTCTTCACCAAAAAGAGTAGGGTTACTGTCTAGCAAAAAAAAAAAAAAGGAGAAATTCACACGCCTGTGAACAAAAAAAAAAAAAAAAAAAAAAAAAAACCAAAAATTTAAGTTCACGCCTGTGAGGCTGTGAACCCAAAAAAAAAAGTTTCATGGAATTGCGTTTGTCAGTCAAAAAAAAATTTTCCTTCATTGGCTAGTGCAGATCAGTAGGCAGTAGGGTTTGTTTGATTTTTGACCTTTTTATTGATACGAAACAGGATATGAAAAGACGAAACCGATCCAAGATCCCGTAGACCCCCAAAGAACCTGTCCTTGAAAACCCTTGGAGATAGCCTCGGATGAATTTTGCCAGCAAATAGGACGCCACAAAGGATGCCAACCCTTTGATAAGTCTTTGTTCAATCACTGAACGATGATAAAATTTTCTTAATCTCAAAGAAATTCACTATTCACGCACAAATAATAGGGTTTTTCATTAAGAGGTGTTTTTGAGTTTAAATAGTAACATACTCAAACCCTAAGAGAGCTAAAAAGACTAATATAGCCATAAACTACCAATTACCAACTAAAAACCCATAACTCCTAATTTCTAGCCCATTTTGAACCCATAATTAAATAAAATAAACTAACCCAAATAATAAATAAAAACGGACATTCATGTTGGTTCCATATATAAAAATATATAATAAATAAGCATAAACAAACGAAATCGATCCATGCTGGTAGGATCACATCAGTAGAGCATGTGTAAAGGACATCTGAAAATCATCACAAGAGTGAGGGATTAGAATCATAAAGCTCTGATTTGTAAAAGCAAAGAAGAGACCCGATGAGTGATTTAAGTAATAAAACAGTACCACCCTGTTCTTGTCCGTGGACGTAGGTCGGATCTCAAAATCCACCGAACCACGTTAAATCACCTCGTCTGATTGGCGTAATTTCTTGCTTTCCGCTAAGTTTGCTTTTGGTTCCCGCATAACCAAACAAATTCACAGTGGAGGAGGATTGCCTCGGAGGTGATATTCCTGTATTACCCTGAGACCAAAATCCACCGTCAACAAAACTAGTTAGCACAATCGATGAATATATAATTTTGTTTGTCAACATTGACTAAAATACCCTCACTAAGACAGTTCGTACATGTGTCCCGCAAAGTTAAAAAAAAACAAACAAACAAAGAACCGACAAGCATCACAATGACACTTCTCTTAGAGCATCGGGCTTGGCATCTTTTCAGCATCTTCGGATTCCTTGAAAAGCAAAAAAATTCCCCCTCATTTTATGCCATGAGTAGGTTGGCAACATTTCATGTTCCGTCTCAACGGATTCCCATCCCATTTGAGATTGAATTCAGGATAATTTTGGTCTCGTCTCTTGAAAACGGGACGAGATCGGAATGATAAATTTTGAATCTGGATCATATTATCACGGGACGAGCCGAGATTTCACGGGACGAGAATATATTTTTTATAAAACAGTGTTAGAGTGTATGCCCCAAAACCAGTTATAGATGTTATGGTTTGAGGTATAATATTTATAATACAATTTATTATTTATTAATAATATGTATTTTTTTTATATATTGTTGCATCCATATTTCATGTGTATGTCCAGAGACGTTATGTCAAATAAATATCGTTAATCCAAAAGAAGTTTGTGATTATGAGAGTCAACGATATTTATACGAATAAGTCTTAAAAGTAAGTTCTTGGTAAATGTGATTGTTATACATGATAATAATATATCACTTGACCAATATTGTTGTGTGTATGTTAATAGAATGGATGATGAGTCTCATATAATAAGGACACAGACAATAGATGTTTCATTAGTAGAATGAAATATCAAACACGACCACATAAACGTAAGATCACATGGTAATATTATCTAAGGTCATTGATCTTCATAATAATACATTAATGTCTTCATATCCTCTGACCTGAGATCATATGATGACTTGTGCGATAGCACTCTTGGTTCACTAGTATATCCTCATTCGACTGTCCACGTCTTTTGAATAAATACTAGATGACCTTGAACTATTAACGTACAAAGTCACGTGAGCTTTAAGATGAGATCCAATAACTTTGATAATTAATGTTATAGATTTTTCAAGAAAACTCAAAGTTGTGGATATAAGTTTTTGGCCAAAGCAGTCAATATCTTAGAGATATCAAATTCACAAGATCGAGTTTAAATATATGTCGAATAGAAATAATTTGACCTAACCATGATCTTGGACTCGATAAGAAACATAAATATTGGAAGAAATGAGATGACATGCTCAAAGTGTATTCTAATAGGTTCATATGTTTTCCCACTTCGTTCATCAACTAACGGCCATGACTTGCTGCTAGGCGATTACCTAATGTTTGTGGAATTTCATAAAGATTAAATATTAAAGAGTTAATAATATTTCACTACTACTCAATAATGAACCTAGGACAGTCGCGCAATATAGTTCTCGTCTATGTTACAAATTCGAGGATGTTTATTAAAAGTTAATAAATGATTATTTTGGAAAAATAAGATTTTCTAATTGGATTAGAATATTCGAAAATATTAATTTGATTAATAGATTCGAAATATAAAATTAGATTTAATTGTTTAAATAAATATTTGATATTTATATTAAATAAATTAAATTAAATTGGATGTAATTTTAATTACTTTTTAATTAAAATTAAGTTAGATAAATTAATTAATTAATAGGTCAAAATAATATTTAATCTATTAGGCTTTGATTTAGTGGGCTAGTACCCAAATTAATTAGAGTCATAATTAAGATTAAATAGGGAAGTCTTTATTTAATTAAGATTCCTAATTTGATTAAGTATTCTGATTTATTTTGGAAATAATATTTAAAAGACCAAATTTGATTTGGAGAGATCTTATTGTATTGAGATACAGTTGAAACATTCTCTATCTATAAATACATGGAGAATTCGGCCAAGGGAGATATAATTCGCCTTGGCCGAATACTCTCTCTCTCTTTTGTGTGCAGTTCCAAATTTGTTTAAGGAAATTTTGCTTCTTTGATCCTAAAATAAGTCTTCAACATCTAAGGAAGAAAAATGTTTTATTTATTCTCAAAGTGAGAGTAATGTGTTCGTAGAGGAGTGCTAGTGTGACAACTAGAGGTGCAATGCTTGGTGCACTACGACAAAAGAAAACATAATGAGAAATTTTAAGAAGGCTCGGGAAAATAATAAACACATCAAGATGTATTTTTTTATTATTATTAAATATTATTTATATTAATAAATAAAATTTATTTGCATGCTTATAAAATTAATAGGGATTAGTTTTATTTATTTATATATTTGTTTACATCAATAATGGCATAACCACGATCCTTAAAGTGGTTTTGGAAAAAATTTCAAATTCTAGTAACATGGGTTTTGGGATTACCAAAATATATTTAGTGGGCTATTTGATTGTATTGGAAGGTGAATGCTTAATATTCAATCTTGGTGATTATTTAATTATTCATGTCTTCTATGATTTAGGTCTTTTCTTTCAGTGCGTCTTGATATTTTTGTATCTTATACTTTCATCGTGCACAAGCACATTTACCACATAACTTTTATGTTTGTCTCTAGACGAGGGAGATCCTAATATTTTATTAACACTTTAATAAGACTGATCCTTTTGGTTTAAGACAATCATTCACAATTCGATAACTAGAGAAAAACTCCTAGAAGATGAGGGGGGTCCGGTGTGACCACTTAAGTCCATACATTATAATACTCTTATCGCCTTGGTGACAGAGTTCTCTTTAGAAACCTTTTGTTCGAGAAGGTCTTAGGCTTTCTTTGCTTGAATAATCCTATTACTAATCTTGAAACTTTTAAAAGATTATACTTTGATTATCAATTAATGTTTTAATCATATTAAATAATTAAGAGATATAATCAACGATGTATTATGATTCTTGTGGTGATTTAATTTTAATCTAATTAAAATTTTATTTGGGTTTAACTTCCTAAGAAGTTATTTAGTTCAAAACTAGTAACAACTTAATTTCTATTAGAATTCTTTCCAAAAACAATTTTAATAAAAAAAAATTTCTAATCTTACTCAAATTATAATTCTGGAATTTTATCGGTAACATCCCCAATACGGGAGATGCTATCGGCAAGGGAATAGACTGTATTAACTCCATAAGCCTCTGACTCTGATATCTGCTACTATTTCCTCTAATTATATATAAATAGTATGTATAGGACCGTAGCTCAAACCCAGCAACTTATCATGCATACTAACCTCTAAAAAGAACTGTATACATAAAGCACTTGTCTTTACATCGACTATTAGACAACCAAAAACTAATATAAGACTTCTGTTTGACTCTCACTGGACTCTTACTCTCCCTGACTTGAACTGGTGGACTCAGAACCTCTAGTGACTGCCATCAGTATCCGTCCTCTCTTGAGCTCGTCCTCCTGGAATACCAACAAAACAAACACTGGGAGTGGGGGGGTTAGATCGCTGTACGATCTAAGTGAGTGGACGAAAACTGAAAAACTGTTATAAAAACGTTTGGTTTTAAAACCAGAGTTTCAACAGAAAAACTTATAGAAAAACTTTCTTTCTGAAAACTTTGCTTGAAAACTCTTTAATAAAACTTCTCTATCTAAAGTCTACTTTTGAAAGTCTGGTTTCTGAAAACTATTTTCTAAAACATTCATTTCTGAAAACTATTCTCTGAAAATCTGGTATCTGTGAACTGAGCTGTAACTGAAAAACTTGACGTATGAGGGCGTTACGTATCGTCGTCCCCTCATACGCCTAACTGTAGCCAGCAGTGCAAATACATGACTTTGGGGCGTTACGTATCACCGTCCCTCAAAGCATGCCACTACTGTCTCTGAAACTGGTGGTCTTGGGGTGTTACGTATCGTCGTCCCCCAAGCCACAAACTAGAACTGGGGGTGCGGATCTATGCTACCACCCAAGCTTTGAAACTAGGGTCTAGGGGCGTTACGTATCACCGTCCTCTTATCTCTGCTCTAGGATCTGAGGGCGTTAGGTATCGCTGTCCCCTTAGTCTTCTACATGTGCACATGTCTCTGTCCGTTAATTCCACTGTGTCAAGTTACATACTGGGTTGAGTTTTTCCCTCATGCCCCGAAAAACATAAAGCTCAAACTGAAAATATTTCTTTTCTAAAACATTACTCAAAACATGCAAAATCATATAAGATATAAAAACAAGCTTGGCTAACGCCCTAATTGCAGCAAAAGTAAGTTTGATACTGAAAACTGTTATAAAAAGAAACAACTTAGAGAAAAAAGTATCCACTCACTGATTCAGAACTTGCCGGTGACGCCTTGCGATGGTTGCGGAACCGCATCTCCTGATGATAATCTAGAATTAACAAAATTCGTTAGTACCAAGGTTGCGAATTATATCCTTAACAAAATATATTTGTTATTCAAGATAAATCATCCTCCCTATGTTACTAATATTTTAGGATGGTCTAATAATTTTTACTACACTCGTTTAAGGATCTCTCAAGCTACTTCACAAAACTCCATATTATGCCCCATTTCCAGAAAATTTCAGTGCACTAACACTGATTTTGAAATTCGGTACGCTTAATCGGGGTTGCATTTGAGGCTGGAATTAAAAAAAAAATACTCTATTATGAGTCTATTTTATGTTGGCTTTTACGGATCGTGGTTTCGATTCCTAGAACTCAAGTTATAGACTGAAGTTCAGGGGTTGTGCGACTGGAAAAACTGGGCATAGGGGCAGCAGATATCCCGACTTCAAAAATTCGTTCCGGTCTTATATTGATTCCAAAAATTCTGAATTTTGGATATATTACTCCCATATATGTCTAGTGTACCAAGAATTTTACGGTTCATCGATCGGGCATATAAAACTCAAGTTAGAAGTGATCAAACACAACTTGTACCAGAACGGGACTGAACTGATTTCATTAATTATCTTCCTTGTTTCACCATCTGATTTAATACATTTAATCCGACAAACCCCCAACAAAATTTCTACTATCATATACACTCTTTATAATATACAAATCATGCTTAATTTGTCGAATAATTGGTGTGTGAAATGCTCAAATTCACCATTTCTACAATCTTAGTTATCTCTACTCCCATTTATATATTCATTACACCACAACATAATCCAACTTCAAAACTCATCTCATATCACCACCCATTCACCAACGATTATCTAGAATTCTAAGATCACCAAGCATAATTCCTCAATTATATTCATATTCATATTCTTACAACCCTTATTACAGGTTTCTAACTTCAAAACATTACCCAAAATACATGTTCAATGCAAAAATCGTAGATCTCGATCTCAGCTTTTCGGCGATATAAATTCATAAAAATTTGAGTTCATATGAAAAAGTTACGCCCTAAATACCACAGGCTGTCCAAAAGGAACACTGTACAGCCTCGTCCCGGGACTTCGAGAAATTTATCGATTGTCCCCAAAGTCATCTCATTAGTATATATGAGTCTCAATATAATTTATTCAATATACCTTCGTCCCTTTCGCAACAGTACAGTTTTATACAGTAGTAAAAACTACCGGTCGTTACAAATTCTCTCATCCTTAAATATGATTCGTCCTCGAATCCTTTCTAAATTTAGGATCCTGCCATAGATCAAAGAGTTTATGGGCTCTCTTCTTATCCCATAAGCTGAACTGACTTTATACTAAGAGCTATCTTGTTCCATCTGCTAGGTCTCTTTATCCTTCTGCGAACTAACTTATGTTTGCCTTAATCTCTCTATTATCTTGGCTTCTGTTCATACCTTGTGTTTCTTAACTCCTGCTGGTTACTTTATACTACGGCCATGCTAACGTCCTTATGATGCACCAAAGAAGCCTCATTTCTAGATCTTTCATTATACTCTGCTTACTCTAGCTCTTTACAGCTTGAGTTATCAGTTCTAAACGATACTAGGGTTGTGGTTTACGTCCACTCCTTCTATTTCTTGACTGTTTAGACTTCTTATATCCATTACAAGAGATATATCTATGAGTCTTTCGATCGAGAACTCAATGCCATTTTTCCCTATTGTGTAACTATTGGGCTAGACTTTTACACATTTACTGGTGGACCATTTATCTCTATAGGTATTTGTGCTTCTTGCAATTGGGTTCTGTAGGCATTGCATTTTTGCATGTGAAACCCGATGATGAGTCTCATTTGGAGGCACTACCTTTTGAGTCACGAAAGCCGCGGGAAACGGATATCGGAAGGGGAAATTCAGAATAAACAAGGTTCACTGTTTTCGTTCGTGTATGAGTTCGAACGGCAAATAGATTGCAGGCGTTCGTGTCGCGTTTGAGGAAGCGTTCGAACGGTGTCGGTAATTCTGGTTTTGCTGCTAGCCTCACACCCCAGCCCATTTAGCTCCCCAAAGCCCATTAAACACATCCCAAATTAAATAAATAAATATTAATTTAAACATTAAACATTAAATAAAATATTTAAACCATTTACCAATTAAATAAAACATTTACCAAACTTAAACTAAAATCATGCCTAATTTAAAAATTTGAATATATTATATACTAAAACTAAAAAGAAGATATACCTAATTAAAATCAATCCTAACCAATTAAAGCCAATCATATATTTGACTTCCTAATCTAACAAGACATCTACCAATTTAAAATATTTTGTCCCCCCTCAATCTTGTGTATACCATCCTTAGGACTCCTAATTTGGAAACTAGATCTCTTCCTTGTGAGACAATGGCAAATCCTAGCTCTCTTCTATATAAACATGCATTAACCTAGCCACACGATCTCTCCACTCTCTCTAAGACACGCCCAAGACAAAAAAAAACACTTGACATATACACAAAAAGAGAACAAAGAGCCCTAACCATCTCCTCCATAGCCGAGACCACCACAAGCAATACCCTCCTTAGCCGAATCAAAACACTCCCCTCCTTCACCGAGAAACATCCCCCATACAGCCCTTACAATCACTGAAACACCCCCTAAAACACGCCTAAACAGTCCTTGAATCACCTTAAAACAGCAGCCCAAATCCTCTTAAAACAGTCCATAAAAACCTTAAAAACAGTAACATAAAACTGCATTCATAATCTTAAAAATAATCACACACAACTGCACTAAGAACCCACACAAACTTGGAACAGTTCATTGAAACATCAAAACAGGTGGCCTGAGCAGTGAGCAGCAAAACAGAGGCCGAACAGGAGCAGAACGGAGTTCGAACCGCAAGCAAAACAGCAAAGCAGTGAGCTAGGACGCTAAACCAGTGAACCGGAGAAGTTGAGGAGCTGTACCCTTCCGACGTCCGTGAAACGCAAGCCTGAAAGTTGGCAAAAAGGTTAGACCTGAGGGTATCTCTCACACTCGTTTTTTTTTTTGTATTATTTGTTAAATATTACTTGCATGATTGTCATGTTGAAATGCATGTTGTGGCCCTTGAGTAGATAAATATGCATGAATTATGAGATGTAGTATGTTGTGGCTGTGGAATAAAATGAGAGACGTGTCAACTCTCCCGGTATATCGGATGGAAACCCGGATATAAATTTCATAGCAGATTCCGAATGGACGGTAATATGATCTGTACTCGGGACATAACTCCACGTACCGCTTGAGTAAACGGCACCCTCTTTTGTTTTGTGTTGCTTTTGTTTATTTTTCGTCACTTGAATTCTGTATGTTGTTTATTTATGCATGATTCAATCGAGCGCATGGGCTTAGTAAGTGGAATGAAAGATCCCCTATGGGGACGGGTTAGAGCCCTTTACCACGATGCTTTGCCGCGCCGGTTGATGTGTGTTCGGTTGGATGCAAGATACGTTCAATCGGGCATACTTAGTTTGATATGATTGTCTTTATGTTTTTATGCATGACTCAATCGAGCGCATGGGCTTAGTAAGTGGAATGAGAGATCCCCTATGGGGAGGGGTTAAAGCTCTTTACCACGATACTTTGTCGCGCTGGTTGATGTGTGTTCGGTTGGATGTAAGATGTGTTCAATCGGGCATACTTAGTTTTGATATGATTGGCTCTATTCTTGCATATATGATGTGATGTGACGCACATTGGCTTAGTATGTTGGTCTAAAGGTCCTCTCTTTGAGAGACCAAGAGCCTCAAAAGGCCACCTTTACGGTAGTACTTCGCCGCGCCCCTTTATTTTGTTGTTTATGTATTGCGCCCCATTTCATGCATCAGATCTGTTCCCGTTCGAACGCATTTACGAACGCAACTCGAACGCCCATGCATTTTACCTTATCATGCATCAGGTCTCATTTCTGTTCGAACGCGTTAACAAACGCCATACGAACGTGAGCATTCTGTTTCATTCTCGTTCGAACGTGTTAACAAACGCCATACGAACGTGAGCATTCTGTTTCATTTCCGTTCGAACGCGTTAACAAATGCCAGACAAACGTGAGCATTCTGTTTCATCTCCGTTCGAACGCGTTAACAAACGCCAAACGAACGTGAGCATTCTGTTTCATTTCCGTTCGAACGCGTTATCAAATGCCATACGAACGTGAACCTTCTGTTTACCGTTCGAACGCGTTTACGAACGCTACACGAACGCGCACCCACTGAACTGAGTCCTCTTCATTAGATTTCATGCATAGTTTTCCTAGTAGCTATCCCCACATGTATGAATACAAATGTGCTTAATGTATCACGATTCATATGCTTATGTGATGATAACATTTGAGTATTGTTTCTTGTGGTATATCGGATGGAACCCAGACGTAAATTCCGTAGCCGAATCCGAATGGACGGTAGTGCAGTCTGTACTTGGGATACAATTCCACGTACCACTTGGAAAGTGCCCATATGTATGCTTGTATGTTTAGTATGTATGTTTGTGTTTTCTTGAACATGGTATGCCAATGAAGTTGTATGTTCGTTGCTAATTTGATGTATTTTCAGCATGCAATCTTAGATGTGAGATATATGTGAAATGCATGTATGAGTTTTATTTTGTATATGTGAATTTAGAAGCATGATACTCTTGGCAATAAGTGTTATTTAAGCCTGATTAATTATTACATAAATCCTTTTATTACAAGTGACATAAGTAAGGGACCATTCTGAACCCAACGGTTTGAGGTCTTCCCTTGCGAGGGGTGAGTGCGGCCTTAAATCTCATTTTCCCGGTTCACACCGGGTGGCGACTCCATTACTCTCCGGTTTAGTCCCTCGTGGCTACTCCGTACTCCCGACTAGGCCGCGAGCCTAGAACAGCATGCGTCGCCCAGATCCTGTGTTCCCACAGTCTGGCGACTCCACTGGGGATAGAGAATTGGCCCCGAAATATTGTCTTGTAATGTTTGGATTTATGTTTTAATTGACCATGTCTATAGTGGATAAAGTGAGGGTTTAATCAAAGGCATTTTAAGGCTAGGTAATGGTTTGGTGTCTTCCTTCACTCACTACCTTTCTAGAAGGAAAATCTGTGAAGGCACCTAGATAGCCATTTACTCGTAGCCTTTTGTGATGGACTAATTTGGAGGACTCGTTGTTTATTCCTGACACCAAGCAAGAGCTAGCTTGAGTATGCCTAAGTGGCTTGATTTAAGTAAGCCTCGCTCCACCTTCCCTCTGGGGAATCTACAACGGGAAATCCATCTGACAGTCCGTCACACACCATAGCTCATTGACACGTACCTTAGTGTATAAAAAGGGATGCGCTCACTTGGTTGCTCGAACCCTTGAGTGTGGAAACCTGGTTGTGGGCCATCCTTCGCTGGTGAGAGCCTTTGTCTATACTCTTGCTAACCCACCCATAGACGGGTTGGCTAAAGTAACAATTATTTCCTTGAATATGTGCTTGTGGACCATCCTCATTTGGATGCAGTTGGACTATTGTCAAAAATGCGGACTTGCTGGGCCATTTAAACTGGGGCGAGTTCGTACCTTATGACTATTAGGCCCAAAGCTTCTGAAATGTTGATGGGCCATTATGTAGAAATTATTACGTTATGTTTGCATTATCTTTCTCCATGCTTGTGCTTGGGAACATCGTCGTTTGGATCCATTTGGACCATTGTCATGGGATATGGGCTTTTTGGGCCATTTAAACTGGGACAAGAACGTATTTCATGACGATTGGGCCAAAGGCTTCTAAGTGTTGATGGGCCACTTGTGCTTGTGTTCGGAACATTATCATTTGGATTTAGTTGGGCTCCTTGTCATAAGATGTGAACTCGTTGGGCCATTTAAACTGGAATGAGTTCACTCATATGACAATTAGCCCGAAAGATTCTAAAATGGTAATGGGCTGATTTGTTTGAAAATTTTAAATTGATTTAATATTTATGTTACATGCATCTCGTGCACCTCATGCATACATATATCATGTTAACACCGTCTATGTCTCAAAAAGACAACATAGATATCGTTTGGGTTAGAGAAGGGACAAGACTCACTAAAAGAACAAGTATGAGTGAATCCGATAATGAGGTGTCCCGTATGGATCAGTTAGAGAACGGTCTAGCCAAGGTCACTGAACAGTTGCAAGCTTTGACTACTGCTATGGCTGGTATAGCTGGGTCTCGTGCTGGGGTTAATTCTGGGGATGTGAGGCAAGAGGAATCTCCGAACATATTGGGGGATGATACCCCCGCTTTTGATGATGATATGGCAGAGTATGCAGCGGGCAGAGTATCTGGGTCTCAGGCAGAGTTATAGAACTTCGGGATCAGGTTGAGTCGGTTACCCAAGATGAGGGGTAAGAATGAAGATTTGTTGGATTATGACACACTGACTTTCGAGGAACAGTTGCCGGCACAGTTCAAGATGCCTGATATGGCTAAGTTTAACGGGAATGGGGATCCAAGGGTGCATCTCCGACAGTTTGTATCAGTCATGAGTTCAGTTGGTCTGTCTCAGCGCCAAGTGCAGAAAATGTTTGGAATGTCGCTTGAAGGAGCTCCCGTGGTGTGGTACCACAGCTTGGAGAAGAAAGTAAAGAAGATTGGAGGGAGTTAGCTGATGCTTTCCTGAAGCAGTATGTCACTGACCTAGAGATCGATCTGTCACTCCGCGATCTGGAGAATGTTAAGCAAAATCATAGGAGTTTTTAAGGAGTACGTGGACCGATGGAGGGGTCAGTTGTTGAAAATGCAGACTAGGCCCTCAAAGAAGGACCAGATTAAAATGATCATCAAGGGCACCAAGCCCTCCATCTATGGGAAGCTGAGGAGGATGACCTCCATGATTACTGATTTTCGGCAGTTGAGGGAAACTGTCATGGACATTGAGGAAGAAGAGGCCGAAATAGAAAATTCTATGGTCTGAACAGGAGGCCCATTGGGGGAACATCGGGAGCAAAGCCCGTTTCTTCTGCTGAGATTGCCGCTATCCGGAACCGGCAGTTTTCTAACTTGGGAAGGCCCCTGTCAAAAGTGCTAGAGAAACTGAAGAGGCAAGGGCTTTTAAAGCCTTTAGAAGCCAAACCTATCCCAAACCCACCACCACCACATTTCAATCTCAACCTTTACTGTTATTTCCATCAGCAGAAGGGCCATGACACTGACAACTGTGCCCGACTGCGCCACGAGATCTAATACCTCATTGACTCCAAAAAGATACCTGACCCCGAAACAGAACAGCCTGACACACACAGAAACCCCTTACCCAATTACCGTGTCGTACCACCACCAGCCTATATGATCAATTCTGGCCTCCCAGAAGACCTTGTCCTAAAATCCTTTCACCCTCAAGCCTTTTGCCTGGGAATCTGGGATAGTGCTAGTGAAGATGAGACTGAGCAGGGGAAAAACTTTTGGCTTGATTTCTCTAGCAGTGACGAGGAAGAAGTAAGGGGAATGACACGCAGTGGTCGTTTTTACAATGATGTGGCGGAGAAGGGTAAGGAAGTTTTGACAGATGGTAGAGAAGTGGTTGAGAATGCAGAAAACTGAGGCTGAGGGGGATATAGTGCTGAGGCAATTGAGGAAGACTTAGCACAAGTGAGTATCTGGGAACTGTTATGTGCATCTCGGGAGCATAGGCAGGCTATGGTTGAGGCCTTGAGCAAGATTGTGGTATCGGAAGACGCCAACCCTGCAATGTTTTGTGGGTCAGTTCAGAAAGAAGCTTTGCAGATATCTTTTTCTGATGATGAACTCCCGACGGAAGGAAGAAATCATAACATGCCTTTATTTATCAGGGCCGAGGTGAGGGGCAAGAGAACTTCATGTGTAATGGTGGATGACGGTTCGTCCATCAATGTGTGCCCATTGAAAATTCTGGCAAGATTGGGTATGAAAGCAACAGACTTAGACCCCTCCAGCATGACTATCAAGGCTTATGATGACAGTAAAAGGGGGGTTGAGGGTACTTTTATGGTTATGGTCAAGGTAGGGCAAATTGAAGATGAGGTTGAGTTCACAGTGCTAGACATCCCAGCCACTTTTGCCTTATTGTTGGGAAGGCCTTGGTTTCATAAACTTGGAGGCGTGCCTTCCACTTTGCATCAGATGATCAAGTTCCCGTATGAGGGAGAAGTTGTTACTATCCGGGCTGAGGTAGATAATGCCGTGGCTGCCTTGGAGATACAGCCTTTCACAAGGTTTCAGGTATCAGCTACTTTTGAGGAATGAGGATCCTAGGGTGGCTAGGATCATGGAGAAAATGAAAATGAAGTTGAGCCCGGTAAAGGTCGAAATTGCCAGATTTCAGAGGACAAACCACTCGGAAAGGTTTGGGGTACAGATCTGATGAAGAAAAGCCAAAGGTCAAGAAAAAGGGCCTGAAACTGATGGAATGTTTTGTGAAAGCTTCAGGATATCAAGGGGAGCCTGAACCTGTGGAAGTTAATGGGATTGTGGTACCTGGATTTGAGATCTTCCAGGATTTGTTGGGTGAGAAACTGTGGAAGCAGAGAATTGGGAAGAAGAACTGATGAAGTTGGAGAGCCTGACTCTGGGAGAGGATGAAAATCCGGAGGAAGACTTGATTGCAAAGGAAGAAGTGTCTATAGATGATGAAGACATTTACCTTCCTGATTTGTTTGAATGTACTTCCGCATTATCCAATAATAAAGACATTTCTTTTGCTTACTTGTCCTGAGTCATTTCCATTTACTCTGCACGAATCAAGCATATTTGATATCAGTCCGGCCAGAACTACTGCATTTAACTTGGGTACACTTGAGAACCCCAAGGAAATTCTGATTGCAAATGAAGTAACCTCCGAAGAGAGGGAGAAACTGGAAGAAGTGTTGGTCAGATATGCCAAAGTGTTTGTTTGGTCTTATGAGGACATGCCTGGGGTAGACAGAGACATTGCCCAACACACAATCCCAACTTATCCAAATATGAGGCCAGTAAAACAGAAACTCCGACGGATGCGACCAGAATGGGCTGAGAAAGTCAGAGAAGAGGTTAAGAAATAGATAGATGTGGGGTTCCTTGAAGTAGTAAAGTATCCTGAATGGTTGGCTAATATAGTACCGATGCCGAAGAAAGACGGGAAGGTCAGAATGTGTGTAGACTACAGAGATCTCAACAAGGCTTGTCCGAATGATGATTTTCCTCTGCCGCATATAGATGTTTTGGTTGATAGTGCGGCTTTATCTACTATGTATTCATTTGCATATGGGTTTTCAGGTTACAATCAGGTTCTCATGGCTGAGGAAGATAAACATAAGACTGCATTTGTTACTGAGTGTGGTACTTATTGTTACAAGGTAATGCCTTTTGGGCTTAAGAATGCAGGAGCTACTTATCAGCGGATGGCCACTACATTATTCCATGACTTGATGCACAAAGAGATTGAGGTGTATGTGGATGACATGATGGTGAAATCAGAGACAAGGGTTGGGCATATTGAAGCACTGGAAAGGTTCCTTCAGAGAGTTGACAGATACAACCTGCGGCTAAATCCCAAGAAATGTGTGTTTGGGGTGGTGAATCAGGGAAATTGCTTGGTCACACAGTGGGAAGGGCGGAATAGAGGTGGTAGACTCCGAGAAGATCAAGGCAATCACAGAAATGCCTGCACCGAAGACAGAAAAAAAAGTCAGAGCATTCTTGGGAAAGATTCAGTACATCAGTCGGTTCATCGCCAAGTTGACATCAGTATGTGAGCCTATCTTCAAACTGTTGAGAGAAAAGATCAGCTGGTGAGATGAGATGGATGAACGGTGTCAGACAGCCTTCGACAGAATCAGAGAGTACTTGGAAAAGCCACCTGTATTGAAACCTCCGAGACCGGGCAGACCTTTGATATTGTATTTGGCTATAGAATCAGAAGCACTGGGGGCTATGATGGTACAGGCAGATGAGACAGGGGTAGAACATGCAGTCTATTATCTGAGTAAGAAGATGCTCCCGTATGATGGCTCGATATCAGGAAGTTGAGAGAAGATCTGTCTTGCAGTGGTATGAGCTTCCAGAAAATTACGGCATTACTTCCAGTCATACAAGATCCAGGTAGTGGCAAAGGAGAATCCTCTGAAGTATCTTCATTCGGTGCCTTCACTAGTGGGAAAGTTGGGCAGATGGTTGGTATTGCTGACAGAGTTTGACATTGAATATCTCACCTCCAAAGTGATCAAAGGGCGAGCAGTAGCGGAGTTTCTGGCAATGCAACCTGTTGAGGGGGATCAGTATAAGTTTGAATTTCCAGATGAAGAGATCCAAGCAATAACAGTTCAGAGATGGAAGATGTATTTTGACGGAGCAGTGAATTACAAGGGAGCTGGAATTGGAATCGTGATAGTGACCCCCGAAGGGGAGACTTTGCCTTTAGCCAAGAGGTTGACATTCAGAGTGACTAATAAAATGGCCAAGTATGAAGCATGTGCTTTTGGTTTGACAGCATTGATAGCCTTAAAGGCCGGAAGTGTGGAAGTCTACGGAGATTCTATGTTGGTAGTCCAGCAGATGCGAGGAGAATGGGAATTGAAAGAAGAACGGTTGAAACCTTACCTTTTTCACCTCAGAAAGTTGGCACAGGTTATCCCCGAGTGTAAGTTTCAGCACTTACCGAGAGAAGAGAATCAGATGGCAGATGCATGGCTATACTTGCAGCAACTTGGGAAAATCCAGAAAAGTTAGTGATGAGACCATTGATACTGACAACAACGAGCATACCTGTTTATGAGATAGAAAGAATTCTGGGAGTTGAGGTCGCCGATGGTAAACCTTGGTATTATGACATCCAGAGGTATCTGGAATATGGTGAACTCCCGGAAGGGGCAGGCAGAAAAGACAGAATAGCCATTCAGAAGTTGGCTTCCCAGTATGTGATCTTAAAAGGGGAACTGTACAAAAGGCAAGCAAACAGCATTCAGTTGAAATGTTTGAGAAAAGAAGAAGCTCAGAAAGTGATGGAAGAGGTACATGCCGGGGTATGTGGTCCGCACATGAATGGGTTGAACTTGTCCCGCAAGATAGTGAGACAGGGTTTTTTGGTCGACTATGGAGACAGACTGCGCAAGGATAGTAAAGCACTGTCACGACTGTCAGATACATGGCAATCTGAGTCATCTGCCACATACAGAGTTGCACGGGCTGTCAGAGCCATGGCCGTTCTCAGCATGGGGGATTGACATGATCGGGGAAATTCGACCGAATGCATCTAATGGGCATCGCTTCATAGTAGTAGCAGTGGATTACTTCTCAAAATGGGTAGAAGTTGAGTCGTTCCGGAACGTTACAGCAAAACAGATGGCCAAGTTCATAGCACGGACCTCATTTGTCGGTATGGTATGCCGCACCACGTGGTCACGGACAATGGGGTACAGTTTCAAGGAGAGACAAAGGCAATGCTACAAAGGTACGGGATAGGCCATCATAAGTCATCACCTTACAGGCCACAAGCGAATGGGGCAGTTGAGGCAGCCAACAAGACTGTAAGGACAATTTTGGCTAAGATGACAGAGAACTGCAGGGATTGGGCTGAGAAACTACCGTATGCCTTGTGGGGGTACAGAAC
The DNA here is from genome assembly GCA_019454045.1 of Zanthoxylum bungeanum. Classification (NCBI taxonomy): domain Eukaryota; kingdom Viridiplantae; phylum Streptophyta; class Magnoliopsida; order Sapindales; family Rutaceae; genus Zanthoxylum; species Zanthoxylum bungeanum. The sequence goes on from SKCR01026505.1 coordinate 194,775, forward strand.
GTCAGTCAGAACAGCAACGGGTGCAACACCTTACTCTTTAGTGTACGGGATGGAAGCGGTACTGTCGGTGGAAATGGAAATACAGTCTATGAGGGTATTAGCAGAGACAGAGTTACCTGAGTCAGAATGGGCCGCACAGAGATTTGATCAGTTAGCACTTTTGGACGAGAAAATGATAAGAGCCTTACATCACATGCAGTTGTATCAGAAGAGACTGGCCCGGGCCTTCAACAATAAAGTACGTCCCACAAAGATCAGAAAGGGTGATTTGGTACTTAAGCAGTCGAGGCCGTCGACGACAGATCCAAGAGGGAAATTCAGGCCTAACTGGGAAGGACCTTACATCGTTCAGAAAGTCATGGGAAATGGAGCAGTGAAGTTGTCAGACCTCGAGGGAAATGAATTCACAGAACCAATCAATGTTGACAGGTTGAAGTTGTACTTTGCTTGAGAAGACTTGGTCGCCAGTGGAAGACCTAACCCAACGGAATAAGAAAACTCCTGCATACATGCATACACGTAACCTATATTGCATATTTTTGTGTTTGTTCTGTTTTGTGTAAACAGGTGTTGAAGACGGAAAAGAGCGAGCAGTAAGCCAATCAGAGATAGTAAAAGTACAGTATTTGATCTGGGCAGTAATCTGAAGATTGAGGTCCCAACGAAGTTAAGTTCCGGGTATGGGTCTCGGAGGGCGAAGTCCACATCACATCATATCAGCTTGGGGGCGAGGCCCATATCGGCTGAGGAGCGAGGCTCCACATCACATTATATCAGCTTGGGGGCGAAGCCCATATCGGCTGAGGAGAGAGGCTCCACATTGTACCAGCTTGGGGGCGAGGCCCATATCGGCTGAGGAGCGAGGCTCCACATCACATTATATCAGCTTGGGGGCGAAGCCCATATCGGCTGAGGAGCGAGGTTCCACATTGTACCAGCTTGGGGGCAAGGCCCATATCGACTGGGGAGCGAGGCTCCACATCACATTATATCAGCTTGGGGGCGAAGCCCATATCGGCTGAGGAGCGAGGCTCCACATTGTACCAGCTTGGGGGCGAGGCCCATATCGGCTGGGGAGCGAGGCTCCACATCACATCATACCAGCTTGGGGGCGAAGCCCATATCGGCTGAGGAGCGAGGCTCCAAATTGTACCAGCTTGGGGGCGAGGCCCATATCGGCTGGGGAGCGAGGCTCCACATCACATCATGTCAGCTTGGGGGCGAAGCCCATATCGGCTGAAGAGCGAAGCTCCACATCACATCATTTTGCGGGCGAGGCCCACATCATCAGCAGTATCGAGATGCGTCTCAGGATCGAGGTCCACTGCAGTATCAGCTCAGCTCGAGACAGCTAGCTAGCCAGGTAAGTAAAAAAAATGCATTGCATAGACTTTGATATGACTGTCACTGTCACACACTGTACAAGCCCCATCAAAGTTGGGGCGACTGTAGGCATTGCATTTTTTCATGTGAAACCCGATGATGAGTCTCATTTGGAGGCACTACCTTTTGAGTCACGAAAGCCGCGGGAAACGGATATCGGAAGGGGAAATTCAGAATAAACAAGGTTCACTGTTTTCGTTCGTGCTGCGTTCGTGTATGAGTTCGAACGGCAAACAGATTGCGGGCGTTCGTGTCGCGTTCGAGGAAGCGTTCGAACGGTGTCGGTAATTCTGGTTTTGCTGCTAGCCTCACACCCCAGCCCATTTAGCTCCCCAAAGCCCATAAAACACATCCCAAATTAAATAAATAAATATTAATTTAAACATTAAACATTAAATAAAATATTTAAACCATTACCAATTAAATAAAACATTTACCAAACTTAAACTAAAATCATGCCTAATTTAAATAATTTGAATATATTATATACTAAAACTAAAAAGAAGATATACCTAATTAAAATCAATCCTAACCAATTAAAGCCAATCATATATTTGAATTCCTAATCTAACAAGACATCTACCAATTTAAAATAGTTGACTTCTTTATTAAAATATTTTGTCCCCACTCAATCTTGTGTATACCATCATTAGGACTCCTAATTTGGAAACTAGATCTATTCCTTGTGAGACAAGGGTAAACCCTAGCTCTCTTCTATATAAACATGCATTAACCTAGCCACAAGATCTCTCCACTCTCTCTAAGACACGCCCAAGACAAAAAAAACACTTGACATATACACAAAAAGAGAACAAAGAGCCCTAACCATCTCCTCCATAGCCGAGACCACCACAAGCAATAACCCTCCTTAGCCGAATCAAAACACTCCCCTCCTTCACCGAGAACACATCCCCCCATACAGCCCTTACAATCACTGAAACACCCCCTAAAACACGCCTAAACAGCCCTTGAATCACCTTAAAACAGCAGCCCAAATCCTCTTAAAACAGTCCCTAAAAACCTTAAAAACAGTAACATAAAACTGCATTCATAATCTTAAAAATAATCACACAAAACTGCACTAAGAACCCACACAAACTTGGAACAGTTCATTGAAACATCAAAACAGGTGGCCTGAGCAGTGAGCAGCAAAACAGAGGCCGAACAGGAGCAGAACGGAGTTCGAACCGCAAGCAAAACAGCAAAGCAGTGAGCTAGGACGCTAAACCAGTGAACGGAGAAGTTGAGGAGCTGTACCCTTCCGACGTCCGTGAAACGCAAGCCTGAAAGTTGGCAAAAAGGTTAGACCTGAGGGTATCTCTCACACTCATTTTTTTTTGTATTATTTGTTAAATATTACTTGCATGATTGTCATGTTGAAATGCATGTTGTGGCCCTTGAGTAGATAAATATGCATGAATTATGAGATGTAGTATGTTGTGGCTGTGGAATAAAATGAGAGACGTGTCAACTCTCGCAGTATATCGGATGGAAACCCGGACATAAATTTCATAGCCGATTCCGAATGGACGGTAATATGATCTGTACTCGGGACACAACTCCACGTACCGCTTGAGTAAACGGCACCCTCTTTTGTTTTGTGTTGCTTTTGTTTATTTTTCGTCACTTGAATTCTGTATGTTGTTTATTTATGCATGATTCAATCGAGCGCATGGGCTTAGTAAGTGGAATGAAAGATCCCCTATGGGGAGGGGAGTTAGAGCCTTTACCACGATGCTTTGCCGCGCCGGTTGATGTGTGTTCGGTTGGATGCAAGATACGTTCAATCGGGCATACTTAGTTTGATATGATTGTCTTTATGTTTTTATGCATGACTCAATCGAGCGCATGGGCTTAGTAAGTGGAATGAGAGATCCCCTATGGGAAGGGGTTAAAGCCCTTTACCACGATGCTTTGTCGCGCCGTTGATGTGTTCGGTTGTTGGATGTAAGATGTGTTCAATCGGGCATACTTGGTTTTGATATGATTGGCTCTATTCTTGCATATATGATGTGATGTGACGCGCATGGGCTTAGTATGTTGGTCTAAAGGTCCTCTCTTTGAGAGACCAAGAGCCCCAAAAGGCCACCTTTACGGCAGTACTTCGCCGCGCCCCTTTATTTTGTTGTTTATGTATTGCGCCCCATTTCATGCATCAGATCTGTTCCAGTTCGAACGCGTTTACGAACGCAACTCGAACGCGCATGCATTTTGCCTTATCATGCATCAGGTCTCATTTCTGTTCGAACGCGTTAACAAACGCCATACGAACGTGAGCATTTTGTTTCATTCCCGTTCGAATGCGTTAACAAACGCCATACGAACGTGAGCATTATGTTTCATTTCCGTTCGAACGCGTTAACAAACGCCAGACGAACGTGAGCATTATGTTTCATCTCAGTTCGAACGCGTTAACAAACGCCATACGAACGTGAGCATTCTGTTTCATTTCCGTTCGAACGCGTTATCAAACGCCATACGAACGCGAACCTTCTGTTTACCGTTCGAACGCTTTTACGAACGCTACACGAACGCGCACCCACTGAACTGAGTCCTCTTCATTAGATTTCATGCATAGTTTTCCTAGTAGCTATCCCCACATGTATGAATACAAATGTGCTTAATGTATCACGATTCATATGCTTATGTGATGATAACATTTGAGTATTGTTTCTTGTGGTATATCGGATGGAAACCCAGACGTAAATTCCGTAGCCGAATCCGAATGGACGGTAGTGCGGTCTGTACTTGGAATACAATTCCACGTACCACTTGGAAAAGTGCCCATATGTATGCTTGTATGTTTAGTATGTATGTTTGTTGTTTTCTTGAACATGGTATGCCAATGAAGTTGTATGTTCGTTGCTACTTTGATGTATTTTCAAGCATGCAATCTTAGATGTGAGATATATGTGAAATGCATGTATGAGTTTTATTTTGTATATGTGAATTTAGAAGCATGATACTCTTGGAAATAAGTGTTATTTAAGCCTGATTAAATTATTACATAAATCCTTTTATTACAAGTGACATAAGTAAGGGACCATTCCGAACCCAACGGTTTGAGGTCTTCCCTTGCGAGGGGTGAGTGCGGCCTTAAATCTCATTTTCCCGGTTCACACCGGGTGGCGACTCCATTACTCTCCGGTTTAGTCCCTCGTGGCTACTCCGTACTCCCGACTAGGCCGCGAGCCTAGAACAGCATGCGTCGCCCAGATCCTGTGTTTCCATAGGTTCATTTACTTTGGCTTAACTCCGGAAGCTATACATACATATGTTATGCCGCTTACCGATTCTTCACTACAATTCTCTCACCTCTGCTTATCTGTATTACTTAAAACCTTGTGATGCAGGTCAGACTCTTTATGTAATTCTTGTTTACTATTATCACTTATCCAATGGCTTCACTGGGAGCTTACTGTGTGTATATTTTGCTTACACTATTTTTCATACCTTACTTTCATCGTTACTACAAACCTGGTTACAGTGTTCTTTACTAATTTGCTCTTCCAAATGTTAGTGATATCAATGGTCATCGCTTAATTTTTATGCAAATATACCTTGCCTTGGAGATTCTCCTATTATACTAACTGCAATTTTGCAGTAACTTATCTCCTTGTTTTTGTACTATTTGATACATCTACCAAACCACATATACTCGTGGCTAAAGCCGTCCGGTTGTCTCTTCCAACTTTTACTTCTGATTACATCCAATTATCGAACTCACTGCCTCTTTTACGAATTCCTTCTAAGGTCATGCTCTCTAAGAACTTTTTCGTACTGCCTCTGTACCCTTTCATCTTACCTCTGTTGTTTAGCCTTCTAAGGTTATCATTTTTTCTCTCTGGGTGCCACTATACTTTCTTTACTATCTTTCCTCAAGAAACTCACTCTGAAGTATATGTTTCTTTCTTATCATAGTCTCTTAAACTCCTTACAACTTTACTATCCTGAAAAACACTATCAACTTCAATTACTTAGGACATCTATTCCTGCAGTTCATGTGCTACTCTTTAGTTAGTCTTTCTTTCTCGATACTATGAGACTCTTATGAGTCATTATGCTACACTCTTAAGAGTTAATCTCTCTCTGATTCCTTCGCTCATTTGGGTCTTTACTCCCCAGAGGGGTTCTAATTCTAAAATAACTTATAGATTCAGTTTAACTTACTGCGCCTCCAATTATTCTATCTCATGTAGAACATTGTCATCTTTTTAATTCGTCTATTTTGTCCCTTACCCTTCTTTACGGGTTCTTATTCTTTACTGGCACTAAGTTGAGAGAAAAGTACATGCATTCTCTAAAGGTCGACAGGTATGCATTTCTGCTTTACACTTAGGCTCTGTGATGATCTGGTTAGTGTTTGCAGACTTTCTAGAATCGAGACTTGGGAAGGAATGGTCGTCATTTGTTCTACAGGGACCTGGTCGTCTACTTCATGTCTTAAGATCCTTTGTTCTTTATCGATTGCCATGCTTCTGAGGCTACTACGAGTTAGTTCTTCTAACTACTTCCTAAGTTTTTTACTCTCTGCTCTAACAATAATCATAACAATGACACTCTATTATGCTGCCCATACTGGTACTCTTGTAATTCCCATTTATCTCCAACCTCTCAGAATCATTCTTGTATACTTCTATGAGTTCCTACTGACTTGGGCTTATCTGTGGGCTCTACAGTATTTAATTTATCTTGTGGGCTCCTACTAACCTTGTAGACCTCGCGCTGACTTATCTTAAATCTTTGGGCTATGTCAGGGTATTTCCTTTACTTCCTTCAAACTTCTTTTTTCTAAATTGATTTATCTTTCCATGATTTCCTTCCTCTGTTCTTAGAGTAAACTTTTATCGGGCTCCCTCACTGATATTTTAACTATATTGGTATGGGCGTGGGCAAACATCTTGGTATCCTTGTTTCGTTACTTTATGTCATGATAGGGTCTATTTCTCATGTAAGTTAGGTATGAGGTAACCTCCATCAGAACAGCTTCTTTGACTGACATCACGGAGGGGTAAGGTTCTAGATAGGTCGGGGCTTTATCTATCGGATTCCTTGACTAGGGCAACTAATCTTCCATCTTATCTGCCTACAGGCTTGAGTTCGGGAAATCTAAAATCTCTTTACCCTTATGGCATCTCGCATCCATCAGAAGCCTTCACTAATAATTCTGATTTCTCACTTCTCGTGCCTTATAGCTGTTCTTGGTTATTCGGGAACTCGTTGTCTATACGGGATGCTCGCGAGTTATTAGATCAATTGAAGAATTTCTGAAAAGGAAGAAATTCTTACTTGTATGGAAATGACTTTACTTAGGTCTACTCGTTATTTTACCTTTGTTTGGTCTTGCTATATCCTTCTTTACTACAAGTTCTAGTACTTTCTTTATCATCCAATTTTGGGTCTCTGATTCTTATCACTGTAGGTCTTGACTTTTTCTCATCTGTCTGTTTTTCGTACCTCCCTCTATTTGCTTCTGTTTGCTTAGATACCAACATTCTCTCTCTTTACTTCTCTTTCTAACTTTTCCTTTCTCTTCTTATTTTCCTGAGAGGAAGTACTTGAAGACTATTAGTTGGACTTGAAGGAATGTTCTGAGGAGGGAGATGATCTTTCATCTTCTAGGCACTCTATTACTTGTTCGGGCTTTTCTACTCTCTTTCTATTGTCTAGGGAAGATATCCTCAAAATTTCATTGCCTGATTCCATCTATTTACCAATTTTTTATCTCTGGCTACTTATACCCTATGCATCATTCTTTACTTTCGTATAGCTTTCCTTTCTCACTCTCTTGATAACTTTAAAATTCTACTGTCTGGTTTCATGGCTCGTTTGTTCTTCTGAGAATAGACTGAATAACTTCGAGAAAATTCCTAATCTTGGATCTAGAGTATGATTATTTTTGTAAATAGTGTTATTCGATTAGTCTAGGAAGGCTCACTAACCTGTCTATAGATCTTTGAGGACGTACTCGAGGATCGGATACTGGAGAGGTAGTGCCCCACATACAAGTATCCCGAACATACTATGTATACAAGACCCCATCACTCTGCCCACTGCAGTCACTGACTCCCTAGATCATGCTCTGATACCATCTTTTTAACATCCCTAATATGGGAGATGCTGCCGGCAGATGATAGAACGTACTAACCCTATAAGCCTATGACTCTTATATCTGCTACTCTTTCATCTAATTATATATAAATAGTATGTATGGGACTGTGGACCAAACTCAACAACTTATCATGCATACTCAACTCTAGAAAGAACTATATACATAAAACACATGTATTTACATCGACTATTAGGCAACCAAAAACTAATATAAGACTTCTGTTTGACTCTGACTGGACTCTTACTCTCCCTGACTTGAACTGGTGGACTCAGACCCTGTAGTGACTGCCATCAGTATTCGTCCTCTCGAGCTCGTCCTTCTGGAATACCTGCAAAACAAACACTGGGAGGGGGGGTTAGATCGTTGTACGATCTAAGTGAGTGGAAGAAAAGTGAAAAAACTGTTATAAAAACGTTTGGTTTTAAAACCAGAGTTTCAACAGAATAACTTATAGAAAAACTTTCTTTCTGCAAACTTTGCTTGAAAACTCTTTAATAAAACTTCTTTTTCGAAAGTCTGCTTTTGAAAGTCTGGTTTCTGAAAACTATTTTCTAAAACTTTGATTTCTGAAAACTGTTATCTGAAAATCTGGTATCTGTAAATGAGCTGTAATTGAAAAATTTGATGTATGAGGGCGTTACATATCACCGTCTCCCAAATCATGCCACTACTGTCTCTGAAACTGGTGGTCTTGGGGCGTTACGTATCGTCGTCCCCCAAGCCACAAACTAGAACTGGGGGTGCGGATCTATGCTACCACCCAAGTTCTGAAACTAGGGTTTATGGGTGTTATGTATCGTCGTCCCCTAGCCCTACTCTAGGATCTGAGAGCGTTACGTATCGCCGTCCCTCCAGTCTTCTACATGTGCACATGTCTCTGTCCGTCAATTCCACTGTGTCAAGTTACATACTGGGGTGAGTTTTTCCCTCATGTCCCGAAAAACATAAAGCTCAAACTGAAAACATTTTTTTTCTAAAACATTACTCAAAACATGTAAAATCATATAAGATATAAAAACAAGCTTGGCTAAGGCCCTAATTGCAGTAAAAGTAAATCTGATACTGAAAACTGTTATAAAAAGAAACAACTTAGAGAAAAAAGTATTCACTCACTAATTCGGAACTTGCCGGTGACGCCTTGAGATGGTTGCGGAACCAAATCTCCTGATGATAATCTAGAATTAGCAAAATTCGTTAGTACCAAGGTTGCGAATTATATCATTAACAAAATATATTCGTTATTCATGATAACTCATCCTCCCTATGTTACTAATATTTTATGATGGTCTAATAATTTTTACTACACTCGTTTAAGGATCTCTCAAGCTACTTCACAAAACTCCATATTATCCCTCATTTTCCAGAAAATTTCAGTGGACTAACAATGATTTTGAAAATTCGGTGCGCTTAATCGGGGTTGAATTTGAGGCTGAAATTTTAATAAAATACTCGCTTATGAGTCTATTTTATGTTGGCTTTTACGGATCATGGTTTCGATTCCTAGAACTCAAGTTATGGATTGAACTCAAGTTGGCTAATTACACAACTTTCTTTGCTAGGGTAAAGCAATGTGCGAATTATAACATTCCAATGCACAATTATAAGATTCCATATTTCAAACCAATACTTAAAACATCATATGATACTCAATTCTTCATAAACTAAAACATCATTTCATCAATAACAACTTACAATCTATTCCATATAATCCTTAAAACTAAACCCATTTCATTACTTTAAACTAACTCAAAATTTAGGGATTTCACTCAATTTCCCACTCATGTCATGTTACTAAAGCAATTTCTAATATGTTTCTATTATCCATCTATTGTTTTATCATCAAATTCCATAATTTAAAATTTGGGTCAAAGGCTATTACCTCTTCCTTGTGTGTTTTCTTTATTCTTCAAGGTTCCAAAGATGCTATACTTCTTGCCTCTATCTTCTTCTTTTTCTTCTTCTTCTTCTTCTTTCTTCTCTCTTCTCCGTCTTCTTCTTCTTTTTTTCCTTTCTTCTTCTCACGGCTTCATCTTCCATTTTTTTTTGTCTCCAAATTTTGTGAAATAGGGAATAGTGACTCTTTATATAGTGGGGTCATTTGAAATAAAGAATAGTGTAGAAAAATGGAGAAATTTGAGATTTTTTTCATTTGGGTCCGAAATTACTATTCATCCGAATTTTTGTCTTGTATTTTTGATCTATTTCTGTTCCAATTTTGGACAAAATGTTCAACACGGAAATCGTAGATCTCGATCTCAGCTTTCCGGCGATATAAAATTCATAAAAATCCGAGTTCATCTGAAAAAGTTACGCTTTAAATACCACGGGCTGTCCAAAGGGAACATTGTACAGTCTCGTCCCAGGAATTCAAGAAATTTACCGATTGTCCCTAAAGTCATCTCATGAGTATATATGAGTCTCAATATAATTTATTCTATGTACCTTCATCCCTTTCACAACAGTACAATTGTATACAGTAGTAAAAACTATCGGTCGTTACATTGTCAAATATTTATAATTTCAAAAATTATAATTTTCACTTATGAACGTTTTAGGTATTTATAATAAATCCATAAAACTTTCAGAATTTTACAAATTAGTCATGCAGAGTCTACCAACCTGAATTTTCATGTTCTATCCATCAGAGTGTTTCACGTAACTGACGACCTTTCCGAATTTCGATTGAGTTGAAATTTTACAGAATCGTTAGTCCATATGTATATTGTCTACACAAGAAAATTCAGCACAAAATAACGACTATATTAACATAAAATAATAGCCTAACCGAACTGCTCTCATTAGGATCTCATATACATGTTTTAATTTGTTTTCATCAAAACAACGTAACCTCAAAACTACTGATACCACTGTAAGATTTTGGGGTTAGGGCAGAAGCATCCATGTGACTGAAATTTAAAATTTTCTTCCAAAACCACTTTAAGGATCGTGGTTATGTCATTGTTGATGTAAACAAATATATTACTAAATTAATCTCTATTAATTTTAACATGCATGCAATAAATATTTTATTTATCAACATAAATAATATTTACTAATAGTAAAATATATCTCGATGGGTTTGTTATTTTTCTTGAGCCTTTTGAATATCCTCATGCAGTAATGCACCAAGCGTTGCATCTCTAGTTGACACATTAACACTCATCTACGAACAAATCGTTCCCACTTTCGACAACAAAAGAAACCATTTTCTTTTCTAAGATGTTGAAATCTTTAGGAATAAATTGGAACTATTTCAATAGATATATAAATTCGGCAGCTTAACATCGCTGAGCTTCAGAATACTTTGCATGAATATACATTGATAAACATGAAAGCCTTTGCATGAATCTCAGCATGCAAACTTCAATTGCTCATATATATTTTCAACGTGAACAATTCAGTTTGTTTATATTGCTTAATCTATATATAACGTGCGGTACTTATTTATATATATTAGAATAGGATTTATTTAATTGTATTCCAATACAATAAGAACAATCAAATATCTCTTGAAATCAAATTTGGTCTCTTAAAGATTTTTTCCAAAATAAAATTAGGATATTTAATCAAATTAGTAATACTAATTAAATAAAGACTTCCCTATTTAATCTTAATTAAGACTCTAATTAATTTGGGTGTTAGTCCACTAAATTAAAGCCCAATAGATTAAATATTATTTTGGCATAATAATTAATTAATTAATTTACTTACTTAATTTTAATTAACAAATAATTAAAATTACATTTAATTTATTTAATATAAATATCAAATATTTATTTAAACAATTAAAACTAATTTTATATTTCGAATTTATTAATCAAATTAATATTTCCGAAATGTCTCGAATATCCTAATCCAATTAGGAAACGCAAAAAATTATCATTTATTAACTTTTCATAAACATTCTTGAATTTGTAACATAGACGAGAACTATATTGTGTGACCGTCCTAGGTTCATTGTCGAGTAGTAGTGAAATAATATTAACTTAATATTTCATCTCTATGATATTTCACATACAATAGGTAATCGTCTAGCAACAAGTCATGACTCATAGTCGATGAATTAAGTGGGAAAACATATGAAACTGCTAGAATACACTTCAAGCATGTCATCTCATTCCTTCCGTTATTTATGTTTCTTATCAAGTCTGAGATTATGGTAAGGTCAAATCCTTATACTCGATATATCTATAAATTTTATCTTGTGGATTTGATATCTGTAAGATATCGACTACTTTGGCCAAAGACTTATATCCACAACTTTTAGTTTCCTTGAAACATCTCTTTTATTATCAAAGCTATCAGATCCCATCTTGAAGCATACGTGACTCCGTACGTCAATCGCTCAAGGCCATCTAACATTTATTCAAAGGACGTGGATAGTCGAATGAGGATATACCAGTGAACCAATAGTACTATCGCACAAGTCATCATATGATCTCAGGTCAGAGGATCTGACGACACTAATGTATTATTACGAAGATCAATGACCTTAGATAATATTACCATGTGATCTTACGCTTCTGTGGTCGTGTTCGATAATTCATTCTTCTGTTTGTGTCCTTATGATATGAGACTCATTATCCATTCTATTAACATCATATGTCAATGTAGGTGACACACAACAATACTGGTCAAGTGATATATTATTTGTTGCGGCAATTGTGGAACCCCTAGGGTCGGATCGGTGCCCCGCGCAGTGGAAATAGGTCTAACCCATGGATATCAAGCATGGTTATAATTTTAAAATATTTAGTGAAATACTATATTTCATTACGAGTGTATAGGAAAAAACCGGGGCTGAATCGAAGTCCGAAAACTCAAAAACAGACGAAAATAAATTTGGCACGCACGCGTACACTGCTCGCGCTATAGTGCACGCATACATTGCGCGCGCACTGCACAAACAGCAAGCCAATTTTTTTTTTGTTAAATTCAATTCATTCAGCTCACTTTCTAGTGAGCTGAAGGAATTAAGGTATTTTACCCTAATTTCTTTCGGTCTTCCCTAAACACTTCAAAAACACTCAAAATTAATTTTTAACTTCAAAACCAACATCAACACATGTAATAGAATAAAAATCAAGTTTTTCAAAATATCAAATATTTTTACAAAAACATAAATTTATTATAAATACGTATTTGCATAAATTTTGAATTCAATACACAAATCATTTTAGAATCCTAATTAGAAATATCTCATTAATAATTCTAGTTCACCTAAAGGTGGTCAAGTGAATCCAGAAAGGTAGTCATAGCTATAAGCTTTAATCTAGAGTTCCAAACTATAATTTTATGTTTATGTCTAACATAAATATTTTGACCCAATTACAAGCATATTATGTTTATACTTCCAAAGCATCCTAACACAATTTATTAACCTTATTTCAACATTAAGCTATGTGATTATGCATCTAATACATAAAAGAACATAGCTTATAAGAAGATCAAACATTACCTTAGTAAGCTTGATGGAAGATCTAATCTACTTCTCATTTGTTGAAATGGATGGGAAACCTCCAAAGTGTACAAGCTTGACTTCAAGATCCAACCTTGATTTCCAATGCTAGCAAGCTTCACTTCAAGATCCAATCTTGATTTCTCCTATATGAAATGTTGTAGAGACCTCACAAACTTCTCTAAACACTTCTCTAACATAGGCTAATTTCTCTAAGAATTTGCTTGTATTTGTACTTGTAATTAAAACATTTCTAAAGATTTCTATTTATAGCAAAACTTAGGTAATTTTTAATTAATAAAAGTTGTAATTAACTTTAAGTGGGCTTAATCTAATTTGTCCAAATATTTAAAATTAGGTGTGACTAATCTTCATTGTCTCCCACTTTAATTTAGTCCAATTAAATCAAGCCAAAGATTAGGAAATGAATTAGTTAAATGTTTGTCACCTTGATTTAATTCAATTAAATCAAGCCAAAACCACCTATTATTACATACTTACAATTACCATAATATCCTCAAATGGTAGAGATAATTATGATTTTACAATTAAGCCATTGTGTAATTATTGAATTAATCTATTTAAACTCATTAGGTCAAAGTAAATAATCAATGTTATCCAATAACACTTGATTATCTTAGTTGATAATTATAATATCGAATATTGTCTTTTATCAAAATTAATCGGCTACCCAAGTTCTCAACGAGTGCACTTCATATTGGGACTCTCTAAGTTCAGACACGTTCGTCATATAAGCCTAGCTAATATGTACGCAATTCGGCCACCTCCGAATTCGCGAAGAACACGAACGATCTTTCTGAACTATGAAGTCGAGGTCATCACATATGTTTAATAATCTCTCTGTCGTATGCCATCTGAGTTGTGCTTAGGAAACATATAATATACCGTCAAGTTTCTGAGGCGCTCATCTCATGTCGACATGTCCACGATTCTTTAATGCGATCCACCCCAGGTGATCGACTTTGGCCAAAGATTTAAGAATCGTGACTTTACTCACATTGATACCTAAACCCCTTATGGTACACATATGAGCCGATAGATCATATCTTGCTTCGTACTTGATTACTGAGCGCGTCGGTCCATACCCAACGACATCTAAAGGCCATACCATGAAAAGTTTCTAACATACATGGCATCAAAGTGTGGATGATCTCACACAAAATCAATGTTATCATATAGTCAAAGGATTACATATGCTACTCGACTCGAGGAGATTCATATTGATGGTGGTGTGTACTTTCAACTATTAGGAATCACCTAATACGAGTTTCCAAAACTCATGGTACATCGGGTTAAACCATTGGAACTTCAATTTCAATATACGACATGTGCTAGTCGTCTAGGTTATAGGAATTCGATCGTATTCCAAAACCAACGATTATGAATATTTACTTTTAGAATAGTTTACACCTAGTGTCAAGACTATTCTAAGGTCAATGTCATTCTTGCCATATCTATACATCAATCTAATACGCATAATGATAATACCATTAATAATGTATGAAATGAAAAATATAGTTATTTTATTAATAAATAATAAAATGTACAAATCGGATTGGCACTCCAAACACCAATTCCATTATTATTATCCTGTATAGCAATCACATTTTACCAAGAACTTAATTTGAGACATATATAAATATCGTTGACTCTCATAATCGCAAACGTCTTTTGGATTAACGATATTCATATGACATAATGTCTCAGGACATACACATAAAATATAGATGTAATAATATGTAGTTAACAAATATGTTTTATTAATAAATAATAAAGTATATTACAAACATTATACCTTAAACCATTACATCCATAACTGATTTTAAGATATATACTCTAACACTGATTATATAACAATTGGACATAACAATCAATATTCGAAGAAATAACAAACACAAAGTAATATAGGTTTTTCTGAATTCGTATTCGACTGATCGTCTTGTGGAATTTGAAAATTAGTCGTGAATATGATTTATGCCATACACAAATTCATAATCTATTTGTTTGTGTGTTATGCGTAAAGAGTCAGTAAGTGGATGCTAATCTTTTAATAAAGAATATGATAGATCGATTTATTTTTTTATTAGGGATAAAATATTTTAATTTAATATTTAATTAACATTATTAAATCCAATGGTGATGATAAACTATATCCATTTGTATACATATTTAATTAAGAATAGAATAAATATGTATTTGATTAAGACTATGATAGATCAATTTGTTAGTTTTTTTTTATTAGGAATACGATAATGTTTGATTAGGAATATGATTTACTCTAATTGTAATAGATTTATAATTTTAATAAATGGATGCTAATATTTTGATTAGGAATATGATAGATCAATTTGTTTTTTTTATTAGGGATAAGATAGCGTAATTTAATATTTAATTAACATTATTAAATCCAATGATCACCTATATAAATTTATATACGTATTTAACTAAGAATATGATATATATATATATATATAATATGATAAATCAATTTGTTAATTTAATAAATTTAATTTAATTTTATTATTTCAAATTTCAGTCAAATATCTTTTAATTAAATTTTAGTGGATATATATTTTTTTTTTCCAAATTCTAAGAAAATGATTTTCCAAAAAAATTCCAAGAAACTGTTTTTGCACATCACATAATTAGAAGTGTGCATTAATCGGTTTTAACCGATTAATCGAATCGTTTCGACCAATTTTTTTTTTATAATGGCTCGATTATTGTGATTAAATTGGTTTTTTCGGTTAAGATTTTTAACTTTTTCGATTTTTCGGTTCGGTTAAGGTTATGAGATTTGTATAACCGAACCGACTAATTAACCGATTACAAACCATAATTTGACTTTATATATATTTTTAATTAAAACGAAATTAAAATTTTTACCCAGACTATTTTTTGATGAATTTAAATTTGTCATCTGTTGTTAAACACATATATGTTTGTCTTTTTAATTAATTTAAATTTATATTAATGTGTTAATGTGGATTGTTATTTGTGAAGATTCTGGACTGGTTAATAACCGAATTAACCAAAACCGATCGAAAAATAATGGTTATGTGTCATCATATGGTTAAATCGGTTAAATATTTACTTAATCAAATAATTTCGGTTCGGTTAAAAAATCAAGGATTAACCGACCGATGCACCATCAATAAATAATAATTTGTTTGTTCACATTGACTAAAATACCCTCACTAATAGGGATCGCACACGTGTCCCACAAAGTTAAAATTAAAAAAAAAAAAAAAAAAAAAAAAAACAAACCCGGCAAGCATCACAAGGACCCTTCACCCGGTGGACTCGAGGGCGCTTGGTAAAATTTGGGTAGTTGAATTTAGATCAAACGGTTTAGATTTTATATTTTTTTTAAAAAACAATTATAAAATTTTTATTTTTAATCTTAAAATTTGAATTTTAGATTAAAACAACGGTCCAAATTTTACACAAGGGGATCCAGTCTCTCACCCGGTGCGTCGGGCGGCGCATCTCTCTAGAGTCTTCGTATTCCGCCAAACAAAAAAAAAAAAAACTCTCATTTTTTAGATATGACGCCAGCAGTGAGAATCCAAAATCCCACTTAACGCACCAACTTTTATTTAAAAAAAAAAACAAAAAAACAAACGAGAGAACGAAGCGACGCACTCTTTTGGAATCTATAACGTACGCTGGATCTGGATCGGGAGCAGGAAGGCCATCTTTATCGACGGTTCTCGCCGTAATCGGAGTCAGCGAAAATGGCGGAGCCGCTGGAGAAGTCACGTAACTCTTCTTCCAGTGAAGATTCTGTGAAGGTTGAGCTCGAAATTGGCGGTGGAAGTAGCAGCGATGGAAAACAAGTGTATAGCAGAGAGATGAGTGCTAGTGGCAGTGCTGTAAATAATGTAAATGCTGAGTTCTCAGGTCGGTTGATTCTCTTTTCAAGTTATCTGATGTATTTTTGTTTTTGTTTGTGCTAAATAGTGATTTGCATGTGGAATCTTGTACTTCAAATGATTAAGATTTATTTTGAGGGAAATTATCTTATTTCCACCGGAACTTACGCCAAAGCTCCAAAAAAGCACTATTTAAATATCAATTTTTACCTAAGTTTTAAAAGCATCAATTTCTACATGTTTAAGGTAGAAAATTGATATATTTTTGCAAGTTTTCGGTGGAAAATGATGCACTTTTTGCAACTTTGTTGGAAAATTATACACTTTTACAATATCGGATGAAAGAAAGAAAAAAATAATGGGCCAGCGCACGAGGCTTTCCACATTGTGGGCTCTAGGTAGGATTCAATGTGTACATAGTCTTGTCTTGCTTCTTTTCTTTGGAGGCTAGGGGTGTTCA